>CM029018.1:5455946-5863128 GCA_016801055.1 Panax notoginseng | reverse complement strand
CCTATATAGGATTTTACTCCCCAGTGTGAGAGAATCAAAAGACCGTTCTGATTATATATATAATATATATATAAATGACATTTCACACCCTCATTTAAGTGGACAACTCATCAATCTCATCTTTGACATTGACATTTTTTAGTACTTCATTTTTAAATTATAAACTTAATATTGACTTTTTAAAAAAAAATTAATTTCAAACATATTCAAATTTAAAATTGATATAAATTTATTTAATTTATGTCAATATAATTATAAATTTATAAAAGTACTATTAATTATAAAATTTATTATTTTCAAAATTTAAATGAATCATATTAAATTTAAATTTAGAAATATCACAAATTAACTTTTTAAAGTTAATATTGATCTTATGCACATTTGCGACTACAATCTATTCAATACTCTCTCTTCATAAATTACTTAAAATTTAAAATAAAATAAAAATTATTTTACAGTGGAATATAATTGATAAATTATACTCTCTCTTTTATAAATTATAAGATTATTATTAATTTGATGTTTTGACTTTGGAACTTTTAAATTTTAACTTTTAAATTTCAAATTTCATTATTTAAGAAATCAATATAAGGAACTTATTGGGTACATAGTGAAAAAATTGAATCCCTATTTTGCAGAATGACCCCATAACACTGCAGATTAGGGATAAAGATAAAGAAACTGTTGTGAATGCTCTAAAGGATATAAGACTTAACATGGGACAAATTTAGGTACATTTGGAAATCTTCCTAAACTACTATATATATATATATATTATATATATATATATATATATATATATATATATATATACGGAGAGTCTCTAAAGCGAATCAAAGACAAACCGTCGTCTTTGGTGTCTATGGCGACGGTTCGACCCGTCGCCAAAAACTACATGGCTATGGCGACGGATCGAACCGTCGCCATAGACACCAAATACAACGGTTCGTCTTTGATTCGCTCTTTAAGGTTCGTTTTAGAGACGGACCGATATATATATATATATATATATATATATATATATATATATATATATTATATATATCAGTCAGTATATTGATATTGATTTAATGTAAGAAGTAGCATGTGAGATGTTTTGGGATGGTGACAATTCCTCTCTTCAATCTTCACTTCCTTTCTCTCTCTATATTCTCTCTCTAGTACAATATACAGTCTCTCGTTTCAAAAAAAAAATAATAACAAATTTTAAAAAATATATATTTTTTGTGATAATATTTATGGTCTCAATTAATATGGTATTAAATTCGATACCCTTAGCATTACCTATTTGTTTTATACACTCCATTTGTCTTCAAAAAGATGAGCGAATTATATTTTTCATACATATTATGAAAAATAAAATAGAGGAAAGAGAGTAAAAAAGATTTCAAATTTTATTTGTCCTTGGTAACTCCACAATATTATATAATTATAGACCCCACTAAATGATATATTTTATTTTCATTTTATGCATCTTAGATCATTCTTTTTGAGACAAAAATTAGTTATTTTTTTGAGGATGAAAGGAGTACATTTTAAAAAATAATAAAATATTAATTTAACAGTTTAATATGATAAGAAATTATGACAATGAATTTGAAAAGTTATTTTTTAAGGCTTTTTCAAAAAGCAGTTTATCAAAATCATAAATATATATATATATATATATATGGTTTGATTTGATTTAGTTTCGTTTGGTTTTACCAATTTTTTGTTTAGCTTTCCAAATTAATAGTAGCATAAGTACTATCTAAATTTGTATCAATTAAATACTATTCAAATTTAAAAATATTCAATCTATAAGAGGAATAGAAAAAAAATCTCTTTTTATTTCTATTCAAATTAGAATAAATACTCTACAAACTTGAATAATTATTACTACACATATTATCCATCAATAATTACTACATGTATTCTTTTTAATAGTTTTATTTAATTTATATATCTTAATAAATTTATATAGGATGAAAAAATCTCTTAACATATTACACGATTTAATTAAATTAATATTAGTCATGAACTTTATTATTAAATTAATATACTAACTAATTTAATTTATTAAAATTTGAAATTTCATCAAATCACTTGATTAATTGTATTAATAATATATGTTCTTTTTTGAATGTTATTAATAATATATGTACATTTGAAGCATAATAACTGTAACATTAATTAAAAATTTATAATTGATTCATTCCTAACTAATTGTCAGAATTAAATTAAAACTTGAGTTTCATAATTCTATTCAGATTAGAATTTCAAGATTTTTTTTTAATATAAACGCTAATATAGAATCCTATTACAACTTAAATAAAATTAAAATAATAATTTTCTCATAATTATAACTACATAAATTTATAATAATCTATTCAAATATTTAACATAATAATTAATTGAAAGAACCTGCAATATATAATTTAATTATTATTATTTAAATAAATATTTAAGTATTAATATGTATAACTATGTTCTCAGAATATATTATAATTATTTTTATAATTGTTAATATAATAAATTATTATTTATATCACCTGATACTTCGCACAAGTCGATGAGCTTGTACTTTTCACTTTTTAAAACGGTTTGCAAGTAAGTTTGAATAATTATAATTTCTGATCAGGTTGCAGTTTGCACGTGTACTATATCATGATGAGGCAATGAGCACAGCCGTTCAATGTATGTGAGTTAGTCCACCATGAATCCAGCTGGGTACGTTTTATTTTCCAGCTCTCCTAATCAAACTCTAGTAAAGTCACAGATATATTTATTTGTAAAAATTATATTTGATATAAAATTATTAATTTTAAATATTTTATTTATTTTTAAATTTAAGATTATTAGTCCATAGATTATAGAATAACTTAATATGAAGTATTATTTAATATTATGTTCAACTAGGTATTATAATTTCAAAAATTATAATCTCATATATTATAATTCCGGGATTATAATCTTTACAAACAAACATGACCTACATGTATAGTGTTGCGGCGTTAAGAAATCACAAAGATTTAATCCTCCAAGATTATTTTTGTGTGCAAGGATTATAATCGTAAGACTATTAAGTAATTTTATAATTTCTAAATTAATAGTCTCAAGTCTAAATTTAAAAATAAACAAGTCATTTAACATTATTAATCCTATATTAAGTATAATATTTACAAACAAAAGAAACATATCCTTGTGCTTGAGATAAAAACAAAAGCATAAAAACATGAGATGTATACTAGTATTAAGTTAGTTAATTAACAATTCAAAAAAATTATATGCCGTACGATAAGTTTATGGCACTATATATATAGTACCAGAACTCCATATATATATATATATATATATATATATATATATATAAAGAGGGTGATTTGTAATTTTTTAAAAAAGGGTTATTTTGATTAAAATGTCAGTGTCTCTCATGCACTTGTCCTGAAACTGTAAGAAAAATTTGGGATAGAAATTAAAGTGAGATGAACATTAATAATCACGTACTAATTATTCCCAGAAGCAATCATTCAGCCTATATATTAGTAGTAGTACAATGATTGATAATAGACCTGCCCCAACATAAAGGGGATGGAATGGTGTTAAAGAAAGGAACAAATCAGTATCAGGCCGACCCCCTTAATTTCTGGACTAGGATTCTCGAGTCTCTATTCACGTTACAACGTATTTTAAATTTCAATCATGAAACGGAGATTTTTTAATTTATTTAAAATAAAAAAGATTTTAATTCTGAATTTAATTCTAAGGGCGGTCACCGTTTGAGTTGCTGCCAAACACAACTAAGTTCAAACTAATAGTAATTGGAGCATTTATTTTGACTAAAATCTAAGAATGAAAACTTGATCGAAATTAATTTCAAAGTAAGGTAATAGCCGAAGAATGAATATATGTGTCGTCATATATAACACCGTACCCAATATATATTAGCACCCCTGTTTTTTCTTTTTTGGATTTTGAAAGAGAAATTAATTAAGAATGCATGGAAAACCTACTTAAGAGTAATTAAACTATGTATGAGCCAGGAATAAACGGGATTGATTAGCATGAAATTAACTTTAGTTAATTTGATTAATACAGTGTCGATACGCAAATTGATAATAATCTATTTTTGGATGTCAGTATTATATTGGTCACTACTGAATCCGGAATAAACCCTTGATTAAGTACTAATTAATTTAATTTACTCTAGGCTAGGCAAGTATATATAGCTAGGAATGAATTGAATCATTAATGCATGCAGGCGTAGGTTGATAAACTTTTGGAAACATATATTACTCCTACATTACTAGTACTGGTACTGCTACTGGTAGGGATCGGATGAAGGAAGCTTCTCACCTTGGAATTAAGAAAATCACAATCCTTGGACCTTGATGTTCTGATAAAGGCCAACAAGCTACCAGTACTCACGTAGTAAACCTAATTACAAAATGCATGTACTGACACGTCCAGTACTACGCGAAAATTAAATAATTACTCTCTTTTTCGTTCATTTGCACCCAAAATTAATTATTTTATTAATATATATTCCACATGCCATATATAAAATTTCCCCCCCATATATATATTATATAATATATATATATATATATATATATATATATATATATATACCCTCCTCCTCCCCTGTTCACATTTCTTCATTCCAACAGTACTAAATACATCACCATATATAATATCACATCTTCGCCAGCCAGCCATCTCTTCTCCATCCGGCCGGCCGCCGTCGGTTTTTCTTCCTTATTCATATATATTTAATTATATTATACGAACAAAAGTTTTCTTCTCTCTATATATATAGTTATATAGTTATAGTGTCCAATATATATATATATATATTATATATATATATATATATAATAAAATTAATTATGGGGTTAAGGAAATCAAACAGATTGTCACAATCGACCGTTGTGAAGCAAATATGGTCGATATTGGGAAAGAAATACATTAGTTCTTGTGATGAAGAAGAATTAGGGCAAATTCCTCAAGATGTACCAAAAGGCCACTTTGTAGTTTATGTTGGAGAGAACAGAAGCAGGCACATTGTTCCCATTTCTTTCTTAGGTCGACCCGACTTCCAGAACCTTCTTCAACAAGCTGCTGAAGAGTTCGGCTTCGATCATGACATGGGCCTCACCGTTCCTTGTCAAGAAGACGTTTTTCATGCCCTAATCTCGAATTAATGTTTCAAAATTATTTAATTTTCTGGTTGACTTATTAACTAAAATTCGTTTGATTTATGTACGGATAATTAGTGATCAATTTGTTAAGTATTTTTTTTATACGGAGTATAATAATTATTATTATCAATGAATTCCATTAATTAATGCTATAGTAAAATTAAAGCAGACTATATATATTTCCACCTGGTTGTAAGAGCCACAGCCACCACTTATGCTGGTAGGCCTTTAATTCGATTTATATCAAATATGTACGTACGTAGGGCATGCATGCACGCATGTTGCTTTTGGAAATTAAACTCATTCTATTAATTGCTTCCCATACGTGGGACATTTATGCCTTCTTTTCAAACAGATTTTTTTTTGTGAGTTGAATTAATTGGTCTTTGTTAATTATCGTCTTAAGTCTCACACAGTCCAGAACAAATCTATCAAAATAAGTCACTGAACCATAGTATCTTTTTAGATCATATTAGTACATTACAAGATCACTCAACCGAAAATACTATTGATAATAACTTAATTCTTTGTATACAGATAATTTTTTCTCATATTCTTCGATATAGGACTGTGGTGTGGTGTTAATATACACTTTCCAATTTAGACGAGAAAATAAATATCACAAGCCGTAATGTTCAATTATAGCATCGACTACCTATAATACTTAGCCCTGACAACGAGACGGGTAAAATCCCAAATCTAATATTTAATTATTTTTATTTTCAAACAAAACAATATAATATTTCTATCACTAACAACATAGTTACAAAACCCATGATCTAACCACATCATCAAATACATTCAAGATATGAACCAGAAAAAAGAGATCGAGATAAAATTGATGTTTATTATATTATTAACTCAGCTGCTCGATCTGTTGCTCTATTTATACAACAAACTTACATTGGAAATGAAGTACAACTCTATCCTCACTGGATACTAAAGAGTAGAGTCTACAATAATAACCCTGTGGTGTACTGTTTCTTCAAGCTGCTGGCCTGGTGCTCATGATTCCAACCTAGACAACCATTAACTTGTCCATATACAACTAAAGAACTTGATTTTATATATGTAATACTAACATTATAAATTATAATGTTATGAAATTTTAATTAAATAACTTAAATAGTTACATAATATAATATATATATATATATATATATATTATATATATATATATATATATACTGTATTTAAAAATAATTATATATATAATCGGGTTATCGTGTTTCGAATGAAGTGATATTATCATCTTCAAATTTAATTAGTTGTATTTTGGGAAAATTCTTAAGACTACAAGTTACTTTAGAAGCTAAGCATCAATTAACACCTATAATCTAATTTAAACCTAAACCTTAAAATTATGAATTATTGTTGAGAAATATATACAACACATGCAGGTTTCTTGCTGTAAATTTGTAAACAATACATACAACTTTTATTTCTTCAGGGAAAAAAATATAAAAGCAATAATAAATAAATAAAACACTCCATTTAGTTAGTTGTGTGGCATCACATCTTTACTAATTAGTATTATCGGATTTTCACTTTTACTATTAACACTGATAAAACCAAGTGAAAGCATAAATATATAAAAAAATAAAATATGAAAACAAAAACGATTACAATTACAAACCGAGTCAAATTTAAAACGGGTTGCCCACACCACATGAGCGGATTTAAAACGGGCGGGGCCTGCCTGATGTGATCTCCTTTTGTACATCAATTCTGTCGCTAAGATAAGAACACGACTAACAGTCAATTACCATGCGTCCCACAATAAATGTAGGATAATGATATAGTAGTATATTACCACTTTATATGTTTGATTCTTTTTTATTGTGAGTTACTTGAATAAATTTAATTTTTAATATTTTTATGATTAATTATAATTTGATAAAATAAAATTTGCAACGTTTTAATTGGTTTCGACAAGTTGATTAATAATAATTTTTTTACCAAAATTACACTTTTGAGTTATTTATTAATTGAAGTATTTTTTCAACTTTTTATGAAATATTAATTCTTCCCATACGAATTAATTATCTATATCATTTTTTTTGTTATTCACGCATTCTCAATAAGTACTAAAAGCTAAAATGAATAGAGAAAAAGAGTTCAGAGCCGTTAAATAGAAGACATGTTAAAAATTGAAAAGGGCCAATAAGCTCTTAGTCCAATCCTATCCTTCGGATTATTTGAAAGAAAAAAAATATCGGCTAGGCCAAAAATCAAACCGCGTATAATAATTAATACAAACAAACGAATTTGAATTATTTTTACAGCTTGGAGCCTTGGATGAAAACATGATGGTAATAATGTAAATAATTTTTAAATTTTAAAAAAAGTGGTTGGAGTCTTGAACAAGGTCTAAGAGCATTCATAACAGTTTTCTTATCTCTATTCTTACTCTGCAGTGCTGTTGAGTCATTCTATAAAATAAGGATTCAATTTTTTCACTATGTACCCAACAGGTTCCTTATATTGATTCCTTAAATAATGAAATTTTAATGTTAAAAGTTAAAATTTGAATGTTCCAACAGTCAAAGCATCAAATTAATAATAATCTTATAATTTATAAGAGAGAGAGTATAATTTATCAATTATATTTCACTATAAAATTATTTTTATTTTATTTTAAATTTTAAGTAATTTATGGAGTGAGTATTGAATGAATGTAAATGTACATAAGATCAATATTAACTTTTAAAAAGTTAATTTGTGATATTTTAAATTTAAATTTAATATGATTCATTTAAAATTTTGAAAATAATAAATTTTATAATTCATAATACTTTTATAATATTTATAATTATATTGACAAAAATTAAATAAATTTATATCAATTTTAAATTTGAATACGTTTGAAATTAATTTTTAAAAAATAAGTCAATATTAATTTTATAATTTGAAAATGAAGTAGTAAAAAAATGTCAAGATGTGTATGATTGATGAGTTGTCCACTTAAATGATAGTGTGAAATGTCATTTTGCATATATAGAGAACGATTTTTTGACTCCCTTACACTAGTAGAGGTGGCAAACGGGCGAGCGGGCCTGGGCCGGGCCGAGCGCGGGCGGGCCAAAAACAAGTCGGGCTAAAAAGGCCCGGGTTTTGGCGGGCTGAAAATGTGAGGCCTGTGGCCCGAGTTCGGCCGGCCCGGCCCGGCCCGCGGGCTTCTTCCCCTATTTTTTTTATTTTTTTTTATAAAATTTTGCTACACCAAAAATAGTAATAATAATAAATATTAAAAATAATAAATTAATTTATAATAAACAATAATTCTAATTACTTAAATTAACTACATATCTCAATCAATTAAAATTTTAATAGTATTATAATTTTAGATATTATTCTAAAGGCATGATTTGGGATAATGATTGATTTACTTTCCAAATAAGTAGGGGAATGCATAATTAAGGGATAATGATTGATTTACTTTCCAAATGTACTACAATAAGTAGGGGGATTGCATAATTAAGGGATAAAATTATCTATATTTTTGTGTACAGATTTTGGACTTGCAATCTAAAAATTTAGTGCTTGATTCGGATTATATATTTCTAGTAATTCAAAGTATATAATCAAATTTGATTATTTAAAATTAATATAATTTATTTAACTTTTAAAAATAATAAATACTGTAATTAATACTAATATATAGATAATTTTAAATTTTTATAATTATATTATCTAACTTAAACTAATAATTGTTAGTTTAATAGTTTTATACTTTGAAATTATTAACTACATATCTCAATCAATTAAAATTTTAATAGTATTATTAATTAGTATTATTAATTAATTACCTACATTAACTACATATCTTAATTATAATTTTTAATTATAGTTAAAATATATTAAAAATTGCATTAAAAATAAATAGTTGTTGTAGCTTAGTTGGTTTGAACTCTTATTTATTTACTTACAAGTCTTGTGTTCAAGCCTCACAACCCACAAGTAGTAACATTTTATTTTAAAAAAAAAAAAAAAGTTCACAAGCCACTCGGGCGGGCCGGGCTAAAAACGGGTCGGGCCAAAAAGGCCCGAATTTTGGGGAGTTAGAAAACTACGGCCCAAAGCCCGATTTTTGGCGGGCGGATCGGCCCGGCCTGCGGGTCTGGACCATCTTTGCCAGGTCTACACACTAGGGAGTAAAATCATTTATAGGGATTAAAATAAAGAGTCAAATAAGGATAAAGAAACTGTTGAATAATAATTTGTTGATGTATTCTTCAAATTTGGGGATAGACAGTTGATTGGGGAAACTGTTGTGAATGATCTAAAAAAGTTGATCAAGGTGAATAATTATATTTGAGAATAAATTATTTAAGAATGGCATGTAAAATTAGTATTTTATGGAGTATTATTCAATAATATGTCATGTAGGGAATTTAGGAGGAGATCAAAGAATTTGAAATGAATTACCATATTGTTTAATTACTATTTATCATGATAAAATTATTTAATTAGTCACGATGAATTTTAAATTCCTTGATCTTCTCTTAAATTCTTTACTTGACATGTTATTATTAGATAGTGTAAATCACTAATTTGACATACCATCCTTATATATTTTATTCTCATTATATTTATATTTTGATAATAGTAATATATTAAAATTAATCAAGATGATCATTTTTATAACAATGTTATTACCTCCGTTTCAAAATTTAAACTTCAAAATTGATATGTTTTATAAAATTTTAGAGTGAAATAAATTTTGTGATTAATATTTTTTGTTATATACTATGCAATTATAATTATCGTTTCAACTAAAATTAAAATAATTTCACATCAATTTGAAGTTTAATATGTCGTTATTTAACTTCAAAAGTCAAATTGTATATCTACTTTTGCACAAATATACAATAATTAAAAAGTAATTATATCATTAGTGCATGCACCAATACGGCCCAAGATTAGATCCTAGATTTTCCTTATGAACGGCCCAAAAAGTTTGTCCAACTATTAGAGTGATGACTAGCACGTGATCCGGGCAAGTCTTGTACTCTTGTTTAAAATTTATTCTTACGCGGGTTCATTCATCTCTGGTCTTACAATATATATTTTATTTTAGGGCATAAGGGAACCTGGATAAGGAGTTAGGAAGTGAACTTAAAGAGAAACTTACCTTATTCACCTATAGTCTCGGTTAATTTTGATTTTTTTCTAATTTATGGTAAGGGATAAACTAGAATATGTGATCTTGTACGGTAAAAAACAGAGACATCTACCACTAAGTTGATCTCGTTAAAGAATACTACTACATCTTTCAAGTTTTTTGAGGTCAACTTATGAAATGTTGCATCCGTTCAAAAACAATGAATCATGAGACTCTCCTTTTGCTCGAATGTAAAAATAAAGTTGGGATTCTTTTTTTCCTCATCCTTAAAATACTCGAACAACAGATTAGCATCATGTCCCTTTAAAGCCCTCCTTCTATCTATTTCAGCATTATAAAGATCACGTGTTGTACATCCAACATTTTCAAGACCTCCAGCTTCCATCTCTAAAATACTCATTTGTTGCCATGTTGGCACATTAACTTTTAATAGTTGTTCTGTTAAATTTCTTTTGGCAAGTGTCACTACACGATGAGAGTGCAACAAATGTACTTTTTTTGGGGTCGTAAAAGGATAGTTATGACCCTCAATAAATTGTCTAATAAGAAACCCCCCGCATCGGTCCGGTCTTTCACAACTACCACTTTCGCACCATAAGCAGCTCTAGTTAGACCTCGTTTTTGTACAATCTGCTAAGTTTTGTTGGGCACAATTCTCCTCGACCCTTCTTTATAACAAACAAATTTCTTTCTAATTATTTCACCGTTAGGACTCTTCTTACTAGAATTTAACCGCGTACCAAATCCACCTTCTCTACCATAGTTGTTATAAAAGTCGCGAACATAACCTAAGTTGTGAAAATGTTGTCCAATTTTCGGTATCAACTCGTTTTTAACTTGCAGAGTGTAAAGTTGTTGAGAAGAATTACCAGATGATATCATTTCTATCTCTTCTACACAATGATGAATTCTGCAAACCCAACAAGTATACAACTTGGAATCAACAAGCTAGCAGCCAGAAAAGACCATCACTGTGAAGGACTAGTGAAAGAATCAACAAGTATATTGTTTGCTATTAAGTCGAAGATTTCTGCAGTGAAACTATGATGATACACATGAAAGGCAACCAAAATATCCAAGAAGACATAACCCAATTAAATTGAAACCTAAGCTTCAAGGATAAAGATAGAACCCAAAAATGAAAATTTAACTGCAAATAACCCAATACCATTTTATAAAAATTTAAAATCCTTTCACTATGTTAGTTCAATGATTTACATTGAAAGCTCACAAGCTTTACTGTGAAAACTCGAAATTATACTATATTAATATGATATTCATAATCATAATTACATTACAAAAATTGCAAATTCAATTTAACACATGAAAGACAACCCATATATCATCACAGAAAACTCTACACAATTTGGCAATTCTTAGACATAACCCAAAAATCAAAATTTACTGCCAAACACTAGATTTCATTCATTTGGTTCAAATTCTAGTAATAGAAAATACCTTGGGAGATTCCTAAATCGCGAATGTTCTTGGGAGACAGAGACCACGAGATTCAGAGTACCTTTGGAGACTAAATCGCTGTGAGTTGTCGGCCGGAGACTAAATCGCTGTGCTGTTTCCGACGGCTTGTCAAAGAGAGTCGCGATTCTTGGGCAAAAGAGAGACAGAGACCACAAGTCCTTTTTTGACCCGAAACCATATCTGGTCTCTTTTTTTTTTTTTACAAAAGCTGCCTTTCCTGGGCCGTTAGATATATCCCACGGCTGAGATCAAAAGTTCGGTTTTTTGCTAACATCCGAGCGCCCGGATCAGATCTGATCTATATATATATATATATATATATATATATATATATATATGACGACTTCCTTAGTGTATGTGACCATCTTTCTTTTAAGATATTTGTGTTAAATGAATCATACTCCCATAATAAATATCACTTTAATAGTAAAATTAATCATTTTTAAAAATAATAATTAAAAATATTTACATGGAACTTTTAAATACAAAAGTTGACTTTGGTAGTAAATTTTTCATAATTTATAATGATCATAATCTCTCAACATATATCTTTAATATTTTTAAAATTTGATAATTTTAAAAATAGTCGGTCAGTTAACTTTCAAAAGAGTCAATAATAATCAAAAGAAGAATTATTATATTTTAGCAGCTCAATTACATTATTTCACACCATTGTTTGAGCAATTATGTTTCTTGATTTCGTTGTCTAGATTCTTATTGTACTTTTGCAGGTCCAAGTCTTTTGAATTCAAATATGTCAAAATCGAAGTTAAAAACCATATATGACGACATGTTCAGTTCAGTTCAGTTCAACCAAAAAGACCCGCTAGTGTTGGGTAGAGAAGAAACCAAATAAACAGAGAGTGTAGATCATTTACAGTCATGTCTTATCATTAATAATCACAAAGCACCCCTATTAAGATGGAAACGCTGCTTTAAAGAACATCCAGAAATGCGATTTTGTTGCACGGCCTTGTATGCAATGTGAGGAGGAGGTTTTTACAGCAAAATTCAGGCTTGAATCTCATCATAGATTAGAGCCTTCTGAAAATAACACCAATTCCTGAGGAATTATTTACACAACTTCTGGTTGGCTGCTTCTTGATATTATTTTATAGCCTAACAACCAATAAAATACCAGCAAGCCATTCAGCAACAAGACCTAATGGTCATTATTTGTTTTTGTAGAAAAGAATCTGCTGAAACCCCGAGAATGCTTCTCTGGTGTCGGATTAGAAGAGGAGGACGAAGAGGACGAGCCTGACTTAGTTGGAAGGTGGTGGTTTGAACTCACTGGTGATCTCAACAGATTGTTTGCTTCAGAATCAGAGGGACTAAAAGGTGTGTTGTATATATTTATGGGGGACTCACTACCAACACGATGCATATTGGCAAAAGTCGGACTGTCCATCTCAGCTATATCAACATTGTGCAAGTTTATACTGCTGCTAGTGCTGGTTGGTTTATCTTCCGCAAAGCTTTCACCCTTGTGAGTCCTCTCACGGGATGGAGACCCTCCAAATTCTGTTTGAGGACGCATCAATTTTAATTGCTTGCCCAGAAGAAATATGGTTTCTTGACACTCTGCTAGCTTCTCTGCTGCGGCCGCTAACTCCGTCTCCTGAAATGACAAACAGTTAAGCTCCCTTAATTTTTACCCCCTGAAATTCCATCAAGCCATCTACTTGGTACTAGACTAATAGCATTGCAATCAATAAAAGATTATGGTGCATATGTAATTTCAGTATTGAAGTAGTAAGCTTGTATCCTATCCTGGCTGGTGGCTAATATAATTAAACTACACAATAATGGGAATGCCTTGAGCAACTAAAGTGATTTAAGTTTATGCTACATTCTTTCAAAATGTATCTTACTATGAATAAAAACTAAAGTTGTAAACTGTAAGTAGCTAAATCCCCATAGAAAGGTCTCGTGAACAATAAAGTCGAGATTTCTTTCTAAATAATAATCCCATCGTTCCAAATTATAAGATCATTATTGACATTTGAAAGCCAAATAAAGACATTTTCAAACTCAAAACTGATAAGATTCATTAAAAATTTCAAAATAATAAATTTTATAATTGGTAGTACTTTTTAAAATAGTTTACAATATTCATAATTGTATTGCATAAAATTCAATGAATCTATGTCACCTTTGAGTCTGAAAATGTCTCAAATTGACTTCAAAAAAGTCACTAATGGTTTTCTAAATAAGTTAATGATCCTATATCAAAGGTCCAACTATAACTGTAGAAGATGCATGATGTTTCACCAAAAACTTTACTTCCTAACATTATGCATGTGCATAAAGGATGAATTTAACCCTCACCTGGCTACTCTTGGCACCACTATCAGCCTCCGGGTAACTCTCAATCCTGAATTAAGTAGTCCAGGAAGAAGTTAGTGTATTCGGTATATGAAATCTAGATTCGTAATTTCGTACGATGACTAATAAGAAGTTTGTACATTAGCACCAATAACTAGCTATAAGTCAAAGCCACATGCAGAATTATATACAAATAAACCAGATAAGCAACAAAAGTATATAGCTTGCTCAAGTCCTTCGTAATTTATCAACTCCTAGTAACTTCTATTATCATAATTAAATAAAGAATACTACAAGCATAATAGAAAGAAATTGGTTTGGTATCAACAAAATGTGTATTATTATTTTTTTTTGTAAACCAACATAGAATGAAAAGCTCTCTCTCCCAGCCAGCCCCAGTCCCTTAAACTTTCCTGTTAACTTTTTACACCATAAGTGATAGACACCTGGTATATATTTGTAAGGAACATCAGCTGAACCAAACAATCTGTAGACTAGGTCTCTCACCTGATAACATTTTTCACAATCAAAAGTTTGTACTAACCTTTGCAATTTCTCTTGGAGATCCTTGCATCTTGCAAGAGCATCTTGATGAGTCCTTCTCTCCTCTTTAAGCTCATTATCCAGAGTTTCTGCTTTTGCTCGTAGAAGATTCACTTCAACTTGTAACTCCTCCGCACGTGTTTCAAGTGACTTGTATGACTCTGCCATACATTTTAGCTGTGTCTCCGCCAAGCCATTCAGTTTTTGAGCAGATGTCAGTTGTGATTTAACTTCAGCTAGAAGTTGTTCTGTTTCCTGTAACTGGGACTTGGTGATTTCTAGATTTTCAGTCAATCTAGCTAGATCAATCACCATGTTATCTTTTTCTGATTTCAATAGCTCAAACTCCTCCAATGAGCAACTGCATGATGAGGTTTTCAATTCAGAGGTTGGGACAAAAGTTCCTTCATGGGGAATGTCCGGATCAGAAGTGGAATCAGAAAAGTGAACACAACCATTTGCATATGCCTCTCCAGATGAGTCCCTAACCACCTTATTCTCAGGTAAAGCGACTTTGTCTATGCAATCAGAACTACTGGCTTCTGCCTCAATGTTTTTAAAACCCAGGACATCAAAACGGATGTAACTGGCTTCACTGAATACTTGAGAAAGGCAAAGAACAAAATCAGATAAGCTTATTCTGCAGTTAAAAAATTCATTAAAGAAGGCAGAGAATTCCTCCAATTTTTGGCTCAGTCCATCTGAATCCGGCAATGTTCCCTGGACAGCCTTAGCCTCTTTGCCGAGTAGCATTACAAAGTCATGAATCTGAGAAACAGCAGCTGCCAATTCTTCACCAATTTTATGCACAGGTTCCGCCAGCTCTTGGATATCTTGGTACAAAGAGAGTTCCTTACCAGCAGTTACCTCAGAGTTCGCAGGACAAGCTTGGTGATTACCTATAGAATCAGAACAGTGAAGTTCCTCAATAGAAAAGCTCACCGAGTTTTGGTGCAGACTATCATGCATGTCCTCCACAACATGCCTAATATCCTTCAAAAGTTTTTCCATATCAGTCTCCCCAGTTATAGACTCAAATACCGTTGCAATCCTTGATTGGAGTTTCACAAAAGGCATCGGACCTTCCTCATTTGAAGCCTCCCGAGTTTCCAAAGACTTCAACCCCAGCTGCTCTTTGAGCCGTAAATCTGTGGTGGTAGTGGCTCCAGTCAAATTATGGTTCGCAACTTCAGATTTTGTGGTATTTAAAATATCTGAACTTGAAACTGCTCCATTTGAATCATTGGATGAATATGCCAGCTTTTCCATCTCCAGAAAGTCATCCATAAGCTCCAGCTGATTCGATTTGTCACCCTTTCTTGGACTGCCAGTATTCTTTTCCTTTTTGACATGAGAGAGCTCAGAGATCAACGTTGTAGCCCAAGACCCAGCACAGCTTACTTCATCATCATTTCCATCTTCAGACATGGACGTCAGGCTTGGTGGGTTGCTCGCATTTTGACTGAAGGAACCTTCAGTTGGGATCTGAATATTTGATTTTGTTATACTTTTGTGCTGATTATTTGCTTGCAGTTGTGCTTCCAAACTTTGAAGTTTGCTAACTGTCTTGGCACAAACACTCCTGGAAGCTTGCAATTCACTATTACGCTTCGCCAAAGCTTCCTTCAGCATCTTTGTTTCTTCTTCCATCGCCAACAAGCGTTCGGTAAGTAACTCATTCTCTTTATGGTACTTCTGTACACTATCGAGAGAAAATTCAGTCGACTGAGACATGTGAGGACTGGTAGGCGGCTTTACAGGTGACCTCCTTAGTCGACTTTCGCCATGATCCCTGCCCAAGCTTTCAACTTCTAGTTTCATTTGAGCCAGTGCAGCTGGACCAGGTAACTTCTTCCGAACCAGACCACGCAAGCGTTGGCACTCTGTTTCTAACTTGGCTATTTTCTTAGCTCCTTCCAAATGTTGTTTGTTTGCAACTTCTGCAGATCTTACACTCATGTTCTTTTCCTCATTACGGATCTCTAACTCTTTGGCTACTATATGGAGTTCATACTTGAGTGAATTTATTTCCCTGTCACATGAGTCAATATTGCTCTTCAATAGTTCGATTTCTGCCTCGGCTTGGGATTTTTCTTCGCTGATCTTGATCAGCATGTTAGAGCGCTCTTGCAAAGACCTTGAAATTGCTGCATTGTCAGAAACAGATCTGCGGAGTTCTTGTTCTAAGTTACCTAACTGTGTTTCGAGCTCAAGCTTTATCATATCGCATTGTTGTGTTTTGGTAAGAACAACTTCCTGCAGTTTCTGCTCATTTTCTTCTTTCAAATTTCTGATCTGCCGCATGCACTCCTTCAAAGCACCATCTAAATGTGATGCTCGATCTTCAGCAGTAAGCTTTAACAATGTAACTGATTCTAGATGATTTTTCAATGCCAAAGCTTCTGCCTCAGCTTTTTCCCAACCTGTTCGAGGAAATGAATCAATTTCATAAAATCTCTTACTCTGAAAAAAGAATAAAATAAATTACATTGCACGAGCTAATATTTCATGGACGACCAGCACCACACCAACGTACCTGAAACAGCTTCTTCAGCAACTTTAGCGTGCTGTTTTACTAGACTTTCCTTAGTTGTCAACTCTGAATTCGCAGCAGACAACTTTTCATTCAATTCCTCAACTTCATCTTCTAATGCTTTCACTTGATCCTCATACGAAGTCACTTGATCCTCGTATGAAGTCACTTGATCCTCGAATGTCTTCACTTGATCCTCGTATGACTTCACTTGGTCCTCGTAAGACTTTACTTCGTCCTCCAACCCAGTTAGATGTGTATACGACTCCGCAGAAATTTGGACGTATTTTGTTTTTTTGTAGTTATCCTGCTTACCCTGGAAGGTGGGAGGTGGGAAAACATTACCACAAAGAAAAAAACCAACTACGGTATAACACAGAAGAAGGCAAGACAGTAAGAGTAAGACATTATTCTCAGTAAATTTCTTGGTGGAAAAAAGCTAATGGCCTAATATAGTAATATATTGCTCTAAAAAAGAGGACGAAATAGGTTAAGCTAAATTTATGTTATTCCAAATACTACCTTCGTACAAGTTTACGTGCCCACATTATTTTTTGCACATAGTTTAAGGCACACCAAAAACCCATCTATGTATTGTACATGAAATCTTTTCATACATGAAATTATCACATTTACATACATGAAATCTTCAATTTGTAGATTAGTCCTCCACAATCTTAAGATGCATGCAAAAAAATGAAGCCTCGTAAACTTGGACGGGGAAGTAATTTCTATTTCAAAACCTGAAATGTATTGGGTGAAACTAAAACCATTTTAAAGTTTCCTAACATGATATGCTTGCAAAGCTGACTAATTTATGAGCAACTAAAGAACTCCTCCTATTAACACTAGGTGCACTTAAAGAGTTGCCAATTGACTTGAATCAGTAATTCATTCAGATGTGAAAATGATTACATAAGTTGTCATAAGATATCTAGGTAGGTACAGAGCTCAAGATAGCCATGTACATCTGCCCTAGTGAATAAAGTACAATTCAGGTTGACAAGAGGCTTCTTACATATTAAAGTAAAATTTGTGCGGTGAATGTAGTAGTAGAAGATATCAAATTCTAAAAAAACATGATCTGCAGAAGTTATTCAACAATCCCAATAAAATATATGATGTCACTCTCATTCAATATGTTCAGAGAAATACTGAGGAATTTGATATGATTGCACTTTAAACAATATTTTGTCAAGTGGAGAAAATTAATTTCTTCCTGTGTTGAATCAGGATCAACTAGGTCCCTGAAGAAAAAAATATGTAATGGTCACTCAACATGTTCAGAGAACCACTGGTAGGAACAGGATGTGATAGTATTTTTTAAATAATATTTGTCAAATGGGGGCAAATTAATATCCTTCTGTGTTGAATCAGGATCAACTACATCCTAGATAAAGCATCGGCTCAAACTCTTTTGTGTTGTCAATGTAACTGATATGAATAGTACGGAACTTTGAGAAAGGTACCATAAGAGAAAAAGAAATCTTCCAAATACAAGAAAAGTTATGGAAACTAATATAATCAAGCGATGATGTTGAAGAACATACCTGATCACCCTGAGATCCAGCTGAAGGGGCACCAGCGGATTCTAATGTGGCAATTGCTTTCTCAGCAGCTGCCTTATCAGATGATTTTTTTTTCCAGGGCCAGCTCCTTCGGTCCATAATAGACTATACAGATCTACAAGTTAATAACATAAAATTAGTAAACAATATTACTAAAGAACTGAAGTGATCAATTGTTGAACTTATGTTCAGAAGGCATCAAAATTAGTTAAATATATGAATACAAATATATGAACAAGTTTGAGCCTGAATTGCATTGTGCTAATGAATCAGATAATTTTTGAAGTGTGCCACACTTTCAAGGCAAAATGATTGGGATAAGATGTAATCAAATCAAATTACAGCTCTACATCAAGGTATGACTTTTTAACTGTTTTTATTTACTAGTAATATATACAGTTTTGAATGTTAAAATTATTCCTGTAATATAGGAATCTAAACATTTGACACTCCCCTCTTGATCCTTGAACTAACTCTGAATGGAGGATTACCAAAAATCAAAAGGAATGGAAGAACCAACAAGGTAGGTTAAAATATAACGAAATGAGAATTTCAAAACAATAGAGCCAGAACATGCATTCAAACAAACAAATTGACATGACATACACAACCGTAATTCAAATGAAAATTATTGAGTATCTTGTTCTGGAATTGTGCACGACTGAGTGTGTGTGTGTGTGTGTGTGTGTGTGTGTGTGAGTGAGTGAGTGAGTGAGAGGAGAGCAAAATGAAAGAAAGAAGGATGAGTAAGTGCATGTTATATCTTCAACCAAGTAACCAGGTAAAAATGCAGAAACAATCATTAGCACATAGCACATGAGATATCAGAGATATTTTAACCAGCATGTGAGCATGATATGCAAATTAACTACAACAATTTTTTTTTATCAAGGATAGATAAAAAAGAGAGAAAACGAAGTGAAAGAAGAAAACAGTCATCCCGTTAAGTATGACAATTAAGGGATATAAAGTGATCTAAGTGCAGCAAAATGGATTGACATTATAGACAATTTGTGGACTTTCTTGCTCAATCAACAACTTTATTACTCCCTCCATTCCAAAATTAGAGTCCAGAGATAACTTTGTAAAACGACAACTTTTAGGGAAAATTTTAGTTTTCCGAATATAACCCTAACATTAGCTAAAAATATAGTAGTAGTAGCATGATAGTACTCAATCAACCAAAAATGAAAGTAATGGCATGTTAGGAACTCATGTACTTTATATTCTAAAAATAGAAATGTATATATAACTTTAGAATGGACAAAAATGGAAAATGTATCTCTAATTTTGGAATAGGAGTAGTAGTACACTGTTTTTTCCTATCAGCACTAAATTTCATTACTTAGCAAGTATAACAAGAGCAACAAGATAACACCATCACAATTCAATTGATAGGCATAGAAACTTGGAAACAAACTGGTACTTTTCTGTTATATGCACAACTGCAAAACATAAACTAGTTCAAGAAAAATTAACCCAACTCAAAACATGTAGGTAGTAGCTTTTTAGCATGAAAATTATCACAAGATTGCACTTTTCTTAGCCTTCTAATGCTGTTCCATTTGCCGATCAGCAAATTTGATACATGTGGACAAAATGTAATATTATTATTAACCAAAACGAATGAGAATATATATAAAGAGAGAGAGGGGAAGGGATTTTATGTTTATATAGAAATTTGGGACCTCAGAATAGGAATGAAATAAAAAGCACTATACACAATTTTGTAGCTTTCTGAATGGAGTTAATAGCATATTGGCAATAAATTGGAGGAACACTTAAGAAGTTAAATTAGTAGTATTCAAGTCCTCAGTGCTGATCTTGCTTTTGTGAATTAAGTCAATATGACATGATATGGCATTAAAAATGGAAACATGTACTTTTGAATCCTTTCCTTCCCCATTCAAATCCCATCCCCTAAACGAAACACACTCTAAAGCTATCCTAGGCTACAAAAGAAGGGGATGGGGGAGTGAAAAGGACAGAGCACCAGCAACCAGGAAAAATAAGCCATGAATCTGACGTTCTCAAAATCTAACAATGTTTTTTTAAATAGAAATTATAAATCTCAAACAAGGACTTGCATTGCCCAATTAAGTTTAATGTCAATTTTAATCATTCACGTCTAAGGTATGAAGAGGGAATTAGGCAGTCGTTTATACAAATGGATCAAAAAAGGCATTAATTGCAGCATATATAAACGGAAAATATGTAATCACGGAGCTATAAAACTGTAAATTCTTGAATCAGTAGAATCTTCACATAATTAACAGATGAACATAAATTAAACAACTACAGACTAAATAGAAAACCAATTTGAATCCAAATTATAATTTAAAATTAGAAATTTTAAACCGCTTCTGTCGACGCAAATGAATTTAAATCCAAATGGGGAAAAAATAATTTAAAACGAAAAAGAAAAGTCAATTAACTTCTGTCTGGGAAAAACTAATATTTTAAAAAGAACACTGAAGCAAACCCAAAGCTGCCAAAATCAGATTCAAAATTAACAAAGCCATTAAAGGTACGACGAGTTGAATCCAGAAATGGAAAAGAAGATCGATGAGGTGAACATCACCAACAAATGAGATATTTATCCAAAAAAAAACAGAAACAAAATCAAAATTAAAGTGAAAGTGAAAACAAAAACAGAGGGAATTGATTCAGTTGAATGGTAAATCATAGTAAAGATCAAAAGTGTTAGATTCAATAATCGACTTACCAGTGGCAATGTAGCTTTAAACTTAAGTTTTGCAGTGTGTTGATTTTGCTGTAGAGTAAAGTTTGTAAATAAAGATTCAGAAGGTTTTAGAGAGAGAAACAGTGTGGGAATTTTAGAGATAGAAAGATGCAGAGGAGGTGGTTGTGGTGGAGATGGTGGTGGTGGGTGGAATTGAGGGTGGGGTGGAGTGGGCTAAAATTATTCTGGCGTTAGGGTGTCACTTAAAAAGGCTAGGTGTTGGAAAGCTCCAAAACCATCAGCTTTTCTTTTACATTTATAAATTACTGCTCCTCTGTCTGGCAGAAACAGTCTTATTTCTAAGATTTAAATATATAATATAAAGAGTATTTATTTTTGTCTGATTATAGTTTAATACTAATATATTAAAATAATAAATTATAATAAATAAATATTTGAATGAAATTATTATATGATATTATAAGTAAATAAATGTTAGAGATTCATTTCGATGGTTTAAGGTGAATTTGTGAAATTTATTTTTCTTATATTAATATGAATTAGTTTAACTTTAATATAACTAATTATAATAAATTTATTTTTCTTATATTAATATGAATTAGTTTATATAATAATCTCTCAAGCTTATATTATTACAATTCATATTTCACTTTATGACTTAGTAGGAGCAGCCAGAGGAAAATTAAGGATAAAAATAGGAGAAACTCTTTTTTTTCTTTTTTTTTGTAATGTAGGTTGAATTCTACAATAAAAATATATACATATTTACGAGAGCAAATTTTTTCTATTCTTTTGTGTCCTCCCACTTAAATTTTGACATGTAATCTCTTACTTAACATTAATTAATTTTAAAATTAAATAAGAAGTTATATGTCAAAATTTAAATAGGGAACACAAAGAGAACACAGAAAATAGAAACATAGGATCTGTGCTAACCATATTTACCATTAAGTTATCACTTTTAATCGACAATCTTGCGTATTGACACGGAGAAATTAAAATTTACCATTAGTTTTAGAATGAGTGAGGGAATTGTAATTAAAATTTTATCCCTGGAGAGAGAAAACAAATACTCTCTCTATTCTATATTATCCTGTCACTAAAATAATCTGCGCACTTGTTAGTAATAGCTTAGTTTTAAGATGAAAATGACATTATTATCCTTTATTGGAAAACAAATGAGAGAAATGGATAGAAACAAGTATGGGTATTATAGGAAAGAAAAGTTTAAGATTCTATTAGATATATATAAAAGATAATTATTTATGTTGTGAAACTAATCAATACATGAAATTGGTATGAATTATGGGAGAATTTCACCTATTACATGTCTCTAAAAAAGTTATCACTAAATCGAATAAAATAGCAATCAAAAAGTCAATCGTAAACTTTTATAATATATATCATTTTTAAATAGGTAAATGAAATTAAAAATAAACTAATATTTTTACAATATTTTTTTATATTTTCAGAATAAAAGTATCGTTATAGATATATAAGTATAAGTATAACGACGATAAAAACTGTCACTATAAAATTTATAGTGACATTTTATTGTGAATTTATCAATTTTCAATTAAAAACTAACGAGCTTACCCTTATTTTATGTTTTAAACAATCAATTACAAAAAAAAATTCTCAGTTAAACATCAAAGTCAAGAAAATGAATTTATTTTCACCTCTTTTTTTGACGGACGTTAGTCGACCAATTTAATTGTCTATTTTTATTGAACTGACTTTTTAAATTATTTTTTAGGTCAAAAATAATGACGTAAATATTATTTTTAATTAAATTAAATATACCTTTAAAATCATTCTATTTCGTTTTTTCAATTCAAACAACATGTCTATGCGGCGGCAACTACAATTTTAGTCGCGGAGAAGGTGGTTAATGGGAGGAGAGAGAAAGATTTAGGAGAGGAGAATGAAGATAGAAAGGAGGGTTCAGAGAAATAATAATATTTGTGATAGTGGAAATTCAAGTCAAATTGTTCATATCATTATTTGTTATTTAAAAAGTCACGTAATTTAAAATAGACGAACACACTAACGTCTGTTAAAAAAGAAGTAAAAATAAATTATCTCTTAATTTTGATGTTTAACTGAAAAAATTTATACTTAATTATTTAAAATAGAAAATGTGAAATATGTATAAATATATTAGGTTTTAAATTAAAGCGACAGTCGTAATGACGAGCGACGAGGAAAGAGGCTAGGCTTGTGGGAGAAGGGACTCGCTTAGTAGTGTGTGCCTACAGCTCACAATTTTCGTGTCGCGGCGGCCACAGCACACGTCATGCGTTGGGATAATCAGGGTCGTCAATTAAACAAAGTACTGGTATAATGGGGCCCATTAACAGATGTCCTGATTTTACAGGTGATAGGAGTTGAAAACTAGTGTTATTGAAGGAAGGCCCAGTATTATTAGCTGCAACAATGACTTTCATCTGACAAAATCTTTGACACGTCATTTTGATGCTGTTATAATAAGTCTAATTCATGTTGTGCAAATTTTATTTTTGTTTTACGAGGATATTAAATATTTCTTTTGTCCCTATTTAAATGACGTTTTAGAATTTTTTATTTATCTCTAATTATTTGACGTTTATTCAAATCTAGAAGAATTAATGACAATTTTTTAAAAATTATCCCTCAATAATCCTCCTACTTTTTTGATACTTTAAACTCTTTTTCTCTTTTTCTTTCCTTTTCCCAATAAAACTATTCTTATTTCAACAAAACTTTCATTATCCCAATAAAAGATTTAAGGGTATTATAGACAATTGAGTACTATAATTAATACTTTTCAATTATTATCTTAATGTTTGTGTCCATCTCTAAAATGTCATTTAAATAAGGACGGAGGGAGTACTTATTAACGTATGAGTATTAAATAAGAGGGTTAAAAAAATAGATATATAACGTATATTACTCCCTCTGTAAGACCCTAATTTTTATAAAGATGAGTTTTTTATAAATATCATTTTTAAATATTATGGAATGAATTTGATATAATGTTATAGTTGTTGGTAATATTTATAAATTTTATAAAGTACGCAAGTTGTTGTATAATATTCGATTGGTCGGGGAATATTCGTTTTATCAGGGAATATTCGTACGACATCACAATAATTGGTGAACCCCACAACGAAATTATTGTCGGATTGAGAAATTGACAAAAATATTTTATGAAAATAACGACAGAAGCTTTACCGTTAATACTGTTGAACTACTCGGTAGTAAAAGTACAGTAATAAGCGTGGTTGCATAGTAGCACGATATTGATTATTGATGCTTATGTGATAAGTCACTCAATTTTGTTTTATTAGTATTATTAATGTAATAAAACAAAAAAGCTTTTTATATAAAACATAATAATTTTCTAAAGCTATCTGTTTTATTAGACTATAAATAGAATATATTATATTCTATTATGCATAATGTTTCGCATAGTAAAATCTTTTTATATAAAACAGAATACTTTTATAAAATTATTTATTTTATTAGATTTTAAATAGAATATATTATATTTTATTATGCATAGTATTTGCATAGTGTCTGCATAGTATTTGCATAGTAAAATTTTTTTATATAAAACAGAATACTTTTATAAAGTTATTCGTTTTATTATATTATAAATAGAATATATTATATTTTATTTAAAAGATTTTGCTTTAAATATGGATCGTTCGATTAAAAGTAAATCAATCTGGACCGTTCATGAATTAGTTACTATGCAGTTCATTCTTCTATAAATAGAAGCTCATTCCTTCATTATTTTCTACGAATTTACTGAAACTCTAGAGAGAGAAATTATAGAGGGAAAGAAGAAAAGTATTCTACTGCTGCACTACTCATATATCCAGTACTCTTCTTCTTAAGGTAAGGCGTAAGACCCCGAATTTTATGAATAAAAGTATTCAATTTTTCTTATAATTACTATTCAGTAAATGGTTAAATTGATAAAAGTTTAAAGTTATTGGTGAAATGTAAAAATTTTTTAAAATAAGCAAGTGGATATGAAATAATCATTGTTGTCGGGGAATATTCGTTTGGTCGTGGAATATTCTTTCTGTCGGGGAATATTCGTACGACGGCGCAGCTATTTGTGGGCCCCATAACGAAAAACGGTCGGATAAAGATAACGACAAAAATTAAGTTTTTATAATTAACGGCGTAGTTGTTACCGTTAACACTATTGGAATATTCGGTGGTTAAAATACAGTAATACGCGTTATTGTACAGTAGCACACGGTATTGCACAGTATTTTTGAAATTATTGATTCTTACGTAAGAAGGCACTACTGAATAATTGTCACAGTAATTACTGTTCAATATTTTATTTTATTGATTCAATAATTGCTGCGTTGATATTTTATATTATTGTTGTTTCAATAATTGTTGCTGCACATCATCTCCATTATCAGATCAATAATTCATATTATTTGAATAATATTATTAGATAGCATTATTGGCAATGTCTAGAAAGTTCTGTCTAAGGAGAGGTTTGGTTATCTAATTGCGCGCCAATAAGGAGAAATCCTTATTGGAAAGCCCCCTCTTTCCTGGGAACGGTCTGATTGTCAATACTGTGATTCTGTAATATTATCTGTGAATAATTAATTATTGATTTATATGATGAGAAAAATATTAATTTTATGTGGATATAGATGGAGAAAATTTTTAAAGTGACAATTGTTGAAAAATGATATTTTATCTTTTCTGATAAAATAATTTATTATTATATTTAATAATATAATAATGGTGATAGTTTTATAATGTGTGACGCCCCCAAAATAGGTTCATTCCATCCAAGCTATTCTGAGTCGCCAAATACATGGTACAGAACACAACTACAACTTTATTACAATAATTGTCGTACAAAATACAACAACACATATGCTGTGAGTTTGGATACAAATATATACCAAATGTGACACATGTCCCAACCGTGGACAACACCTCACAGTGACACCTTACATAAAGGTATAGTCAAAAACTGTTTTAGAAATTAAAATCTTTGGAAAGTGCTCGAAGAAATCTTCGTACATGGGAGCCCATGCGTCTAGGTTATGATAGATATCATATGACCACAAAATTATCTTTGGTTGACCCAATAGACTCCAGAGAAAAACGAGAAGATTACTATCATATTCTTCCCAATGGTGAGTCTTCTCTTGACATATCATTATCTCCACTATCTCTAATTGAGAATTATACTCCAAACAAACACCAAGATTATATAGGTAGTGATTGTAGATATACTCGGCACGTAGATGTGCACAACCATGTCTTATGATGACACGAGGTTGTATGTCGTTAGACATCTTGTATGATAGTGGCAAAACACCCTTCCAACGTTGGGTACACCTTACCCTATTGGATTCACCAAATAAAACTACTAAATGAACTTTTCTATACTGCTTCGGAAGAATCTCCACAGCTAAAGACCACCGTCCTATTTCTCTGTTACCTTCGCTCGACCCAGCTACACTCTTATTACCTGAAAGGAATTGTGAAGCAAAAGGGTGAGCACAACTAGCTCAGTAAAGAATATCATGACTAAAGACAATTAAATTATCAATAGCATTCATCAATAATAAATCAGAGATTTAGAACATATGGTAGATGATAAAAATTTTCAACCATAGTTGTAGCGGAACGAGCAAACCATTAGAAGAGTCAAATAGACCATAAAGTCTATTATCTTCTCCACATTAAAAGTCCACCAATAATCTTTTATCACTGTAACATTAATCAACAGTTCCTTTTCACAATTATATGAATAACTCATAATCATAATTGTAATTCTAAATTCCTCTTCGCATCCAGGACAAAGATAATTTTCCTCTCATGTCTTTACCTGAAACATCAAAGATCATAGTTATACCAAATCACAGTTCCTGTTCATAATCATATTAATAAATTCATCTTTGCACTACAGGCCAATGATATTCGCCAACAGTTCATCTTTGCACTACTGGCCAAAGATATTCAACAACAGGTCATCTTTGCACTACGGGCCAAAGATATTCATCAACAATTCATCTTTGCACTACAGGCCAAAGATATTCCTCAACAGTTCATATTTGCACTATAGGCAAAATATATTCATATCTCAAAGAAATATATAATCATTTCAGAATTTATATAAACAATAATTATAACCATGTTAATCAATTCATCTTTACACTTAAGCTAAAGATATTCAATTATAAATTCAATGGTCATGATCATATCAGTTAACAATTCATCTTTGCACTACAGGCCAAAGATATTCCTCAGTCACGATCATACCAATAATTTACCCATCTTTACACTTAAGTAAAAGAGAAATTCAACATCAGGGTTATAAAAATGTTATATATGATAATAAAAATAATATGATCAACAACTGCATTTAATTTCGAGAGCAACAATCATAAATCAACGATAATTTAGTCAGAAAAAGAAATCAATTTTTGTCGTGAATAGTACCCGTAAATAGTAACTCGTGAATAGTAACTCGTGAATAATAACTCATGAATAGTAACTCGTATTCGTACATAGTACCGTATACGTAAATAATGTCATATACGTAAATAGTGTCGTATACGTGAATAGTGCCGTATACGTGAATAGTAACCCCGACTCAAAAAGGTAGAAATTCCACAATAAAATCTATACCAATATTTTAGTATAATGATATTGAAAGAATAACATCATTATGAAGAATATAACATCCCTTAATATCCCTTACTATCCCCTACAATCCCTTACTATCCCTTACCTCAAAAGAGCAGTACTTCTGATCGGTATAAGGCTGAAGGAAACTTGCACTGATGAATAGAAACTCACAGAGTATCTAAATACTCACAAAATATACTCAATAATATGAGAGAGAAAGAGAGAAAATTTATGAATTCTAGTGTGATTTTCAATTCTAACTTAGCCCTCTATTTATAGGAAAATGTTAGCACGCCGAAACAGACTTAACCTGCAACCTGATGGCTTTACCTGCTACTATTCACACCCACCACATTTGAATAAAAATTTCTGCACATTTCTTCACCAACCAAGAGTGGGCCCACCAATTCTAGAATTTTTTACCAAAATGATTAACTCCGAAAATTCAACAATTTCTGAACCAGTCATCTCGTAAAATTTATAACAAATTATACGTTCATTTTTAACGGTTCAAAATTTATGGACATATACTCAACTTATATATGTATAATATATCCAAATATTACCACGATTCAACGGTCGGATTAAAAATTATAACCCTCGCAAAATATCTCAAAAAACCTTAATTTGATTTTTAATACCTCCGTTCCGACAAAAATACAAATAAAACACCTCAATATTAACTCCTTCATTTTTAACCACAAAAATATATCCATCATTTATATCCACATAAAATAAATATTTCCTTATCATATGAATCAATAATTAATTATTCATAAATAATATTACATAATCACATTTATGACAACCAGACCGTTCTCAGGAAAGAGGTGGCTTTCCAATAAGAATTTCTCCTTACTAGCGCGCAATTAGATGACCAAACCTCTCCTTAGACAGAACTTTCTAGATATTTCCAATAATGCTATCTAATAATATTATTTAAATAATATGAATTATTGATCTGATAATGGGAAATACTGTGCAGCAACAATTATTGAACAACAATAATATAAAATATCAACGCAACAATTATTGAATCAATAAAATAAAATATTGAACAGTAACTACTGTAACAATTATTGAGTAGTGCCTTCTTGCGTAATAATTAATAATTGGTGCAATACCGTGTGCTACTGTATTTTAACCACCGGGAATTTCAACAGTATTAACGATAACAACTACGTCGTTATTTGTAAAAATTTAAATTTGTCATTTTCTTTATCCGACAGTTATTTTTTATGGGGCCCACAAATAGCTGCGCTGTCGTACGAATATTCCCCGACAGAAAGAATATTCCACGACTAAACAAATATTCCCCGACAACAATGATTATTTTATAACCACTTGCTTATTTTGAAAAAAAATTCACATTTCACCTATAACTTTAAACTTTTATCAATTTAACCATTTACTGAATAGTAATTATAAGAAAAATTGAATACTTTTATGTCATAAAATTCGGGGTCTTACATAATAAATGTGGGATATATGAGTATATGAGGAGGAAGAGTATTTTTTGTTGTATTAAATGATTAACACATGTTTTGTGTGTCGGTGGACCCCATTTCTTGACTGAAATTTGATTATATCTTGTAAAATCGTTCGTTTATGGATTTCGGTCAATTTCTATTTGGAATTTGAAAAAACTTTCTTTTACAAAGTTGTAGAGAATTGAATTTCCTATAAAAAATCGTGAGATTCGAATTTTCTGATAAAAGGAGTATTTTTTATGAATTATTAAAGTTTCGAAAAATAAAATAATTTTTATTAAATTTGGGTGGGACCCATTTTGGTTGGTGTACAAAAATGTGCTAGAATTATTTTGTCAAATGTGGTGGTTGGTCATTGATGGCTGGTGTGGTGGCGTAGGAAATGAGAAAATAATAATAATAATATTTTATTTTATTAATTTAGTCTCCTTTGGCGTTCTAGCATTTTCCTATAAATAGGTGCTTATGTTAGAATTAAAAATCACACCAGAAACAAGTTTTCTTTCTCTCTATATTGTCAAGCATATTCTAGCGAGTATTTAAATACTTTGAAAGTTGTTATTCAGTGCAAGTTTCTTTCAGCCTTACACCGATCAGAAGTACTACTCTTTTGAGGTAAGGGATAGTAAGGGTTATTATGTTTTTCAGTTCGTAATTCTTCTGACCTTCAGAAAATTTTGAAAAAAATTGAAATGATATTTTGATGAGTTTTATTAATTGTGTCCAAAAATGGTGATTTTTGGATGTATAGATTAAGAGTTATGAATTTTATGAGAAAAGACTATTTTATAAATAACCGCTTATAACTCCTTGTGGTTAACTCCAAAATTGATAAAATTTTTATTGGAAGTATATCTATATAATGTATGTGTACTCTGTGAATTTCAGAATTTTTGGATAAAAGTATAATTTATGATAAATGTCTAAATATTCGGCGATTTTGGCCATATGAAAAATAGTAAATGAGTTTTAAAAATTCTGAAAAAAATATATGTTCAATATTGGACAATATTCTGCTAAATTTCAAAAAAGAAATATTTTTGGAACTGATTTGGTATTTTTCATAAAAATAGACTAGTTATGAGTAAATGAATTAAATATGTTATGTGAAGTAAGAAAATTAGAAAATAGGATTTTATGGTTTAAGAATCCTATATGAGGTATATGCAGATTTTTGATGAGAGTTTTGGTTATTGGTAATAATATCCTATGAGTTTGGCATTTTAGGATGATTAAATGCATTATTTAGTAAAGTGTAAACAATTAAAATAAATTATTTATAAGCTTAAGAAATATTATTATTTCAATATCATTATACCGAAATATTAGTATGAATTTTATTGTAAAATTTTTACCTTTTTTTTGTCGGGGTTACTATTCATGAGTTACTATTCACGAGTTATTATTTATGAGTTACTATTCACGAGTTACTATTCACGACAAAATTGGTTTCTTTTTCTGACCAAATTATAGTTGATTTATGAATATTACTCTTAAGATTAAATCTATATTTTGATCATATTATTTTTATTATCATATATAATATTTTTATAACCCTGATGTTGAAATTCTCTTTCACTTGAGTGTAAAGATGGGTAGATTGTTGGTATGATCATGACTATGAGTTCTCTTTGGCCAGTAGTGCAAAGTTGAATTGTTGATTGGTATGATCATGACCATTGAATTTATAACGGAATATCTTTAGCTTAACTGTAAAGGTAAATTGATCAACATGGTTATAATTATTGTTTATATAATTCTGAAATGATTATATATATTTCTTTGATATATTAATATATTTGGCATGTAGTGCAAAGATGAACTGTTGAAGAATATCTTTGGCCTGTAGTGTAAAGATGAATTATTGATGAATATCTTTGGCCTGTAGTGCGAAGATGAACTGTTGTTGAATATCTTTGGCCCGTAGTGCAAAGATGATTTGTTGATGAATATCTTTGGTCGTAGTGCGAAGATGGATTTATTAGCATGATTATGAACAGGAACTGTGATTTGGTATAACCATGATCTTTGATGTTTCAGGTAAAGACAGGTGATAAAAATATTCTTCGTCCTAGGTGCGAAGAGAAATTTAGAATCACAATTATGATTATGAGTTATTCATATGATTGTGGAAAGGAACTGTTGAGCGATGTTACAGGGATAAAACATTGTTCGTAGATTTTTAACATGGAGAAGAAAATAGATTTTATAGTCTATTTGATTCTTTTAATGGATTGCTCGTTCCGCTGCAACTATGGTTGAAATTTTTATCATCTACCATATGTTCTAAATCTCTGATTTATTACTGATGAAGACTATTGATAATTTATTTATCTTTAGTCATGATATTCTTTACTGGGCTAGTTGTGCTCACCCTTTTGTTTCACAATTCCTTTCAGGTAATAAGAGTGTAGCTGGGTCGTGCGGGGGTAACAAGGGTGTGACAACCCCAAAATAGGTCCATTCCATCCAACCTATTCTGAGTCGCCAAATACATGATACAGAAAATAACTACAAATTTATTACAACAATTGTTGTGCAAAATACAACAACACGTATGCTATGAGTTTGGATACAAATATATACAAAATGTGACTCATGTTCCAATCGTGGACATCACCTCTCAATGACACCTTACATAAAAGTATAGCCAAAAATTGTTTTAGAAATTAGCATCATTGGGAAGTGCTCAAGGAAACCTTCGTACATGGGAGGCTATGCTTCTAGGTTGTGATAGATATCATATGACCACAGAATTATCCTTGGTTGACCCAATAGACCCAAAAAAAAAACGAGAAGATTACTATCATATTCTTCCCAATGGTGAGTCTTCTCTTGACATATCATTATCTCTACTGTCTCTAATTGACAATTATACTTTAAACAAACACCAAGATTATATAGGTAGTGCTTATATATATACTCAGCAAGTGGATGAGCACATCCCTGTCTTATGATGACACGAGGTTGTATATCGTTAGACATCTTGTATGATAGTGGCAAAACACCCTTCCAACATTGGGTACACCTTACCCTATTGGATTCACTAAATAAAATTACTAAATGAAATTTTCTATACTGCTTCGGGAGAACCTCCACAGCTAGAGACCACCGTTCTATTTCCCCGTTACCCTCGCTAGACCCAGCTACACTCTTATTACCTGAAAGAAATTGTGAACAGAAGGATGAGCACAACTAGCTCAGTAAAGAATATCATGACTAAAGATAATTAAATTATCAATAGCCTTCAATAGAATTAAATCAGAGATTTAGAACATATGGTAAATGATAAAAATTTCAACCATAGTTGCAGCGGAACGAGCAATCCATTAGAAGAGTCAAATAGACTATAAAGTCTATTATCTTCTCCATGTTAAAAATCCACCAATAATGTTTTATCCCTATAACATCAATCAACAGTTCTGGTCCACAATCATATAAATAACTCATAATCATAATTATGATTCTAAATTTTTCTTCGCACCCACGACGAAGAATATTTTCATCACCTGTCTTTACCTGAAACATCAAAGATCATGGTTATACCAAATCACAGTTCCTGTTCATAATCATACTAATAAATACATCTTTGCAATACCGCCAAAGATATTCAACAACAGTTCATCTTTGCACTACAGGCCAAAGATATTTATCAACAGACCATCTTTGCAGTACAGGCCAAAGATATTCAACAACAGTTCATCTTTGCACTACAGACCAAAGATATTAATATCTCAAAGAAATATATAATCATTTCAGAATTTATATAAACAATAATTATAACCATGTTAATCAATTCATCTTTACACTTAAGCTAAAGATATTCAATTATAAATTCAATGGTCATGATCACACCAGTTAACAATTCATCTTTGCACTACAGGCCAAAGATATTCCTCAGTCGCGATCATACCAATAATTTACTCATCTTTACACTCAAGTGAAAGAGAAATTCAACATCAGGGTTATAAAAATGTTATATATGATAATAAAAACAATATTATCAACAACTGTATTTATTTTCAAGAGCAACAATCATAAATCAACGATAATTTGGTCAGAAAAAGAAACCAATTTTTCTGTGAATAGTAACTCGTAAATAGTAACTCGTGAATAGTAACTCATGAATAGTAACTCCGACATGAAAAATGTAGAAATTCCACAATAAAATCCATATCAATATTTCGGCATAATGATATTGAAAGAATAATATTTCTTAACCTTATAAACAATTTATTTAAATTGTTTACACTTTACTAATTAACGCATTTAATCATCATAAAATGTCAACTCTTAAGATTTCATCACCAATAACCAAAACCCTCATCAAAAATCTGCATATAACTCATATATGATTCTCAAGCCATAAAATCATATTTTCTAATTTTCTTATTTCACATAACATATTTAATTCATTTACTTATAACTAAACCATTTTCATGAAAAATATCAAATCAGTCCCAAAAATATTTCTTTTCTGAGATTTCGCAGAATATAGCCCTATATTGAACATATATTTTTTTCAGAATTTTTAAAAGTCATTTACTATTTTTCATATGGCCAAAACAGCCGAATATTTAGACATTTATCAAAAATTGTACTTTTATCTAAAAATTCTGAAATTCACAGAGTACACTGATATTATATAGATATACTCCCAATAAAAATTTCATCAATTTTGGAGTTAACCACAAGGAATTATAAGCGGTTACTTTTAAAATAGTCTTTTCCCGTAAAATTCATAACTCTTAATCTATACATCCAAAAATCACTATTTTTGGACACAATCAATAAAACTTATCAAAATATCATTTTAAATTTTTCTAAAATTTTTTGAAGGTCAGAAGAATTACGAACTGAAAAACAGAATAACCCTTAAAATCCCTTACTATCCCTTACCTCAAAAGAGCAGTACTTCTGATCGGTATAAGGCTGAAGAAAACTTGCACTGATGAATAGAAACTCACAAAGTATCTAAATACTCACAAAATATGATTCATAATATAGAGAGAGAAAGAGAGAAAGTGTGACGCCCCCAAAATTAGGTATACATCACCCATCTTGGGTCGTCAGATACATAGTACAGAATACAAATACAACTGATTAATACAACTGTCGTGTACAATACGACAAAACATAAATTGTGAGTTTGAATACAAATATTATCTTCTAGAGAGTATTCATACTCAAAAGGAGTCCTCATTACATTTATTAACACACCATTACATAGAATAGTGAGGACTACTAACTAATACTATCATTCGGACCATCACTCCGTTCCCCGACTTGCCCCAGCTACGTTCTCATTTCCTGAAGAGAACAGTGAAAGAAAGGGTGAGCTCAACTAGCCCAGTAAGAAATATTATGACTAAGATAATGCAGAATAAATTATCATTAGCCTTCAACAATGTTAAACTGATAAAATATAATAGACATCAAGTTTAACTGCAGCGGAACAAGCAATCCATTAAAAGAGTCAAGTAGAAAATAAACTCTACTATCTTTTATGATTTAAAAGGTTTTTCAACACTGCGATCGCTGAGACTCAGCTTAATAAAATAATCCACATCATCGAATCACCCCTGCACTACGGCCAAGGATATTCGTGTATTCATTAATGGTCATGATCATGCCAACAACTGTCCATCAATGCACTACGGGCCAATGAAGACTTTTACCACATCATTTGTAACATTACGGTCATGATTATACCGAATAATCCCTGGTCATAATCATACCAAGTCCATCTATGCACTACAGGCCACAGATGACTTTCAATATTTTATAAACATGAGGATGATGACAATGATATAAGAATTCAATAAAACAAGTTCAAGAATTAATTTATCCAGGAATTAACAACGTCCAAATTGACAACATGATACTGCATTGTGGAGTAAAATTCAAGAATGCTTAGAAGAATATTTTCTTGAAAAGATACTGGATGAAACGCAACTATCAAGGATATTCCACAACTTTCATGGAGTATAGAAGTCAAAACTTAACCAACTGAGTACAATAAAGAATGGAATAACAAAAGAAATCACCATGCATGCGATAGACCGCACAGACAGGTTATTCCAATAGAATAATAAATAATGGAACCAGGTCCGGCGTAAACGCACAGACAGGATATTCCGACAGAATAATAAATAATGGAACCAGGTCCGGTGTAAAACACACAGACAGGATATTCCAACAGAATAATAATAAAACGGAACCAGGTCCGGTGTAAAACACACAGACAGGATGTTCCAACAGAATAATAAACGGAACCAGGTCCGGTGTAAAACACACAGACAGGATGTTCCAACAGAATAATAGAAGAATGTCACCAAGTATAGGGTAGACCGCGTATACTGGTTATTCCAACAGAATAATAACGAATGGAATAACAGAAGTTCTCTTCATGAATATAAAAGAAATAATATTCCCTACCTTAAAAGAACTGGATATTGGAAAAGTGATGTAGCAGAATACTTTTATTCTCTCTCTCTCTTATTCTCTCTATACTTTCTCTCTCTATAGCTTGAATGAATTCGTGAAAAATAATGAAGCCCTAGGCCTCTATTTATAGAAAAACTGAGGGTGGCTCTTGGTCTTAACGAAGGGTCAAATGACTCTTGGTCTTAACGAAGGGTCAAATGACTCTTGGTAATATTGAAGGGACAACTACTATTGACGAAAGTAATTACTATTGACCAAGGTAAATACTATTGACGAAGGTAATTACTATTGACCAAGGTAAATACTATTGACCAAGGCAAATAATATTGACGAAGGTAATTACTATTGACCAAGGTAAATACTATTGACGACGGTAATTACTATTGACGAAGAGACTCTTAGATGATGACATATGGCCCCCCAAACTTACCACAACGTCTCAATTATTGATTTAATAATATAACATATTATACAGATGATACTATGACAATAATTTAAGAGATATGATGCAGCAATTACTGTAGCAATAATTGAGTATAGCTGAGTGACTTCTCACGTAAGCATCAATAATCAATATCGTGTGCTACTATGCAACCACGCGTATTACTGTACTTTTACTACCGAGTAGTTCAACAGTTTTAACGATTTTAACGGTAACACCTCAGCTGTTATTTTTATAGAAAGATAATTCTGTCGTTTTCTCAATCCGACAATAATTCCGTTGTGGGGTCCACCAATGATTGTGCCGTCGTACGAATATTCCCCGACAAAAAGAATATTCCCCGACCAAACGAATATTTTATAACAACTTGCTTACTTTGCAAAATTTATAAATATTACCCACAACTATAACATTATATCAAATTAACTCCATAATATTCAAAAATGATATTTATAGAAAATTCATCTTTATTTATAAAAGTTGGGGTCTTACAACCTCCCCTTCTTATGAAATTTCGCCCTCGAAATTAGGGTACGTACCTGGTATGTCGAAGAGGTAAGGATACCTTGATTTCATTTCTGATTCTAACTCCCAAGTCATTTCCTCAACATCGTGGTTTCTCCACAAAACTTTAACTTGAGGTATAACCTTGGAGCGTAGAATATGTTCCTTCTTATCCAAGATTTGAACAGGAACTTCTTCATACGTCAAATCCTCCGCTATTTCGTCCGGTTCTAACTCAATAATGTGGTTCGGGTCTTCCACATATTTGCGTAACATGGATATGTGGAAAACGTTATGAACACGAGACATACTTGGCGGTAAAGCGAGTCTATAAGCCACAGTTCCTACTCGATCGAGGATTAAAAATGGACCGATGAATCGAGGATTTAGCTTTCCTCTCTTTCCAAATCTCGTAACTCCTTTCCATGGAGCAACACGTAAGAACACATGATCTCCTACATCAAATTCCACGTCCTTTCGATGAAGATCAGCATAACTCTTTTGTCGATCTTGTGAGGTTTTTATACGTTGTCGGATCGTTTGAATCTTTTCTGTAGTCATACGTACCAACTCCGGTCCCAACAACGTTGCTTCGCCCACCTCATCCCAGCATACTGGAGAACGACATTTTCTTCCATACAATGCTTCGAATGGAGCCATGCCAATACTTGCTTGATAACTGTTGTTGTAGGAAAACTCCACCAATGGTAAGAACTTGTCCCAACTTCCCTTGAAGTCAAAGACACAGAGTCTTAATAGATCTTCAAGAGTTTGAATAGTCCTCTCTGATTGTCCGTCCGTCTGAGGATGATATGCTGAACTAAATCGTAACTCCGTGCCCATAGCTTTTTGTAAACTAACCCAAAATCGTGAAGTGAATCTTGGGTCTCGATCAGAAACTATGGATACTGGCATACCATGCAGTCTTACAATCTCGTTTATGTACATACGAGCAAGACGTTCAAGTGTATAAGTTTCTCGTATCGGTAAGAAATGAGCAGACTTGGTCAATCTATCAACAATGACCCAAATCGCATCAATACCTTGAGAAACCCTAGGAAGACCGGTAACGAAATCCATGGTAATGTGCTCCCACTTCCATTCTGGAATTTCAAGTGGTTGCAATGGACCTTTTGGTACTTGATGCTCCGCTTTGACTCGTTGACAAGTTAGACACCTTGAGATAAACAACGCTATCTCTCTCTTCATATTGCTCCACCAAAATGTATGACGAAGATCATGATACATTTTGGTACTTCCAGGATGGATTGCAAACGGTGTGTTGTGCGCCTCCATCATGATTTCATACTTTAAATCAGGGTTGTTAGGAACACAAAGTCTGGAGTTGACTCGAAGTATTCCTTCTTCATCGATTCTTGCTTCCGGCATAGAACCTTCTTGCACTTTCTTCCTCATACGCATCAGCTCCAGGTCTGTAGCTTGAGCAGCTTTAACTTTATCGATTAAAGTCGGTTCTACTCGTATATTCGCCATCATCACATGGGTCCCTGGAGTCTTTAACTCTATCTCCATCCTTTGCAAGTCACACAAAATGGGCCTTTGCGTTGTTAATATTGCACTTGTACCCGCATATGATCTTCTACTCAATGCGTCAGCTACCACGTTCGCTTTTCCAGGATGGTATTGAATGGTATGATCATAATCTTTCAACAGTTCAAGCCAACGTCGTTGTCGCATGTTGAGTTCCTTTTGAGTGAAGAAATATTTGAGGCTTTTATGATCCGTAAAGATCTCCACTTTCTCCCCATACAAGTAATGCCTCCAAATTTTAAGTGCAAAGACAACAGCTGCCAACTCTAGATCATGAGTAGGATAATTCCTCTCATATTCCTTGAGTTGTCTTGATGCATAGGCTATGACTTTTCCATGTTGCATGAGAACGCATCCCAACCCTTTGCTCGAAGCATCACTGTAGATGACAAATCCCTCCGAGCCAGATGGTATTGTTAGAACAGGTGCTGAAATGAGTCTCCTCTTGAGTTCTTGAAAACTCTGCTCACATTCTTCGCTCCAACCAAACTTTGTATCTTTCCGAGTCAGCTGAGTTAATGGAGTAGCGATTCGAGAAAATCCTTCCACGAATCTCCGATAATAACCAGCTAAACCAAGAAAGCTACGTACCTCGGTCACTGATTTAGGTTGCTCCCAGCTTTGAATAGCTTCAATCTTTGCCGGGTCAACCGATATTCCACGACTTGATACTACGTGCCCAAGGAATGCTACCTCCTCCAGCCAGAACTCGCATTTCTTCAACTTGGCATAAAGCTTGTATTCACGAAGCTTTTGGAGTACCAGCCTCAAGTGTTGCTCATGATCTTCACGGCTTTTGGAATAAATAAGGATGTCATCAATAAAGACGACCACAAAGTGATCCAAATATTCCTTGAATACCCGGTTCATCATATCCATGAAGGCAGCAGGAGCATTAGTCAATCCAAAGGACATGACTAGGAATTCATAATGCCCGTACCGAGTTCTAAAAGCCGTCTTTGGAATATCCTCAGTTCTAACCTTCAGCTGATGATATCCAGAACGAAGATCGATCTTTGAAAAGAATTGTGCTCCTTGCAACTGGTCAAACAGGTCATCAATACGTGGCAATGGGTACCTGTTTTTGATGGTGACATGATTCAACTCCCGATAATCAATACAAAGTCGCATACTTCCATCTTTCTTCTTCACGAATAGAACAGGAGCACCCCAAGGAGAAGTACTAGGACGAATAAAGCCAATGTCTAACAATTCCTGCAGTTGGATCTTTAACTCCTGAAGTTCAATAGGAGCCATTCGATATGGGGCTTTGGAAATGGGTTTTGTACCGGGTTCAAGGTCGATACAAAATTCAATTTCACGCTCTGGGGGTAGGCCAGGAAGTTCTTCAGGGAATACGTCAGGGAATTTATTAACAATAGAAATATCATTCAAAACTGACGTATTTTTGTTTAGATCTGTGACATGAGCTAAGAAAGCTTGACATCCGTTTTTCAATAAACGAATAGCTTTATGGCTTGAGATGACAGCGATTGATTTTAATGGTTTGGTTGCTTGAATTCGCATAATAGGTCGATTAGGAATATGAAAGCTAACAACCTTACGAAAACAATCAATTTTTGCATAATGAGTAGTTAACCAATCAATCCCTAGAATCACGTCAAATGCAAGTATTTTTAATGAAATCAGATCGATAGGTAATGTGTGGGTACCAACTTGAACCAAACAAGACTTATAAACAGTGGAGGTAATGAAGGTTTCTCCCAACGGAGTTTCCACAGATAAGTCAAAGTCTAATTTCTCCGGAATCAAATTTAATCGATGAGCGCAAGTAGGAGAAATAAAAGAATGGGTTGAACCGGTATCAAATAAAGTATAAACTTCTTTAGAGTTTATGATAAGCTTACCCGTGATGACCTCATTCGGGTTCCTTGCTCTCTGGGAGTTCACAACAAACGCTCTCCCTTGCACAACCGGTTTTGACTTTTCTGGGACGGCTTTTGGTGCCTCCATCCTAGCTGAATTTGTCTTCGGTAAACGACAAAATCGGGCTAAATGACCTTCTCTTCCACAATTATAACATGCTTTGGACGGCATCGCGCAGTTTGGACTGATGTGCCCCTCCCCTCCGCATTTGAAACATATGATAGGTGGTCGTTCTCCTTCCTTAACGACAGGTGCTGGTGCTGACGTCTTTCCATCATTGTTGAATCTCCTCTTCTTGAAATGTCCATTCTTATTGTTTTGGCCCTGATTACCACCGAAGTGGTTACCATTTCTGGCCTGTTGATTCCCTCCACGCTTGTTGTCACCGCTTCGATGACTGCTCTCACTGGTATTATCATTTTGCCGGCTGCTCTCTTTTGGTTGCGTTATCTCGTTATCGCGCTCCACCAACTGAGCCCTATTTACAACATCTGAATACAAACACAGTTTATGAGAAACAAGATGTTGACGTATCTCCGGCTTCAAACCTCTTAAAAACATCCGCGTCATTCTTTCTTCATTATCCACCAGGTGGGACGCAAACCGGGATAACTCCGCAAATTTTGCCTCGTACTGCGACACGGTCATATTATTCTGCTCCAATTTGATGAACTCCACCTCCTTCATGTGACGAATACTCTCGGGAAAGTATTTGTCGTTAAACAGCTCTTGGAACTTCTCCCAAGACATCTTCAGTGCGGCAGGTTGAGTACGCTTTATCGATTCCCACCAGTAATCTGCCTCTCCTCGCAACATAAAGGCGGCAAAGGGAACCTTTTGCTCCTCGGAGCAACCCAAGACATCAAATATCTTGGTGATCTGCTTTATCCATGTTTCAGCTACAAGTGGTTTGGGTTCTCCCTTAAACTCCGGTGGTCCCAGCTCCTTAAACTGTTTAGCGGTGACCGCCTGAGAGTTTCCAGTATTTCCACCTACGTTGTGGACAGGAGCCGCTTTCACCTGTTGTTGCATGAATTGCATAAAGCCTCTGAACATTTGATCATTCATCATTTGGTCAGTGTTGTTGTTTGCATGAGGATTGACACCTTCCTGATGCACATTATCCTGATTATTGATATGTGGTGAATCAACAGTCGTCTGTGCTCCATTGCTATTCTCAACATTCTCAGATGCCATTTTCAGATACTGCCACAAAATAAAAATTAATTGATATGTCATATATTATCCTTATATTATGACCGACCAATTAAATACCATGCAAATAAACTTAGGTATGTCATACTAGCGAAGGAATTCCCCGTCTCTCCCCTCCTAGTTCTATTCTCACATCTTAGCCAGGGATCATATCCCTAAGCTCTGATACCAACTGTGACGCCCCCAAAATTAGGTATACATCACCCATCTTGGGTCGTCAGATACATAGTACAAAATACAAATATAACTTACTAATACAACTGTCGTGTACAATACGACAAAACATAAACTGTGAGTTTGAATACAAATATTATCTTCTAGAGAGTATTCATACTCAAAAGGAGTCCTCATTACATTTATTAACACACCATTACATAGAATAGTGAGGACTACTAACTAATACTATCATTCGGACCATCACTCCGTTCCCCGACTTGCCCCAGCTACGTTCTCATTTCCTGAAGAGAACAGTGAAAGAAAGGGTGAGCTCAACTAGCCCAGTAAGAAATATTATGACTAAGATAATGCAGAATAAATTATCATTAGCCTTCAACAATGTTAAACTGATAAAATATAATAGACATCAAGTTTAACTGCAGCGGAACAAGCAATCCATTAAAAGAGTCAAGTAGAAAATAAACTCTACTATCTTTTATGATTTAAAAGGTTTTTCAACACTGCGATCGCTGAGACTCAGCTTAATAAAATAATCCACATCATCGAATCACCCCTGCACTACGGCCAAGGATATTCGTGTATTCATTAATGGTCATGATCATGCCAACAACTGTCCATCAATGCACTACGGGCCAATGAGGACTTTTACCACATCATTTGTAACATTACGGTCATGATTATACCGAATAATCCCTGGTCATAATCATACCAAGTCCATCTATGCACTACAGGCCACAGATGACTTTCAACATTTTATAAACATGAGGATGATGACAATGATATAAGAATTCAATAAAACAAGTTCAAGAATTAATTTATCCAGGAATTAACAACGTCCAAATTGTCAACATGATACTGCATTGTGGAGTAAAATTCAAGAATGCTTAGAAGAATATTTTCTTGAAAAGATACTGGATGAAACGCAACTATCAAGGATATTCCACAAATTTCATGGAGTATAGAAGTCAAAACTTAACCAACTGAGTACAATAAAGAATGGAATAACAAAAGAAATCACCATGCATGCGATAGACCGCACAGACAGGTTATTCCAATAGAATAATAAATAATGGAACCAGGTCCGGCGTAAACGCACAGACAGGATATTCCGACAGAATAATAAATAATGGAACCAGGTCCGGTGTAAAACACACAGACAGGATATTCCAACAGAATAATAATAAAACGGAACCAGGTCCGGTGTAAAACACACAGACAGGATGTTCCAACAGAATAATAAACGGAACCAGGTCCGGTGTAAAACACACAGACAGGATGTTCCAACAGAATAATAGAAGAATGTCACCAAGTATAGGGTAGACCGCGTATACTGGTTATTCCAACAGAATAATAACGAATGGAATAACAGAAGTTCTCTTCATGAATATAAAAGAAATAATATTCCCTACCTTAAAAGAACTGGATATTGGAAAAGTGATGTAGCAGAATACTTTTATTCTCTCTCTCTCTTATTCTCTCTATACTTTCTCTCTCTATAGCTTGAATGAATTCGTGAAAAATAATGAAGCCCTAGGCCTCTATTTATAGAAAAACTGAGGGTGGCTCTTGGTCTTAACGAAGGGTCAAATGACTCTTGGTCTTAACGAAGGGTCAAATGACTCTTGGTAATATTGAAGGGACAACTACTATTGACGAAAGTAATTACTATTGACCAAGGTAAATACTATTGACGAAGGTAATTACTATTGACCAAGGTAAATACTATTGACCAAGGTAAATAATATTGACGAAGGTAATTACTATTGACCAAGGTAAATACTATTGACGACGGTAATTACTATTGACGAAGAGACTCTTAGATGATGACATATGGCCCCCCAAACTTACCACAACGTCTCAATTATTGATTTAATAATATAACATATTATACACATGATACTATGACAATAATTTAAGAGATATGATGCAGCAATTACTGTAGCAATAATTGAGTATAGCTGAGTGACTTCTCACGTAAGCATCAATAATCAATATCGTGTGCTACTATGCAACCACGCGTATTACTGTACTTTTACTACCGAGTAGTTCAACAGTTTTAACGGTTTTAACGGTAACACCTCAGCCGTTATTTTTATAGAAAGATAATTCTGTCGTTTTCTCAATCCGACAATAATTCCGTTGTGGGGTCCACCAATGATTGTGCCGTCGTACGAATATTCCCCGATAAAAAGAATATTCTCCGACCAAACGAATATTTTATAACAACTTGCTTACTTTGCAAAATTTATAAATATTACCCACAACTATAACATTATATCAAATTAACTCCATAATATTCAAAAATGATATTTATAGAAAATTCATCTTTATTTATAAAAGTTGGGGTCTTACAGAAAGCTTATGTTTCTGGTGTGATTTTCAATTCTAACTTAGCCCTCTATTTATAGGAAAATTTTAGTAGGCTTGACCTGCAACCTGATGGCTTTACCTGCTACTATTTCCACCCACCACATTTGAAATATAATTCAGCACATTTCTTCACCAACCACAAGTGAGGCCCACCAATTCTAGAATTTTCTACCAAAATGATTAACTCCGAAAATTCAACAATTTCTGAACCAGTCATCTCGTAAAATTCATAACAAATCATACGTTCATTTTTAACGGTTCAAAATTTGTGGGCATATACTCAACTTATATATGTATAACATATCCAAAAATTACCACGATCCAACGGTCGGATTAAAAATTATAACCCCCGCAAAATATCTCAAAAACCCTGATTTTTAATACCTCCATTCCGACAAAAATACGGATAAAAACCTCAACATTAACTCCTTCATTTTTAACCACAAAAATATATCCCTAATTTCTATCCACATAAAATAAATATTTCCTTATCATATGAATCAATAATTAATTATTCACAAATAATATTACAGAAACACATTTATGACAACCAGGCCGTTCCCAAGAAAGAGGGGGCTTTCCAATAAGAATTTCTCCTTACTGGCGCGCAATTAGGTGACCAAACCTCTCCTTAGACAGAACTTTCTAGACATTGCCAATAATGTTATCTAATAATATTATTCAAATAATATGAATTATTGATCTGATAATGGGAAATACTATGTAGCAACAATTATTGAAACAATAATAATATAAAATTTCAACGTAGCAATTATTGAATCAATAAAATAAAATATTGAACAGTAATTACTGTAACAATTATTGAGTAGTGCCTTCTTACGTAAGAATTAATAATTCAACAATACTGTGCAATACCGTGTGCTACTGTGCAACTACGCGTGTTACTGTATTTTAACCACCAGGTATTCAAACAGTGTTAACGGTAACAACTACGCCGTTATTTATAAAAACTCAAATTTGTCGTTTTCTTCATCCGACAGTTATTCTGTTATGGGGCCCACAAATGGCTGCGCCGTCGTACGAATATTTCCCGACAGAAAGAATATTCCACGACCAAACGAATATTCCCCGACAACAATGAATATTTTATAACCACTTGCGTATTTTGAAAAATTTCATTTATTACCTTTAACTTTAACTTGTTATCAATTTAACCATTACTGAATTGTAATTATAAAAAAAAATGAATACTTTTATTTCATAAAATTCGGGGTCTTATAATCTCCCCTCCTTAAAAAATTTCGTCACCGAAATTTACGTACCTGATAATTCAAAGAGTTGAGAATACCTTGCTTTCATTTCAGATTCCATCTTCCATGTCATCATGATTTCTCCATTGCTCATCTCTTGTATTCCAGATATCATTCTAGAATACAGCTTCAAAACAAGGGTTAATTGAACAAATTAACATATCACATAATATTCCGATATTATGACTGACCAACAAATAAGCTTAGGTAGGACACACTAGCAAAGGATTTACTCGTCTCTCCCCACCTAGTTGTATCCCCCGATCTCCGCCAGAGATCATATCCCTAAGCTTTGATACCAAATGTGACAACCCCAAAATAGGTCCATTCCATCCAACCTATTCTGAGTCGCCAAATACATGGTACCGAAAACAACTACAACTTTATTACAACAATTGTCGTGCAAAATACAACAACACGTATGCTATTAGTTTGGATACAAATATATACAAAATGTGACTCATGTTCCAATCGTGGACATCACCTCGCAATGACACCTTACATAAAGGTATAGTCAAAAACTGTTTTAGAAATTAGCATCTTTGGAAAGTGCTCAAGGAAACCTTTGTACATGGGAGGCCATGCTTCTAGGTTGTGATAGATATCATATGGCCACAGAATTATCCTTGGTTGACCCAATAGACCCCAAAGCAAAACGAGAAGATTACTATCATATTCTTCCCAATGGTGAGTCTTCTCTTGACATATCATTATCTCTACTGTCTCTAATTGAGAATTATACTTCAAACAAACACCAAGATTATATAGGTAGTGCTCGTATATATACTCAGCAAGTGGATGAGCACATCCCTGTCTTATGATGACACGAGATTGTATGTCGTTAGACATCTTATATGATAGTGGTAAAATACCCTTCCAACGTTGGGTACACCTTACCCTATTGGATTCACCAAATAAAATTACTAAATGAAATTTTCTATACTGCTTCGGGAGAACCTCCACAGCTAGAGACCACCGTTCTATTTCCCCGTTACCCTCGCTCGACCCAGCTACACTCTTATTACCTGAAAGGAATTATGAACAGAAGGGTGAGTACAACTAGCTCAGTAAAGAATATCATGACTAAAGATAATTAAATTATCAATAGCCTTCAATAGAATTAAATCAGAGATTTAGAACATATGGTAAATGATTAAAATTTCAACCATAGTTGCAGCGGAACGAGCAATCCATTAGAAGAGTCAAATAGACTATAAAGTTTATTATCTTCTCCATGTTAAAAATTCACCAACAATATTTTATCCCTGTAACATCAATCAACAGTTCTGGTCCACAATCATATAAATAACTCATAATCATAATTATGATTATAAATTTTTCTTCGCACCCACGACGAAGAATATTTTCATCACCTGTCTTTACCTGAAACATCAAAGATCATGGTTATACCAAATCACAGTTTCTGTTCATAATCATACTAATAAATTCATCTTTGCACTACGGCCAAAGATATTCAACAACAGTTCATCTTTGCACTACAGGCCAAAGATATTTATCAACAGACCATCTTTGCAGTACAGGCCAAAGATATTCAACAACAGTTCATCTTTGCACTACAGGCCAAAGATATTAATATCTCAAAGAAATATATAATCATTTCAGAATTTATATAAACAATAATTATAACCATGTTAATCAATTCATCTTTACACTTAAGCTAAAGATATTCAATTATAAATTCAATGGTCATGATCACACCAGTTAACAATTCATCTTTGCACTACAGGCCAAAGATATTCCTCAGTCACGATCATACCAATAATTTACTCATCTTTACACTCAAGTGAAAGAGAAATTCAACATCAGGGTTATAAAAATGTTATATATGATAATAAAAATAATATTATCAACAACTGCATTTATTTTCAAGAGCAACAATCATAAATCAACGATAATTTGGTCAGAAAAAGAAACCAATTTTTCTGTGAATAGTAACTCGTGAATAGTAACTCATGAATAGTAACTCCGACATGAAAAAGGTAGAAATTCCACAATAAAATCTATATCAATATTTCGGCATAATGATATTGAAAGAATAATATTTCTTAACCTTATAAACAATTTATTTAAATTATTTACACTTTACTAATTAACGCATTTAATCATCATAAAATGCTAACTCTTAAGATTTTATCGCCAATAACCAAAACCCTCATCAAAAATCTGCATATAACTCATATATGATTCTCAAGCCATAAAATCATATTTTCTAATTTTCTTACTTCACATAACATATTTAATTCATTTACTCATAACTAAACTATTTTCATGAAAAATATCAAATCAGTCCCAAAAATATTTCTTTTCTGAGATTTCGCAGAATATAGTCCTATATTGAACATATATTTTTCTCAAAATTTTTAAAAGTCATTTACTATTTTTCATATGGCCAAAACAGCCGAATATTTAGACATTTATCAAAAATTGTACTTTTATCTAAAAATTCTGAAATTCACAGAGTACACTGATATTATATAGATATACTCCCAATAAAAATTTTATCAATTTTGGAGTTAACCACAAGGAATTATAAGCGGTTACTTTTAAAATAGTCTTTTCCCGTAAAATTCATAACTCTTAATCTATACATCCAAAAATCACTATTTTTGGACACAATCAATAAAACTCATCAAAATATCATTTTAAATTTTTCTAAAATTTTCTGAAGGTCAGAAGAATTACGAACTGAAAAACAGAATAACCCTTAAAATCCCTTACTATCCTTTACCTCAAAAGAGCAGTACTTCTGATCGGTATAAGGCTGAAGAAAACTTACACTGATGAATAGAAACTCACAAAGTATCTAAATACTCATAAAATATGCTTCATAATATAGAGAGAGAAAGAGAGAAAGCTTATGTTTCTGGTGTGATTTTCAATTCTAACTTAGCCCTCTATTTATAGGAAAATTTTAGTAGGCTTGACCTGCAACCTGATGGCTTTACCTGCTACTATTCTCACCCACCACATTTGAAATATAATTCAACATATTTCTTCACCAACCACAAGTGGGGCCCACCAATTCTAAAATTTTTCACCAAAATGATTAACTCCGAAAATTCAACAATTTCTGAACCAGTCATCTCGTAAAATTCATAACAAATCATACGTTCGTTTTTAACGGTTCAAAATTTGTGGGCATATACTCAACTTATATATGTATAACATATCCAAAAATTACCACGATCCAACGGTCGGATTAAAAATTATAACCCCCACAAAATATCTCAAAAACCCTAATTTTTAATACCTCTATTCCGACAAAAATACGGATAAAAACCTCAACATTAACTCCTTCATTTTTAACCACAAAAATATATCCCTCATTTATATCCACATAAAATAAATATTTCCTTATCATATGAATCAATAATTAATTATTCACAAATAATATTATAGAAGTATACTTGTGGTTAACTCCAAAATTGATGAAATTTTTATTGGGAGTACATGTATATGATATGAGTATACTCTGTGAATTTCAGAATTTTTAGATAAAAGTATAATTTTTGATAAATGTCTAAATATTCGGCTGTTTTGGCTATATGAAAAATAGTAAATGACTTTTAAAAATTTTGAGAAAAATATATGTTCACTATGGGACTATATTATGCTAAATCCCAGAAAATAAATATTTTTGGAACTGGTTTGATATTTTTCATGAAAATAGTCTAGTTATGAGTAAATGAATTAAATATGTTTTGTGAAGTAAGAAAATTAAAAAATATGATTTTATTGCTTGAGAATCATATATGAGTTATATGGAGATTTTTGATGAGAATTTTGGTTATTGGTGATGAAATCTTAAGAGTTGGTATTTTATGATGATTAAATGCATTAATTAGTAAAGTGTAAACAATTTAAATAAATTGTTTATAAGCTTAAGAAATATTATTCTTTCAATATCATTATACCAAAATATTGGTATGTATTTTATTGTAGAATTTCTACTTTTTGTGTCGAGTTTACTATTCATGAGTTACTATTCATGAGTTACTATTCACAAGTTACTATTCATGAGTTACTATTCATGAGTTACTATTCACGACAACATTGGTTTCTTTTTCTGACCAAATTATAGTTGGTTTACGAATATTACTCTTGAGATTAAATCTATATGTTGATTATATTGATTTTATTATCATATATAACATTTTTATAACCCTGATGTTGAAATTCTCTTTCACTTGAGTGTAAAGATGGGTAGATTATTTGACTATGGGTTCTCTTTGTCCAGTAGTGTAAAGTTGAATTGTTGACTGGTATGATCATGACCATTGAATTTATAAGTGAATATCTTTAGCTTAAGTGCAAAGGTGAATTGATCAACATGGTTATAATTATTGTTTATATAAATTCTGAAATGATTATATATTTCTTTGAGATATGAATATATTTGGCCTGTAGTGCAAATATGAACTGTTGATGAATATATTTGGCCGTAGTGCAAATATGAACTGTTGAGGAATATCTTTGGCCTGTAGTGCAAAGATGAATTGTTGATGAATATCTTTGGCCCGTAGTGCCAAGATAACATGTTGTTGAATATCTTTGGTCAGTAGTGCAAAGATGAACAGATGTTGAGATGAACATGACCAATTGGTGATACAAATGAATATCTTTGGCCGTGGTGCAAAGATGAAGTTATTAGTATGATTATGAACAGGAAATGTGATTTGGTGTAACCATGATCTTTGATATTTCAGGTAAATATAGGTGATGAAAATTATCTCCGTCCTGGATGAGAAGAGGAATTTAGAACTACAGTTATGATTATGAGTTATTCATATGATTGTGGACCAGAATTGTTGATTGATGTTACAGGGATAAAACATTATTGGTGAATTTTTAACATGGAGAAGATAATAGACTTTATAGTCTATTTGACTCTTCTAATGGATTGCTCGTTCCGCTGCAACTATAGTTGAAATTTTTATCATTTACCATATGTTCTAAATCTCTGATTTATTATTGATGAAGGCTATTGATAATTTAATTATCTTTAGTCATGATATTCTTTACTGAGCTAGTTGTACTCACCCTTTTGCTTCATAATTCCTTTCAGATAATAAGAGTGTAGCTGGGTCGAGCAGGGGTAACAAGGGAATAGAACGGTGGTCATCATTTAGTAGTTATATTTGGTGAAGAAAATAGGGTGAGGCGAACCCAACGTTGGAAGGGTGTTTTGTCACTATCATACAAGATGTCTAATGACATACAACCTCGTGTCATCATAAGACAGGGTTGTGCTCATCCACTTGCTGAGTATATTTATGAGCACTACCTATATAATCTTGGTGTTTGTTTGAAGTATAATTCACGATTAAAGACAGTGGAGATAATGATAAGTCAAGAGAAGACTCACCATTGGGAAGAATATGATAGTAATCTTCTCGTTTTTCTTTGGGGTCTATTGGGTCAACCAAGGATAATTTTGTGGCCATATGATATCTATCATAACCTAGACGCATGGCCTCCCCTGTACGAAGGTTTCCTTGAGCACTTCCCAAATATTCTAATTTCTAAAACAGTTTTTGACTATACCTTTATGTAAGGTGTCATTGTGAGGTGATGTCAACGGTTAGAACAAGAGTCACATTTGGTATATATTTGTATCCAGACTCACAGCATATGTGTTGTTGTATTTTGCACGACAATTGTTGTAATAAAGTTGTAGTTATTTTCTGTACCATGTATTTGGCGACTCAGAATAGGTTGGATGGAATAGACCTATTTTGGGGTCGTCACACAGATGATAGTATTAGTAGTCCTCACTATTCTGTTAAATAGTGTGACAATAATTGTAATGAGGACTCCTTTTGAGTTTGTATAGTCTCTAGTAGACAATAATTGTATTCAAACTCACAGTTATGTTTTGTCGTATTGTACACGACAGTTGTATTAGTAAGTTCACTACTAGAAATTTAACATATAGCGACGGACTATAGCGACGGTTGGGGCGGAAGCGTCGCTATAGGAGTATATAGCGACGGTCAATATCTAACCGTCGGTGTAGGGAGGTTTTTTTTGGGATGGGTCATTACCGGTCTTTAGCTTGGGCGCATACAAATCCTGAGCTTCTATTTTTCCCCCAAACATTCATTCGTTCGTCTCATCTCAATCGAATCTCACCATTTCAGTCGATCGTCTCACCATCTCAGTCGATTGAATTTCCTATCTCACCATCTTAGTCGCGAATCTCCTCTCTCACCATCTCAGTCGCGAATTTCCTCTCTCACCATCTCAGTCGATCGAACTAACGCTGGCGACTAGAGATGCTTCGGTAGTATTAGGCAGGTAGAGATGCTTAGAGGTGCTTCGGTAGTATCAGCAGGTAGCAAGCTCAATCAAATGGCAGTTCCATTTTCTACTTTGGTAACCAAAACCCTAAATCTCAATTGAACTCTCTCTATTTTTCTATTTTTCTTTTCTGTTTTTTATTAATTAACATTGTTCGTTGTTGCAGTCGAATGTTGGTTCGTTTTCAGGTACCCGAACCCCATATAATTTGCCCTACAAAGCTTAAAAAATCGACATTGGCTTCAAAAAATGTTGTATCCTTATCATCCTCGAGTTTCTTCTCTGGCATATCATTGTGTGTCCTTCCCCTCACTCCATCACAGAGAAAAGCCAGCCCACTTCTTGGCTCCATCAGAAGGTATGATCTTCTAGAATTTCCTTGTTCTCAGTGATAGCGGCAGGGTATCAATCTGGAATTTTGTTTTTTTTCACTTATCTAGTTTAGGAGAATTTCTCATCTTTTGCGTATCATTTTGTAATTTCTCTCTTCATAATAGAATCTTCTTTTCTATCCAAAAAAAAGTTTGAATTTAAGATTTATGTACATTTTTTTTTGTTTTTGACAAGTAAAAGGCTGCTAAAGTTAAATTTAAGATTGATATTCCTTATATATTAAAAAATTTAGTTTGATTTTAGAAAAAGGAAAGCCATACTCTGGACTTTGGAGAATACATATGTGATCTATGTACATCGTATTTGTAACTGAATTGTGCTTATTTTTGCTTGCAACAGATGTATATATATATATATATATATATATATATATATATATATATATATATATTAAATTTCCGCCTTCAGGTTTATACTTGGTGTCAATTTTTATTTGAGTACGCTTATTTTTTTATTTGTTGGGATAGGTGTCTACTGAATGCTACTTTGCTTTTGTATTATGACTTAAATTTCACTTTTAATGAAGCATAGAAAAGAAACAGGTTTGCTAACTCTAGGAATTGTTTAAAATTTCGTGTTGTTTTGATGGCCCAATTAAAGCTTGAATATGATAAAAAAAAAATTGGATTAGGTGCACTTATTAATGCGTCTGTCATAGTTGTGTATCCGTATTAGCAGTCGAGTTTATTCAACATTAAATTTTGCACAATAAAATCTTGATGTATGCTACTTTACTTTTGTATTATGACTTAAATCTTCGAAGTATGAACTCTTTACTTACCCTCACTTGATTGCTTTATGTTGTTGTACAGGATGATAAACTCTTTTTGTCTTAACTTATTTTGTAAAATTCTGCACAGACCATTTAGTCGTTTATGGTGGGATGAAACTGTACCTACTGTAATTACCAGGGCTGAACCCCATAATCAGGTAGAGGCTACTTACTTTGTTCTTTTCTAGGTTGCAAATCATATTCATAATAGTTGTCACATGTAATTTTTTTGCTAAACTATCACACATCCTGAACAAAACAGGGTACTCACAATCCGTGAGAATGCCAGACTTCAAGGATTTCCAGATTATTATCAGCTTCGTGGCCCAATTAAACAAAGGTAATCACTTGAATTAGTTACGAACTCTTTAAGGAAATAGGATATGATTCTTATTTTTACAATTGGAGATAAGAAAACGAGGAAGAATACAGAGTGATTAGGGAGAGAAATGAGAGAGGACAAAAGTTCTAAAGTCAAGGTAGCAACCAAGGTAGCGAAATTGGAAACCACCAAATTATGGGGGCTGTCATAACTCATAACATATATATATATACATATATATATATATATATATATATATATATATATATATATATATATATATTTATGTGTGTGTATATTGTGGATGATTGTTACTTGCAGTCTTTACTTTAAATTAATTAAATGATGTATAATCCACAGGAAAAATTGCCTCACATTAAAAACTATGAAATATATACAAATTTCACCGTGTCACTACTCTCTAAATTGTGCAACTTCTCTTTTTCTTACTATATCAACCCCCCATCCCCCACATTGGATCTTTATATTAGATCTTTGTGTTTCATATTTACATTTTATATGTTCAAATGATGCTATGACCGACTGAACTGTATAACGAATTCTAGTATGATCAATAGCGAATTCTATACAGTTTCAAAGTAACTGAACTGAGGGAGTATTATATTTTCCTTTTTTTTATTTAGGAAAATGGTTATTGCTCCTAAACTCTGCACTCACTGAAGTGCCAATGATAGTATTATTGAGATTAACTGGAAAGTAGGTACCTGGGTGCGTAAATTAGGTGACTTGATTTTATGCTTAATTTAAAGTACTTACTAGTTTGCTTTGCAAAATGAGAAGTTTTGATGTAATTTAATTTCTCTGTTCTCAAACTGATCCTTATCTAGCTTATTTGAAGTGGAATGCTATTCTTTTTACTGAATACTTTTTGGTCTTTCAATGATTATAGGGTCGACTGAACACCGTGGCTTTGGATTTGTTCAATTATAAGTCTGTGTCTTATTTTTCTCAGTCTGTTCTTTATTTTTGCTACAGAAGACAAATTAACATATCACATAATATCCCTATATTATGACCGACCAACAAATAAGCTTAGGTAGGACACACTAGCGAAGGATTTACTCGTCTCTCCCCTCCTAGTTCTATTCCCCGATCTCCGCCAGAGATCATATCCCTAAGCTCTGATACCAAGTGTGATGCCCCCAAAATAGGTCCAATTCATCCAACCCATTCTAAGTCGCCAAATACATGGTACAGAAAATAACTACAACTTTATTATTACAATTGTCGTGCAAAATACGACAACACATATACTGTGAGTTTAAATACAAATATTGTCATCTAGACAGTATTTATACTCAATTATGTCCTCATTCTACTTATTGATACACTATTTTACAAAATAGTGAGGACTACTAAAATAACTGTCTTGAACCATCAATCCATACCCCGACTAGTACTCGCTACATTCTCGCCTCCTGAGAAGAAAAATGGAACAACAAGGAAAAGGGTGAGCTCAACTAGCCCAGTAAAAAATATTATGACAAAGATAATATACAACAAATTATCGTTAGTCTTCAACAGGGAAAAATTTAATAGAATACAATAGACAACAAGTTTTAAATCAATATTCGCAGCGGAAAATAATGATTCATAGAAGAGTTACGTAGAGAATGAAATCTACGATTATCTATGAATTTAAAAGCCCATCATCAACATTTTATCCCTGTAACATCAATCAATAAATATTTTGAATCAAATAGTCATCTTTGCACTACAGGCCAAAGATATTCATCAGTTGGTCATGTTCATCTCAACACATGTTCATCTTTGCACTACGGGCCAAAGATATTCATCAGAAATCATTCATCTTTGCACTACAGGCCAAAGATATTCAGTAACATCATCATTTAGGACTGAGGATGATAAAAAATATTTTAAAAAAAACGAATCCAGTGAAACAAAAGAATAAATATTAAGGATTCGTATTTCAGCTATTCCATGTCCAAAAATACCTCATAAATAATCATAGTGGAGTAAAATTCAAGAATGATCAAAACATGGATACAATCAAAGCTAGTATCCAGAATAGATATTTTGGACGAAAAGAAGAAAATTTTATTTTTCGGTGAATAGTAACTCGTGAATAGTAACTCCGACATGAAAAAGTTCTAAATTTGATAAAAATTCAGATCAATACTTCGGCATAATGATATTGAAGAAAATAATATCATTAAAAAAGAAATAACATCCCTTACCTCGGAAAGACAATACTTCTAACTGGAATACTAGATATAGTGCTGAAGAAAACTTGCACCGTAAAGCAACACTCAAAGTATCAAATACTCATAAGAATACGCTCGATATAGAGAGAGAAATAGAGAGAAACTTGTGTTTCTGGTGTGATTTTCAATTCTAACCTAAGCACCCTATTTATAGAAAAATGTTTAGAACACCAAAGCAGAAAATTTAATATAATATATATATATATATATATATATATATATATATAAATTTTCAAGCCCACCTTAGAAAATCTGAAATCAGCCACCTTGCACATGTTTATGATGTCCAAAAAAATACAAAAAATGTTTTTCTCAAAATAATTAACTAAAACTCCCAAAAATCAATTATTTCGGAACTTTGAAACTTCAATAATTCATAATAAATAGCCCTTTTGTCAGAAAATTCAAATCTGGCGAGTTTTGATAGGAAATTCAATTCTCTACAACTTTGCAGAAGAAAGTTTTTTAAAATTCCAAATAAAAATTGACCGAAATCCACAAACGAACGATTTTACAGTCTATAATAAATTTTCGGTCAAGAATTGTGTCCACCAACACACAAAACATGTGTTAACATGTGTTAAACATTTAACCAGCTAAGCCCAGAAAGCTACGTACATCGGTCACCGTCTTCGGTTGCTCCCAGCTTTGTATTGCTTCAATCTTCGCCGGGTCCACAGATACTCCATGTTTTGACACCACGTGTCCTAGGAATGCTACTTCCTTAAGCCAAAACTCGCATTTTCTCAATTTAGCATATAGCTTGTTTTCACGCAGCCTTTGGAGTACCAGCTTCAGATGGTGCTCATGATCTTCACAACTTTTGGAATAACAACTTCTATAGTTAGGTTTTTAACTCCTGAAGTTCAATAGGAGCCATTTGATATGAGATTTTAGAAATGGGTTTTGTACCGGGTTCAAAGTCGATACAAAATTCAATATCACGCTCTGGGAGTAAGCCAAGAAATTCTTCAGGAAATACGTCAGGGATTTACTAACAATAGAAATATCATTCAAATCTGACGTATTTTTGTTCAAGTCCATAACATAGGCTAAGAAAACTTGACATCCATTTTTCAATAAACGAATGACTTTACGGCTTGATATGAAAGAGTTTTACTTCAATGGTTTGGTTGCTTGAATTTGAATAACAGGTTGCTTAGGAATATGAAAACTAACAACCTTACGAAAATAATCAATTTTGGCATGATGAGTAGTTAACCAATCAATTCCTAAAATCACATCAAAAGCAAGTATCTTTAAAGAGATAAGGTCAACAGGTAATGTGTTGGTGCCAACTTGGATCAAACAAGATTTATAAACAGTGGATGTAACGAAAGTTTCTCCTAACGGAGTTTCAACAGATAAGTCAAAGTCTAATTTTCTCCGGAGTCAAGTTTAAACGTTGAGCACAAGCAGGAAAAATAAATGAATGGGTAGAACCGGTATCTAATAAGGTATATACTTCGTAAAAATTTATAATTAACTAACCCGTGCTAACTTTGTTCGGGTTCCTCGCATTCTGACCAGTTATGAAAAACGCTCTTCTAGGAACCGTTGACTTTGACTTTTCTGGGACAACTTTTTGAGTCACCACCCCCGTTGGACTTGGTTTCGCTACAGTACAATCTCGAGCGATATGTCCTTCCTTTCCACAGTTATAACATACCTTAAACTGTTGTGGGCAGTTTGGGCTGATATGTCCTTCTTTTCCGCACTTATAGCATATGACCGGTGGTCGTTCTCCTCCCTTGGAACCAGTTGCTGCTGGTTCTAACGTCTTCGTATTATCATTTTTGAATCTCCTCTTTTTAAAATCTCCTCCCGACTCGTTTCTTCTATTTTCATGGCCACGATTACCACCAGAGTGGTTGCTGTTCTTGTCTGTATTTTTCTTTTTCCGCTGGTTATCATTGTTCTGATGACTGTTGTCACCGGTATGATCCTGGTTGTGGTCCCTCGGTTGACCATACTCGTTATCTCACTCTAATAATTGAGCCCTGTTGACAATATCTGAATAGAGAGAAAATTTATGAGAAATGAGATATTGACGTATGCCGGGTTTCAAACCTCTCAGAAACATCCGCGTCATACGTTCCTCATTCTCCACCAAATGAGGTGCAAACCTGGACAACTCTGCAAATTTTGCCTCGTACTGGGACACCGTCATGTTAGTCTGCTCCAGTCTAATAAACTCTACCTCCTTCATATGGCGAATAATTTCAGGAAAGTATTTTTCGTTGAAGAGTTTCTGAAATGTCTCCCAAGACATGCTGAGTGCGGCTGGATGGGTACGTTTCACAGACTCCCACCAGTAGTCTGCCTCGCCACGGAACATAAAGGTGGCGAATGGAACCTTCTGTTCCTCCGTTCATCCCAAGACATCAAATATCTTGGTAATTTGCTTGACCCATGTCTCCGCCTCAATCGGATCCGGTTTTCCCCAGAATTCTGGTGGTCCCAACTCTTTGAACTGCTTGGCTGTGACCAGCTGTGCGTTGCCATTGTTTCTTCCTATATTTTGAATAGGAATCTCCTTCGTCTAGTTTTGCATGAATTGCAAAAAGCTTCTAAACATTTCATCGTTCATCGTCTGCTCAGTGGTGTTGTTCACAGGAGGAACATTGCCAGCCTGTTGCATGTTCTCCTCGTTGGTGAGTATTGGCATCACCACTGTCTCATTTACTCCACTGTTAACATTCTCAGTCGACATTCTCAAATACTGTCATAAAACAAAGCATAATTTAACAAATTAACATATCACATAATATTCCTATATTATGACCGACCAACAAATAAGCTTAGGTAGGACACACTAGCGAAGGATTTACTCGTCTCTCCCCTCCTAGTTCTATTCCCCGATCTCTGCCAGAGATCATATCCCTAAGCTCTGATACCAAGTGTGACGCCCCCAAAATAGGTCCAATCCATCCAACCCATTCTGAGTCGCCAAATACATGGTACAGAAAATAACTACAAGTTTATTATTACAATTGTCGTGCAAAATACGACAACACATATACTGTGAGTTTAAATACAAATATTGTCATCTAGACAGTATTCATACTCAATTAAGTCCTCATTATACTTATTGATACACTATTTTACAAAATAGTGAGGACTACTAAAATAACTGTCTTGAACCATCATTCCATACCCCGACTAGTACTCGCTACATTCTCGCCTCCTGAGAAAAAAAATGGAACAACAAGGAAAAGGGTGAACTCAACTAGCCCAGTAAAGAATATTATGACTAATATAATATACAACAAATTATCGTTAGTCTTTAACAGGGAAAAATTTAATAGAATACAATAGACAACAAGTTTTAAATCAATATTCGCAGCGGAAAATAATAATTCATAGAAGAGTTACGTAGAGAATGAAATCTACGATTATCTATGAATTTAAAAGCTCATCATCAACATTTTATTCATGTAACATCAATCAATAGATATTTTGAATTAAATAGTCATCTTTGCACTACAGGCCAAAGATATTCATCAGTTGGTCATGTTCATCTCAACACATGTTCATCTTTGCACTACGGGCCAAAGATATTCATCAGAAATCATTCATCTTTGCACTACAGGCCAAAGATATTCAGTAACATCATCATTTAGGACTGAGGATGATGAAAAATATTTTAAAAAAAACGAATCCAGTGAAACAAAAGAATAAATATTAAGGATTCGTATTTCAGCTATTACATGTCCAAAAATACCTCATAAATAATCATAGTGGAGTAAAATTCAAGAATGATCAAAACATGGATACAATCAAAGCTAGTATCCAGAATAGATATTTTGGACGGAAAAAAAAAATTTTATTTTTTGGTGAATAGTAACTCGTGAATAGTAACCCCGACATGAAAAAGTTCCAAATTTGATAAAAATTTAGATCAATACTTCGGCATAATGATATTGAAGAAAATAATATCATTAAAGAAGAAATAACATCCCTTACCTCGGAAAGACGGTACTTCTAACTGGAATACTAGATATAGTGCTGAAGGAAACTTGCACCGTAAAGCAACACTCAAAGTATCAAATACTCACAAGAATACGCTCGATATAGAGAGAGAAATAGAGAGAAACTTGTGTTTCTGGTGTGATTTTCAATTCTAACCTAAGCACCCTATTTATAGGAAAATGCTTAGAACACCAAAGCAGAAAATTTAATATAATAATATATATATATATAAATTTTCAAGCCCACCTTAGAAAATCTGAAATCAGCCACCTTGCACATGTTTATGATGTCCAAAAAAATACAAAAAATATTTTTCTCAAAATAATTAACTAAAACTCCCAAAAATCAATTATTTCGGAACTTCGAAACTTCAATAATTCATAATAAATAGACATTTTGTCAGAAAATTCAAATCTGGCGAGTTTTTATAGGAAATTCAATTCTCTACAACTTTGCAGAAGAAAGTTTTTTAAAATTCCAAACAAAAATTGACCGAAATCCACAAACGAACGATTTTACAGTCTATAATAAATTTTCGGTCAAGAATTGTGTCCACCAACACACAAAACATGTGTTAAACATTTAATCCAACAAAAATACTCTTCCTCCTCATTTATTCATATATCCCACATTCATTGTAAAAATATCACCATTAATATATTATTAAAATAATATATTTAAATGAATTATTTTATCAGAAAAAGATAAAATATTAATTTACAACAATTGTCACATTTAAAAATTTTTCTCCATCTATATCCACATAATATCAATATTTTCCTCATCATATAAATCAATAATTAATTATTCACAAATAATATTACAGAATCACATTACTGACAACCAGGCAGTTCCCAGGAAAGAGAGGGCTTTCCAATAAGGATCTCTCCTTACTGGCGCGCAATTAGATGACCAAACCTCTCCTTAGACAGAACTTTCTAGACATTACCAATAATGTTATCTAATATTATTATTCAGATAATATGAATTATTGTTCCGATAATAGAAAATACTATGTAGTGACAATTATTAAAATAACAGTAATATAAAATATCAACGCAGCAATTATTGAATCAATAAAATATAATATTGAATAGTAATTACTGTAACAATTATTGAGTAGTGCCTTCTTATGTAAGAATCAATAATTGGTGCAATACCGTGTGCTACTGCGCAACAACGCGTATTATTGTGTTTTAACCACCGGGTATTCCAACAGTATTAACGGTAACAACTATGCCGTTATTTATAAACAACTTTTTTTGTCGTTTTCTTCATCCAATCGCTTTCCGTTATGGGGCCCACAAAAGACTGCACCGTCGTACGAAATTCTCCGACAGTAAGAATATTCCACAACCAAGCGAATATTCCCCGACAACAATGAATATTTTATAACCACTTGCTTATTTAAAATATTTGCGCATTTTACCCATAACTAACCACATTAATCAAATCAACCCTTACTATTTCAGAATAATAAATAGAGGAAATTAAATTTTATTTATTAATAATTTGGGGTCTTACAACCTCCCCTCGTTATGAAATTTCATCCTCGAAATTGACATACGTACCTGGTGTTTCAAAAAGATGAGGATACCTCGCTTTCATTTCCGTTTCCAACTCCCAGGTCATTTCCTCAATAGCATTGTTTCTCCACAAAACTTTAACTTGTGGTATGACCTTCGTGCGTAGGACATACTCCTTCCTATCCAAGATCTTGACAGGTAACTCTTCGTACATTAAGTCTTCGGCTATCTCGTCCGGTTCTAACTCAATAACGTGGTTTGGGTCCTTCACATATTTACGAAGCATAGATATGTGAAAAACGTTATTAACACGAGACATACTTGGAGGTAACGCGAGTTTATAGGCCACATTTCCTACTCGGTCAAGAATCTGAAATGGATCAATAAATCGTGAATTGAGCTTTCCTCTCTTCCCAAATCTTGTAACTCCTTTCCATGGAGCTACACGTAATAATACATGTTCCCCAATGTCAAATTCCACGTCCTTTCGATGAAGATCCGCATAACTCTTTTGTCGATCCTGTGCCGTTTGTATACGTTGTCGAATCGTTTGGATCTTCTCTGTAGTCATTCGTACCAACTCTGGTCCCAACAACGTTGTTTCTCCCACCTCATCCCAACGTACTGGAGAGCGACACTTTCGTCCATACAATGCTTCAAAGGGAGCCACACCTATACTTGCCTGATAACTGTTGTTGTAGAAGAATTTCACCAATGGTAAGTACTTATCCCAACTTCCTTTGAAATTTAGGACACAAAGTCTTAATAGATCTTCAAGAGTTTGAATAGTCCTCTCTGATTGCCCGTCCGTTTGAGGATGGTATGCCGAACTGAACCGTAAATCCGTGCCCATAGCTTTTTGCAAGCTAACCCAAAATCTTGAAGTGAATCTTGGGTCACGATCCGAAACTATGGATACTGACATGCCATGCAACCTCACAATCTCATTCACGTACATACTAGCAAGACGTTCAAGGGAATAAGTCTCCCGTATCGGCAAGAAATGAGCAGACTTGGTTAATCTATCAACTATAACCCAAATAGCATTTATGCCTTGAGAAACCGTGGGAATACCCGTAACAAAATCCATGGTACTTTGTTCTCACTTCCATTTTGGAATCTCAAGTAGTTAAAATAGACCTTTTGGTACTTGATGCTCCGCCATTACACGTTGACAAGTTAAACACCTCGAGATAAACTTTGCAATCTCTCTCTTCATATTGTTCCACCAAAATGTATGTCGAAGATCACGATACATTTTAGTACTTCCAAGATGGATTGCAAATGGTGTATTGTGTGCCTCCATCATGATCTTGTACTTCAAATCAGAATCGTTAGGAACACAAAGTCTGGAGTGAACTCGAAGTATTCCTTCTTCATCGATTCTTGCTTCTGGAATAACACCTTCTTGCACTTTCTTCTTCATACGCATCAGCTCCGGCTCTGTAGCTTGAGCAACTTTAACTTTATCGATTAAAGTTAGTTCTACGCGTATACTTGACATCATCGCACTCGTTCATGCATATGATCTTCTACTCAACGCGTCAGCTACCACGTTTGCTTTTCCAGGATGGTATTGAATAGTGTGGTCGTAATCTTTCAACAGCTCGAGCCAACGTCGTTGCCGCATGTTGAGTTCTTTTTGAGTGAAGAAATATTTGAGACTTTTATGGTCTGAATATATCTCCACTTTCTCCCCATATAGATAGTGCCTCCAGATCTTTAGCGCGAAAACTACTGCTGCCAACTCTAGATCATGAGTAGGATAATTCCTCTCATATTCTTTAAGTTATCGCGAGGCATGGGCTATGGCTTTCCCACGTTGCATGAGAACACATCTTAACCCTTTGCCTGAAGCATCGCTGTAGATAACAAATCCATCCGAACCAGATGGTATTGTCAGAACGGGTGCCGAAATGAGTCTCCTCTTAAGCTCTTGGAAACTCTTCTCGCATTCTTCGCTCCATACGAATTTTTTTATCTCTATGAGTCCACTGAGTTAATGGAGTAGCAATTCGAGAAAACCCTTCTACGAATCTTCGATAATAACCAGCTAAGCCCAGAAAGCTACGTACATCGGTCACCGTCTTCGGTTGCTCCCAGCTTTGTATTGCTTCAATCTTCGCCGGGTCCACAAATACTCCATGTTTTGACACCACGTGTCCTAGGAATGCTACTTCCTTAAGCCAAAACTCGCATTTTCTCAATTTAGCATATAGCTTGTTTTCACGCAGCCTTTGGAGTACCAGCTTCAGATGGTGCTCATGATCTTCACAACTTTTGGAATAACAACTTCTATAGTTAGGTTTTTAACTCCTGAAGTTCAATAGGAGCCATTCGATATGAGATTTTAGAAATGGGTTTTGTACCGGGTTCAAAGTCGATACAAAATTCAATATCACGCTCTGGGAGTAAGCCAAGAAATTCTTCAGGAAATACGTCAGGGATTTACTAACAATAGAAATATCATTCAAATCTGACGTATTTTTGTTCAAGTCCATAACATAGGCTAAGAAAACTTGACATCCATTTTTCAATAAACGAATGACTTTACGGCTTGATATGAAAGAGTTTTACTTCAATGGTTTGGTTGCTTGAATTTGAATAACAGGTTGCTTAGGAATATGAAAACTAACAACCTTACGAAAATAATCAATTTTGGCATGATGAGTAGTTAACCAATCAATTCCTAAAATCACATCAAAAGCAAGTATCTTTAAAGAGATAAGGTCAACAGGTAATGTGTTGGTGCCAACTTGGATCAAACAAGATTTATAAACAGTGGATGTAACGAAAGTTTCTCCTAACGGAGTTTCAACAGATAAGTCAAAGTCTAATTTTCTCCGGAGTCAAGTTTAAACGTTGAGCACAAGCAGGAGAAATAAATGAATGGGTAGAACCGGTATCTAATAAGGTATATACTTCGTAAAAATTTATAATTAACTAACCCGTGCTAACTTTGTTCGGGTTCCTCGCATTCTGACCAGTCATGAAAAACGCTCTTCCAGGAACCGTTGACTTTGACTTTTCTGGGACAACTTTTTGAGTCACCACCCCCGTTGGACTTGGTTTCGCTACAGTACAATCTCGAGCGATATGTCCTTCCTTTCCACAGTTATAATATACCTTAAACTGTTGTGGGCAGTTTGGGCTGATATGTCCTTCTTTTCCGCACTTATAGCATATGACCGGTGGTCGTTCTCCTCCCTTGGAACCAGTTGCTGCTGGTTCTGACGTCTTCGTATTATCATTTTTGAATCTCCTCTTTTTAAAATCTCCTCCCGACTCGTTTCTTCTATTTTCATGGCCACGATTACCACCAGAGTTGTAACGACCCCAAAATAGGTCCATTCCACCCAACCCATTCTGAGTCGTCAAATACATGGTACAGAAAATAACTACAACTTTATTACAACAATTGTCGTGTAAAATACAACAACACATATGCTGTGAGTTTGGATACAAATATATACCAAATGTGACTCATGTTCCAACCGTGGACATCACCTCACAATAACACCTTACATAAAGGTATAGTCAAAAACTGTTTTAGAAATTAGAATCTTTGGGAAGTGCTCAAGGAAACCTTCGTACATGGGAGGCTACGCATCTAGGTTATGATAGATATCATATGGCCACAGAATTATCCTTGGTTGACCCAATAGACCCCAAAGAAAAACAAGAAGATTACTATCATATTCTTCCCAATGGTGAGTCTTCTCTTGACTTATCATTATCTCCACTGTCTCTAATTGAGAATTATACTTCAAACAAACACCAAGATTATATAGGTAGTGCCCATAGATATACTCAGCAAGTGGATGAGCACAACCCTGTCTTATGATGACACGAGGTTGTATGTCATTAGACATCTTGTATGATAGTGACAAAACACCCTTCCAACGTTGGGTTCGCCTCACCCTATTTTCTTCACCAAATATAACTACTAAATGATGACCACCGTTCTATTCCCTTGTTACCCCCGCTCGACCCAGCTACACTCTTATTACCTGAAAGGAATTGTGAAGCAAAAGGGTGAGCACAACTAGCTCAGTAAAGAATATCATGACTAAAGATAATTCAATTATCAATAGCCTTCATCAACAATAAATCAGAGATTTAGAACATATGGTAAATGATAAAAATTTCAACCATAGTTGCAGCGGAACGAGCAATCCATTAGAAGAGTCAAATAGACTATAAAGTCTATTATCTTCTCCATGTTAAAAATCCACCAACAATGTTTTATCCCTGTAACATCAATCAACAATTCTGGTCCACAATCATATGAATAACTCATAATCATAACTGTAGTTCTAAATTCCTCTTCTCATCCAGGACGATGATAATTTTCATCACCTATCTTTACCTGAAACATCAAAGATCATGGTTACATCAAATCACATTTCATGTTCATAATCATACTAATAACTTCATCTTTGCACTACGTCCAAAGATATTCATTTGTATCACCAGTTGGTCATGTTTATCTCAACATCTGTTCATCTTTGCACTACTGGCCAAAGATATTTAACAACATATCATCTTTGCACTACGGGCCAAAGATATTCATCAACAATTCATCTTTGCACTACAGGCCAAAGATATTCATCAATATTTCATCTTTGCACTACAGGCCAAAGATATTAATATCTCAAAGAAATATATAATCATTTCAGAATTTATATAAACAATAATTATAACCATGTTGATCAATTCACCTTTGCACTTAAGCTTAAGATATTCAATTATAAATTCAATGGTCATGATCATACCAGTCACAATTCAACTTTGCACTACAGGCCAAAGAGAACCCTAGTCATGATCGTACCAATAATCTACCCATCTTTACACTCCAGTGAAAGAGAATTTCAACATCAGGGTTATAAAAATTTAATATATGATGATAAAAATAATATGATCAACATATAGTTTTAATCTCAAGAGTAATATTCGTAACTCATGAATAGTAAATCGTGAATAGTAACTCATGAATAGTAACCCCGACACAAAAGATAGAAATTCCACAATAAAATTCATACCAATATTTCGGTATAATGATATTGAAAGAATAACATTACTTAAATTTATAAACAATTTATTTTAATTGTTTACACTTTACTAATTAATGCATTTAATCATCATAAAATGCCAACTCTTACAATTTCATTATCAATAATCAAAACCCTCATCAAAAATTTGCATATACCTCATATAGGATTCTCAAGCCATAAAATCCTATTTTCCAATTTTCTTTCTTCACAATACATATTTAATTCATTTACTCATAACTAGACCATTTTTATGAAAAATACCAAATTAGTTCCAAAAATATTTCTTTTCTGGGATTTAGCATAATATAGTCCCATAGTGAACATATATTTTTCTCAGAATTTTTAAAAGTCATTTACTATTTTTCATATGACCAAAATAGCCGAATATTTAGACATTTATCAAAAATTGTACTTTTGTCTAAAAATTCTGAAATTTACAGAGTATACTTCTATCATATACATGTACTCCTAATAAAAATTTCATCAATTTTGGAGTTAACCACAAGGAATTATAAGCGATTACTTTTAAAATAGTCTTTTCTCATAAAATTCATAACTCTCAATCTATACATCCAAAAATCACTATTTTTGGACACAATCAAGAAAACTCATCAAAATATCATTTCAAATTTTTCCAGAATTTTTAAAGTTCAGAAAAATTACGAAACTGAAAATCATAACAACCCTTAAAATCCCTTAATATCCCTTACTATCCCTTACTATCTCTTACTATCCCTTACCTCAAAAGAGCAGTACTTCTGACTGGATATCGGATATGATGCTGAAGAAAACTTGCACTGATGAATAGCAACTCACCAAGTATCTAAATACTCACAAAATATGCTTCATAATATAGAGAGAGAAAGAGAGAAAGCTTATGTTTCTGGTGTGATTTTCAATTCTAACTTAGCCCTCTATTTATAGGAAAATTTTGGTAGGTTTGACCTGCAACCTGATGGCTTTACCTGCTACTATTCCCACCCACCACATTTGAAATATAATTCAGCACATTTCTTCACCAACCACAAGTGGGGCCCACCAATTCTAGAATTTTCCACCAAAATGATAAACTCCGAAAATTCAACAATTTCTGAACTAGTCATCTTGCAAAATTCATAATAAATCATACGTTCATTTTTAACGGTTCAAAATTTGTGGACATATACTCAACTTATATATGTATAACATATCCAAAAATTACCACGATCCAACGGTCGGATTAAAAATTATAACCCCCGCAAAATATCTCAAAAACCCTGATTTTTAATACCTCCATTCCGACAAAAATACTGATAAAAACCTCAACATTAACTCCTTCATTTTTAGCCACAAAAATATATCTCTCATTTATATCCACATAAAATAAATATTTTCTTATCATATAAATCAATAATTAATTATTCACAAATAATATTACAGAATCACATTTATGACAACCAGGCCGTTCCCAGGAAAGAGGGGGCTTTCCAATAAGGATTTTTCCTTACTAGCGCGCAATTAGATGACCAAACCTCTCCTTAGACAGAACTTTCTAGACATTGCCAATAATGCTATCTAATAATACTATTCAAATAATATGAATTATTGATCTGATAATGGAAAATACTGTGCAGCAACAATTATTGAACAACAATAATATAAAATTTCAACGTAGCAATTATTGAATCAATAAAATAAAATATTGAACAGTAATTACTGTAACAATTATTGAGTAGTGCCTTCTTACGTAAGAATCAATAATTTCAAAAATACTGTGCAATACCGTGTGCTACTGTGCAATAACGCGTATTACTGTATTTTAACCACCGGGTATTCCAACAGTGTTAACGGTAACAACTACGCCGTTATTTGTAAAAACTCAAATTTGTCATTTTCTTCACCCGACAGTTATTCTGTTATGGGGCCCACAAATGGCTGCGCCGTCGTACGAATATTCCCCGACAGAAAGAATATTCCACGACCAAACGAATATTCCCCGACAACAATGATTATTTTATAACCACTTGCTTATTTTGAAAAAAAATCATATTTCACTCATAACTTTAAATTTTTATCAATTTAACCATTTACTGAATAGTAATTATAAGAAAAATTGAATACTTTTATTTCATAAAATTCGGGGTCTTACAAGAGTGGTTGCTGTTCTTGTCTGTATTTTTCTTTTTCCGCTGGTTATCATTGTTCTGATGACTGTTGTCACCGGTATGATCCTGGTTGTGGTCCCTCGGTTGACCATACTCGTTATCTCACTCTAATAATTGAGCCCTGTTGACAATATCTGAATAGAGAGAAAATTTATGAGAAATGAGATATTGACGTATGCCGGGTTTCAAACCTCTCAGAAACATCCGCGTCATACGTTCCTCATTCTCCACCAAATGAGGTGCAAACCTGGACAACTCTGCAAATTTTGCCTCGTACTGGGACACCGTCATGTTAGTCTGCTCCAGTCTAATAAACTCTACCTCCTTCATATGGCGAATAATTTCAGGAAAGTATTTTTCGTTGAAGAGTTTCTGAAATGTCTCCCAAGACATGCTGAGTGCGGCTGGATGGGTACGTTTCACAGACTCCCACCAGTAGTCTGCCTCGCCACGGAACATAAAGGTGGCGAATGGAACCTTCTGTTCCTCCGTTCATCCCAAGACATCAAATATCTTGGTAATTTGCTTGACCCATGTCTCCGCCTCAATCGGATCCGGTTTTCCCCAGAATTCTGGTGGTCCCAACTCTTTGAACTGCTTGGCTGTGACCAGCTGTGCGTTGCCATTGTTTCTTCCTATATTTTGAATAGGAATCTCCTTCGTCTAGTTTTGCATGAATCGCAAAAAGCTTCTAAACATTTCATCGTTCATCGTCTGCTCAGTGGTGTTGTTCACAGGAGGAACATTGCCAGCCTGTTGCATGTTCTCCTCGTTGGTGAGTATTGGCATCACCACTGTCTCATTTACTCCACTGTTAACATTCTCAGTCGACATTCTCAAATACTGTCATAAAACAAAGCATAATTTAACAAATTAACATATCACATAATATTCCTATATTATGACCGACCAACAAATAAGCTTAGGTAGGACACACTAGCGAAGGATTTACTCGTCTCTCCCCTCCTAGTTCTATTCCCCGATCTCTGCCAGAGATCATATCCCTAAGCTCTGATACCAAGTGTGACGCCCCCAAAATAGGTCCAATCCATCCAACCCATTCTGAGTCGCCAAATACATGGTACAGAAAATAACTACAAGTTTATTATTACAATTGTCGTGCAAAATACGACAACACATATACTGTGAGTTTAAATACAAATATTGTCATCTAGACAGTATTCATACTCAATTAAGTCCTCATTATACTTATTGATACACTATTTTACAAAATAGTGAGGACTACTAAAATAACTGTCTTGAACCATCATTCCATACCCCGACTAGTACTCGCTACATTCTCGCCTCCTGAGAAAAAAAATGGAACAACAAGGAAAAGGGTGAACTCAACTAGCCCAGTAAAGAATATTATGACTAATATAATATACAACAAATTATCGTTAGTCTTCAACAGGGAAAAATTTAATAGAATACAATAGACAACAAGTTTTAAATCAATATTTGCAGCGGAAAATAATGATTCATAGAAGAGTTACGTAGAGAATGAAATCTACGATTATCTATGAATTTAAAAGCCCATCATCAACATTTTATCCCTGTAACATCAATCAATAAATATTTTGAATCAAATAGTCATCTTTGCACTACAGGCCAAAGATATTCATCAGTTGGTCATGTTCATCTCAACACATGTTCATCTTTGCACTACGGGCCAAAGATATTCATCAGAAATCATTCATCTTTGCACTACAGGCCAAAGATATTCATTAACATCATCATTTAGGACTGAGGATGATGAAAAATATTTTAAAAAAAACGAATCCAGTGAAACAAAAGAATAAATATTAAGGATTCGTATTTCAGCTATTACATGTCCAAAAATACCTCATAAATAATCATAGTGGAGTAAAATTCAAGAATGATCAAAACATGGATACAATCAAAGCTAGTATCCAGAATAGATATTTTGGACGAAAAGAAGAAAATTTTATTTTTTGGTGAATAGTAACTCGTGAATAGTAACCCCGACATGAAAAAGTTTCAAATTTGATAAAAATTCAGATCAATACTTCGGCATAATGATATTGAAGAAAATAATATCATTAAAGAAGAAATAACATCCCTTACCTCGGAAAGACGGTACTTCTAACTGGAATACTAGATATAGTGCTGAAGGAAACTTGCACCGTAAAGCAACACTCAAAGTATCAAATACTCACAAGAATACGCTCGATATAGAGAGAGAAATAGAGAGAAACTTGTGTTTCTGGTGTGATTTTCAATTCTAACCTAAGCACCCTATTTATAGGAAAATGCTTAGAACACCAAAGCAGAAAATTTAATATAATAATATATATATATAAATTTTCAAGCCCACCTTAGAAAATCTGAAATCAGCCACCTTGCACATGTTTATGATGTCCAAAAAAATACAAAAAATGTTTTTCTCAAAATAATTAACTAAAACTCCCAAAAATCAATTATTTCGGAACTTCGAAACTTCAATAATTCATAATAAATAGACATTTTGTCAGAAAATTCAAATCTGGCGAGTTTTTATAGGAAATTCAATTCTCTACAACTTTGCAGAAGAAAGTTTTTTAAAATTCCAAACAAAAATTGACCGAAATCCACAAACGAACGATTTTACAGTCTATAATAAATTTTCGGTCAAGAATTGTGTCCACCAACACACAAAACATGTGTTAAACATTTAATCCAACAAAAATACTCTTCCTCCTCATTTATTCATATATCCCACATTCATTGTAAAAATATCACCATTAATATATTATTAAAATAATATATTTAAATGAATTATTTTATCAGAAAAAGATAAAATATTAATTTACAACAATTGTCACATTTAAAAATTTTTCTCCATCTATATCCACATAATATCAATATTTTCCTCATCATATAAATCAATAATTAATTATTCACAAATAATATTACAGAATCACATTACTGACAACCAGGCAGTTCCCAGGAAAGAGAGGGCTTTCCAATAAGGATCTCTCCTTACTGGCGCGCAATTAGATGACCAAACCTCTCCTTAGACAGAACTTTCTAGACATTACCAATAATGTTATCTAATATTATTATTCAGATAATATGAATTATTGTTCCGATAATAGAAAATACTATGTAGTGACAATTATTAAAATAACAGTAATATAAAATATCAACGCAGCAATTATTGAATCAATAAAATATAATATTGAATAGTAATTACTGTAACAATTATTGAGTAGTGCCTTCTTATGTAAGAATCAATAATTGGTGCAATACCGTGTGCTACTGCGCAACAACGCGTATTACTGTGTTTTAACCACCGGGTATTCCAACAGTATTAACGGTAACAACTATGCCGTTATTTATAAACAACTTTTTTTTGTCGTTTTCTTCATCCAATCGCTTTCCGTTATGGGGCCCACAAAAGACTGCGCCGTCGTACGAATATTCTCCGACAGTAAGAATATTCCACAACCAAGCGAATATTCTCCGACAACAATGAATATTTTATAACCACTTGCTTATTTAAAATATTTGCGCATTTTACCCATAACTAACCACATTAATCAAATCAACCCTTACTATTTCAGAATAATAAATAGAGGAAATTAAATTTTATTTATTAATTATTTGGGGTCTTACAACCTCCCCTCGTTATGAAATTTCGTCCTCGAAATTGACATACGTACCTGGTGTTTCGAAAAGATGAGGATACCTTGCTTTCATTTCCGTTTCCAACTCCCAGGTCATTTCCTCAATAGCATGGTTTCTCCACAAAACTTTAACTTGTGGTATGACCTTCGTGCGTAGGACATACTCCTTCCTATCCAAGATCTTGACAGGTAACTCTTCGTACATTAAGTCTTCGGCTATCTCGTCCGGTTCTAACTCAATAATGTGGTTTGGGTCCTTCACATATTTACGAAGCATAGATATGTGAAAAACGTTATTAACACGAGACATACTTGGAGGTAACGTGAGTTTATAGGCCACATTTCCTACTCGGTCAAGAATCTGAAATGGATCAATAAATCGTGGATTGAGCTTTCCTCTCTTCCCAAATCTTGTAACTCCTTTCCATGGAGCTACACGTAATAATACATGTTCCCCAATGTCAAATTTCACGTCCTTTCGATGAAGATCCGCATAACTCTTTTGTCGATCCTGTGCCGTTTGTATACGTTGTCGAATCGTTTGGATCTTCTCTGTAGTCATTCGTACCAACTCTGGTCCCAACAGCGTTGCTTCTCCCACCTCGTCCCAACGTATTGGAGAGCGACACTTTCGTCCATACAATGCTTCAAAGGGAGCCACACATATAATTGCCTGATAACTGTTGTTGTAGAAGAATTTCACCAATGGTAAGTACTTATCCCAACTTCCTTTGAAATTTAGGACACAAAGTCTTAATAGATCTTCAAGAGTTTGAATAGTCCTCTCTAATTGCCCGTCCGTTTGAGGATGGTATGCCGAACTGAACTGTAAATCCGTGCTCATAGCTTTTTGCAAGCTAACCCAAAATCTTGAAGTGAATCTTGGGTCACGATCCGAAACTATGGATACTGACATGCCATGCAACCTCACAATCTCATTCACGTACATACTAGCAAGACGTTCAGGGGAATAAGTCTCCCGTATCGGTAAGAAATGAGCAGACTTGGTTAATCTATCAACTATAACCCAAATAGCATTTATGCCTTGAGAAACCGTGGGAAGACCCGTAAAAAATTCATGGTACTTTGTTCCCACTTCTATTTTGGAATCTCAAGTGGTTGCAATGGACCTTTTGGTACTTGATGCTCCGCCTTTACACGTTGACAAGTTAAACACCTCGAGATAAACTTTGCAATCTCTCTCATCATATTGTTCCACCAAAATGTATGTCGAAGATCACGATACATTTTAGTACTTCCAAGATGGATTGCAAATGGTGTATTGTGTGCCTCCATCATGATCTTGTACTTCAAATCAGAATCGTTAGGAACACAAAGTCTGGAGTGAACTCGAAGTATTCCTTCTTCATCGATTCTTGCTTCTGGAATAACACCTTCTTGCACTTTCTTCTTCATATGCATCAGCTCCGGCTCTGTAGCTTGAGCAACTTTAACTTTATCGATTAAAGTTGGTTCTACGCGTATACTTGACATCATCGCACTCGTTCATGCATATGATCTTCTACTCAACGCGTCAGCTACCACGTTTGCTTTTCCAGGATGGTATTGAATAGTGTGGTCGTAATCTTTCAACAGCTCGAGCCAACGTCGTTGCCGCATGTTGAGTTCTTTTTGAGTGAAGAAATATTTGAGGCTTTTATGGTCTGAATATATCTCCACTTTCTCCCTATATAGATAGTGCCTCCAGATCTTTAGCGCGAAAACGACTGCTGCCAACTCTAGATCATGAGTAGGATAATTCCTCTCATATTCTTTAAGTTATCGCGAGGCATAGGCTATGGCTTTCCCACGTTGCATGAGAACACATCCTAACCCTTTGCCTGAAGCATCGCTGTAGATAACAAATCCATCCGAACCAGATGGTATTGTCAGAACAGGTGCCGAAATGAGTCTCCTCTTAAGCTCTTGGAAACTCTTCTCGCATTCTTCGCTCCATACGAATTTTTTTATCTCTATGAGTCCACTGAGTTAATGGAGTAGCAATTCGAGAAAACCCTTTTACGAATCTTCGATAATAACCAGCTAAGCCCAGAAAGCTACGTACATCGGTCACCGTCTTCGGTTGCTCCCAGCTTTGTATTGCTTCAATCTTCGCCGGGTCCACAGATACTCCATGTTTTGACACCACGTGTCCTAGGAATGCTACTTCCTTAAGCCAAAACTCGCATTTTCTCAATTTAGCATATAACTTGTTTTCACGCAGCCTTTGGAGTACCAGCTTCAGATGGTGCTCATGATCTTCACGACTTTTGGAATAACAACTTCTGTAGTTGGGTTTTTAACTCCTGAAGTTCAATAGGAGCCATTCGATATGAGATTTTAGAAATGGGTTTTCTACCGGGTTCAAAGTCGATACAAAATTCAATATCATGCTCTGGGAGTAAGCCAAGAAATTCTTCAGGAAATACGTCAGGGATTTACTAACAATAGAAATATCATTCAAATCTGACGTATTTTTGTTCAAGTCCATAACATAGGCTAAGAAAACTTGACATCCATTTTTTAATAAAAGAATGACTTTACGGCTTGATATGAAAAAGTTTTACTTCAATGGTTTGGTTGCTTGAATTCGAATAACAGGTTGCTTCGGAATATGAAAACTAACAACCTTACGAAAACAATTAATTTTGGCATGATGTGTAGTTAACCAATCAATTCCTAAAATCACATCAAAAGCAAGTATCTTTAAAGAGATAAGGTCAACAGGTAATGTGTTGGTGCCAACTTGGATCAAACAAGATTTATAAACAGTGGATGTAACGAAAGTTTCTCCTAACGGAGTTTCAACAGATAAGTCAAAGTCTAATTTTCTCCGGAGTCAAATTTAAACGTTGAGCACAAGCAGGAGAAATAAATGAATGGGTAGAATCGGTACCTAATAAGGTATAGACTTCATAAAAATTTATAATTAATTAACCCGTGCTAACTTCGTTCGGGTTCCTCGCATTCTGACCAGTCACGAAAAACGCTCTTCCAAGAACCGTTGACTTTGACTTTTCTGGGACAACTTTTTGAGTCACCACCCCCGTTGGACTTGGTTTCGCTACAGTGCAATCTCGAGCGATATGTCCTTCCTTTCCACAGTTATAACATACCTTAAACTGTTGTGGGCAGTTTGGGCTGATATGTCCTTCTTTTCCGCACTTATAGCATATGACCGGTGGTCGTTCTCCTCCCTTGGAACCAGTTGCTGCTGGTTCTGACGTCTTCGTATTATCATTGTTGAATCTCCTCTTTTTAAAATCTCCTCCCGACTCGTTTCTTCTATTTTCATGGCCACGATTACTACCAGAGTGGTTGCTGTTGTTGTCTGTATTTTTCTTTCTCCACTGGTTATCATTGTTCTGATGACTGTTGTCACCGGTATGATCCTGATTGTGGTCCCTCGGTTGACCATACTCGTTATCTCACTCTAATAATTGAGCCCTGTTGACAACATCTGAATAGAGAGAAAATTTATGAGAAATGAGATATTGACGTATGCCGGGTTTCAAACCTCTCAAAAACATTCGCGTCATACGTTCCTCATTCTCCACCAAATGAGGTGCAAACCTGGACAACTCTGTAAATTTTGCCTCGTACTGGGACACCGTCATGTTAGTCTGCTCCAGTCTAACAAACTCTACCTCCTTCATATGGCGAATACTTTCAGGAAAGTATTTTTCGTTGAAGAGTTTCTGAAATGTCTCCCAAGACATGCTGAGTGCGGCTGGATGGGTACGTTTCACAGACTCCCACCAGTAGTCTGCCTCGCCACGAAACATAAAGGTGGCGAATGGAACCTTTTGTTCCTCCGTGCATCCCACACTACAAGAAAAAGCGCCATCTGCGACCAATAATATCAGCGACCGCCGTATCCGGTCGCTGATAATAGTAACAGCGACTGCTATCTGTGACCGATAGGATTCTAGTCGCTAGTTCATATCAGCGACCGCATGCGGTCGCTGTTCGGTCGCTGATATGAATTTCCCTCCTAAAATTTGGTGCGAAACTTTGGCGGGGCGACCACTCTCTATCAGCGACCGCGGTCGGTCGCTGATATGTCCACGTCATTAAATATTAGCGACCGCATGCGGTCGCTGATGGCGGTCGCTGATTCTCATGAACTTAATCAAGTTCAGCAGTTCGCTCGATCAGTACTGAAGAAAAAAAAGAGGGGGAGACACTGACGAGAGGGAGAAGAGGGAGTAGGAGGAGAAGAGAAGAGAAGAGGGAGGAAAACTACCGCTACTGCCGACGCCTTCACCACCGACATCACCGGCTGACGCCTTCACCACCGCCGGTAACCCCTTTAATTAATCCCTAAATTAAACTATTTTTCTGTTATTTTTGATTGAATGGGCATGATTTGTTTTTCTGAAGATGTGAATGTGTTGATGTTCTGCTTCTAGATGCCATTTTCTTGAATTTTTTGGGTTTAATTTGAGTTTGACTGAAAATCCAAATGGGTTTGACTGAAAATCCAGTTTAATTTACAGTGACTTGTTCAAAATGGGTAAATTTACAGTGTCTTGTTCAAAATGGGTAGAACCCTAATGGGTATGAAACTTTTGGGATAATCAATGAATTTAAAAAGAGAGATTCTTTTATGAGTTGATTGATACCTATATGTATATATATACACACATACATCATATATGTATAATTTTGTAAGTATATACACACACTTTACACCACAAGAATAATTTGGGAACATGCATGATTAGGTTTCATGTTTTAATATGAGATTATCTAAAGTTGGATAATTTTTTATTACTGAATAACAGTTGTTGAAATTTGGAAAAATTTTGAATATAACATTACTGCTGAATATATTGTTGCTGAAATTTAGATAAATTGTTGTTGATATTGCTGAAATTGGGACAATTTTTGGGCTTCTTATTGTTGTTACTAATATTGGATTCTCCTAAATTATGCCCTGAAATTGGTCAAGTATGCATGCCCTCGTGCATGTGGATAATTCATATTATAGGGGAGACTCTGCCGAAATTTTTTCATATATAAGTCAAATGGCTATATAACTTGAACATTAGGGCTTAACCCAAAACCTTGGTTGTAATATATGATCATACTTATACCAATCCAATAACTTGAACATGAGTATGACATAAAGCATAACTAGGAATTAAGTTTATCCATAATTCAATCAAGAAGAAGGTTCAAAGAAGTTTATCCATAATTCACAGTCGAGAAGACATACTTGTCTAAATCTTCATATATAAGTTAAATGGCCATATACGCATTCGTATTCACAGGGGCTAATAGTATGCCTTCTTCTGCAATCTTGATATACGCATCGTTATAGTTTCTAGAACACATTTCAAATTCCATTGGTTGTTCTTCAAACTTGACCATCAAGATATTTTCATCACCTAATGTCCTATCATATGCAGACCATGCATGATGCAATGATTCATATTCTACCCCTAGGAATCTATTGTCTTTAGGTTGTTTTGGCATGTATCCTTGTTCAATTCCCGAATAATCATATATGATGCACACTCATGTTATATATGTATATATACATCTATATGTATTTATAAGCATCATAAATGGGATTGAGCTGAATTGTAAATCTCTAACAAGGGAATACAATAAATTCATGTCAACATAGGTACCGTGCAATCATGGACCTCTATTTAGACCGTAGTTGGATGGCACGACGAAAGTCAAGTGCCCAGATAGGTGCTACAGCTGAATTTAGAGCTGGTTGCCAAGTATTTTTGGAGTATGCGTATAGTCACCCGGAATGTATGAATGGTAAGTCGCAGATACGATGTCCATGTTTGAAGTGTAAGAATGTAAATTATATGGATAGAGACATGATAAACTATCATTTACTTGTTTCTGGGTTCATGAGAAATTACGAAGAATGCTGGTGGGCACATGGGCAGAGAAGAGATGGTGGCATCACACAAGCACATAATTCTGGCAGTAGTACTCATCGTATGAATGAAATGGTTCATGATATTGCATGGCCAGATTTTGATTGGGAGCAAGGCAGAGAACAACCTATGAATTCTGATGCCAAAGAATTCTTTAAGTTGTTAAACGAGGGTAGCGAGCCATTGTGGCATGGTTGCACCAAACACACTATATTGTCTGCAGTGGCGACATTACTTAACATCAAGGCTGATCACAACATGAGCCATGAGTGTTTTGAGTCGCTCTTGAAGGCCATTAAGAGTATGTTGCCTGACGGTGAGAAATTACCTGGTAACTATTACTTTTGTAAGAAAATGGTGAAGAAGTTGGGTCTTGGATACCAAAAGATCGATGCATGTCCCAACGATTGCATGTTGTTTTATAAGGAAAATGAACAGATGACAAGGTGCACGTTTTGCAGTCATGATCGGTTTAGGCCTAATAAAGAGGGTGTGACTACAAAAAAATCAAGTATACCGTTTAAGATTCTAAGGTATTTTCCAATAACACATCGGCTAAAAAGATTGTACATGTCTTCAAGAACAGCTGAACATATGAGTTGGCATGCGAAATCTCCAGCTAAAGATGGAGAACTAAATCATCCCGCAGATGGGAAGGCTTGGAAAGATTTCAACTTAGCACATCCTGGATTTGCATTGGAACCTAGAAATGTGAGGCTTGGATTGTCCACCGATGGTTTCAATCCGTTTGGCCACTCAGCTGTTCCGTACTCATGTTGGCCTGTGATTGTTACTCCGTACAACTTGCCACCTTGGATGTGTATGAAACAGCCATACTTATTTCTTTCACTCTTGGTTCCTGGTCCTAAGAGTCCTGGAAAGAACTTAGATGTTTACTTGAGACCTCTTATAGACGAGTTGAAGGTATTGTGGGAGGATGGAGTACAGACTTGGGATGTTGCAACGAAAACAAATTTCAACCTTAGGGCAGCGGTTATGTGGACTATAAGTGACTTCCCAGCTTATGGTATGTTAGCTGGATGGAGTACACACGGGAAGTTGGCTTGTCCGTATTGTATGGAGCATACAAAGTCGTTTAATCTATCAAAAGGTCGAAAGCCTTGTTGGTTTGACTGTCATCGTCGGTTCTTACCGGTAGATCACCCATTTCGAAGAAATAGAGAACACTTCAGGAAAGGGAAAGTAGACAATGATATACCTGCACCGCGATTTTCGGGAACGGAGATGCGAGATCGTGTGATGAGATTGCCGGTTATCCCATTTGGTAAGGTTGATGCCACAAATATAATCAATGGGTTTGGCGAATCTCATAACTGGGTTCGGAGAAGCATCTTTTGGGAACTGCCTTATTGGTCTACAAATTTGATTCGTCATAATCTAGATGTGATGCATATTGAGAAGAATGTGTTTGACAATGTGTTTAACACTGTGATGAATGTTACGGGGAAGACAAAAGATAACGATAAGGCACGTTTGGACATGAAAGATATTTGTAAGCGTCCCGGATTAGAACTTTACGAATCTCCTAATGGTAAGATTGTCAAACCGCATGCAAAGTACACATTGTCCAAAAAGCAAGTTGAAGATGTATGCACATGGGTTAAGTCTCTGAAACTACCAGATGGATATGCATCAAACATTGCAAGGTGTGTTACGGGTGGGAAATTGCAAGGGATGAAGAGTCATGACTGTCATGTGTTCATGGAGAGGCTCATGCCTATAGCATTTCGGGATCTGCTTGATAAACCAATATGGGATGCTTTGACGGATCTTAGTCGTTTCTTCAAAGACTTATGTTCAAAATCATTAAATGAGAAGGACATGTCTGTACTTGAGAAGAACATCATAGAGATCACGTGTAAACTGGAAAAAATATTCCCACCTGGTTTTTTTGACTCCATGGAGCATTTGCAAATCCATCTTCCCTATGAAGCTCGTGTTGGGGGTCCAGTTCAATATAGATGGATGTACCCTTTCGAAAGGGTGATGGGAAACCTTAAGAGAAAGGTTAAGAATAGAGCTTATATCGAGGGGTCGATATGCGAGGCATACAGTTTCGATGAGATATCTACGTTTGTCTCAGACTATTTTCCGGACGAAGTCTTGACAAAGGCCAATCGAGTATCGAGACATGATGATGGGGGAAATGTTGAACTAAATGGTCGACTATCTGTATTTGGTCTATCGGGCCGCGCTTATGGAAAAGGGAAGCGCATATTCCTCTCTGAGCAAGAATTACATGCTGCACATACTTACATTCTTCTCAATTGCGAGGAGATTGACGAATTTGTGAGGTACACATGTAAACTTGATAATTTATCTTTTAAGTTGACAATTTATTCCAATATGTTAATGTTTATAACATGGTATAGATTGTACGATGACGAGTTAAAAGTGAAGCATCCCGGCATAACTGATAAAGATGTTCAAATCAATCGGGATAAAAACTTTGCACTTTGGCTAAAGGACAAAGTAAGTTTAATTTTTAAGCACGTAATATATATATATATATACTCCATGTTAACTATGACTTCATTTAATAAGATGGAGTTTTTGTAGGCTTTGACTAAGGGATCAACGATTCCGGCTAATGTACAAGTCCTAGCTATGGGACCAGACAGGGACCAAGTCACCCGCAATGGTTACAAAATAAATGGTTGTGAATTTCACACAAAGGCATATGAGCACGGTAAAAGAACAACGAACTCTGGAGTGTGTGTCCAAGGAGATTGTTACAATGAGCTTGGTCGTGCCTTTTATGGGGAGTTGGAGGAAATCGTAGAGTTGTCGTACAAGGGCACGTACGGTGGTCATATTCACTTGTTCAAGTGCCATTGGTTTGATTCAGAAAAAGGGATACGTGTTGACAGACATGGAATCGTCGATATTGACCTCCATAGGTCTGCGTACTCCAACGAACCGTTTGTATTACCAACTCAAACAATACAAGTATACTATACTCCTAGTCCAGTTAGGAAAAGGGATAGACCGCCTACAGATTGGCAAGTTGTAATTCATACTCCCGCGCGTAGTCGTGTCCAAGTAATAGACGGGGATTTCTACCAAGAGGAAATGCTTCAGAGACCTCCTATAATAAATATAGAGGACAACAATGATGTAATCCAGTTAGAGGGTGGAGATGAACCTGATGAATTGGATCCCGAGACAGTTATTGTGCAGGATGACAGTGATATTGAGAAAGAGTTATTGACTGACACTGACACAGAATCTGAAGATGGTTATGAATCTCCGATACTTGTACAAAATGATTCTGACTCATCAGACAACGATTTTCATTAAAATGTATGTTTAGTTTTAATTGTACAAAATGTATGTTTATGTTCATGTTCATGTTTAGTTCATAATTATGTACCTTTCATTTATGTTCTCTATATAGGAATGTTCTCTATATCCTTAACTATATCATTTATAGTTGTTGTAGTTAACTATTTTGCAGTCATGTTTATGTACCTTTCACTTATGGTAATCGTAATTAACTATTTCATACAATTAATTGTCATTCATAATTTCATACTAACATCCTAATTTTTTTTATTTATAGATGTCTTCTGAACCTGTTGCACGAAAGCGCGGGTTGGGTCGGGGCCCTAATCATGTGCCGAAGGCCCCGGCTAATCCGGATGATCGCATTCTTATACAGATCCGTCCTCCTCCAGAAAGCACGTAAGTTAAACATCGTGTATATATAAGGGTTTAATATTTCCATTGTTATAAATATATTTTAATGTAAATTATTGTATATTGTAGTGATTTTCAAGATAGTAAAATTGTGAAGTGCATTTCACAATTATGCTTACAGAACTGGCCTACGCCAGTGATTACATGGGCGAGCACACCTCTCGCCCATAAGGATGCAGTTTGGGCTGAATTTCAGGTATATTTATTTAATCACTCTGATAGATAATACATAGTTAATCAACTAATAGTTTAGTAATGTTGGATTATGGTATTATAGTAGTTTTAATATTATTATTGTTGTTTTATTTGCAGAAGCGGTATAGATGGGACGACGCACATGCATCAGTTATTCAAGCACTGTTCTGGCAGAAGTGCGCCGTCCGGACTAAAGATAATCTAAACAAAGAACGACAGAAAGCCCTGCACAATGCTGAGATTGACCATCCAGGACAGGGTGAGCAGTATATGCATGAGCATTGCCCCTGGTGGTGCGCACATCCCATATGGGTGCAGATGTGTGAGCAGTGGAGAGCTGAGAGCTGGGTCAAGAGACGTAAGACTGCCGCCTCGAATAGATCCTCAGGTGTATCTGAAGGCGAAAAGGCAAAAGGCACGTACAAGGGCGGCAGTATATCTCAGCTGCAACATATTGCTGCTAGGGTACGTATGTATAACAAGCTTATTGGCTTAGTTATTTGTCTTTATGTTTACAGTCATGTTTTGTAGCTAAAATATCATATGTTTACATATTAATATGAGAACATGAACTGTAGGAGTCTGAGTCTCAAGGTCAACCTATCAATTGGTTAGATGTGTATGTGGCCACCCGTGATGGTCTGCCTGATGCTGTTCAGATAGCGGTAATAAGTTAACTTTAAATATATTATAGTCATGTTTTTTAGCATTTCGTATTTATTTTTAACTATTTATTTGTTGACCTTCTGACAGGACACTTATAAGGGCTTAATGAACGAGCGCTATCCTGAAGGCACCCCGCGTCCGGCGATTGATCAAGAATTGTGGGAGAGGGCGTCCGTCGTGAAGAAAAATTATGTTAAAGGTCAAGGACAAAGACGACGCCCGACCATCAGTGGCACAGGCAGCTCTGCTACCCAGTCTACACAGTCTACACAGTCATCAGGTCATCCAGCCTATCATACTCCTGCTGACTGTGTGAGAGCGATCTGTCAAAATCGTGATCTTCTTCTTATACTGGGCGGGCATCTGCATTCTCTGAATCCTGATGACTTGGCAAAGGCAGTGGCGGAAGCAGCAGCATCACAGCATCAGGGTGGCGACCAGGTACTTTTAATGTTTCATTACGTACATTGTCTATTATTTAGCTTTCTCCAAGTCATAGCAGTATCAACACATGTAACATATATGTTTTATTCTTTTGTTAATTACAGGGTACTAATTTGAATGATCCATGAAGAGCTAGACCAGTCATGCATGTTAGATTTGTAAAGCCTTGTTAGACTTGTTTTTTAGATTTTTAAAGCCTTGTAATCTTTTAAACTACTTATCTTTGGACTGTATTGGTTTACGATTCTATTATATGGATGTTTACGATTGTATTGTGTTGTGTTGATTTAGATTCATTCTTTGGACTGTATGTATGGATGGATGTTTATCATATAGTAGTTATCATGGATGGATGCTTATATATACTGCTGTGTGTTGGGATAAAAAGCAGGTACAAAGCAGGTTATTTTTGGGAAATCAATAAAACAGGAAAAATATTTAAAAAAAAAAAACAAAGTCAGCGACCGCGTGCGGTCGCTGATACAGTATTAGCGACCGAGTAAGGTGCTTCTACTTCAGCGACCGCATGCGGTCGCTATTACCAGTCGCTGACACGTGTGCCACATCACGTCTGACGCATGACTCAGCATGAGTCAGAATAGCGACAGCTGAGGTCGCTGATAGCGGTCGCTAATAATGCGGTCGCTATTATTGGTCGCTGATGTCTTTTTAGCGACAAGATTTTCTGCGACTACTATTAGCGACTGCATCCGGTCGCTGATACCCATCTGCGACTATATGCGGTCGCAGATGTGCGGTCGCTGATAAGCCTTTTTGTTGTAGTGCCAAGACATCAAATATCTTGGTAATTTGCTTGACCCATGTCTCCGCCTCAATCGGATCCGGTTTTCCCCAGAATTCTGGTGGTCCCAACTCTTTGAACTGCTTGGCTGTGACCAGCTGTGCGTTGCCATTGTTTCTTCCTATATTTTGAATAGGAATCTCATTCGTCTGGTTTTGCATGAATCGCAAAAAGCTTCTAAACATCTCATCGTTCATCGTCTGCTCAGTGGTGTTGTTCATAGGAGGAACATTGCCAGCCTGTTGCACGTTCTCCTCGTTGGTGAGTATAGGCATCTCCACTGTCTCATTTACTCCACTGTTAACATTCTCAGTCGACATTCTCAAATACTGCCATAAAACAAAGGTTAATTTAACAAATTAACATATCACATAATATCCCTATATTATGACCGACCAACAAATAAGCTTAGGTAGGACACACTAGCGAAGGATTTACTCGTCTCTCCCCTCCTAGTTCTATTCCCCGATCTCCGCCAGAGATCATATCCCTAAGCTCTGATACCAAGTGTGACGCCCCCAAAATAGGTCCAATCCATCCAACCCATTCTGAGTCGCCAAATACATGGTACAGAAAATAACTACAACTTTATTATTACAATTGTCGTGCAAAATACGACAACACATATACTGTGAGTTTAAATACAAATATTGTCATCTAGACAGTATTCATACTCAATTATGTCCTCATTATACTTATTGATACACTATTTTACAAAATAGTGAGGACTACTAAAATAACTGTCTTGAACCATCATTCCATACCCCGACTAGTACTCGCTACATTCTCGCCTCCTGAGAAAAAAAATGGAACAACAAAGAAAAGGGTGAGCTCAACTAGCCCAGTAAAGAATATTATGACTAATATAATATACAACAAATTATCGTTAGTCTTCAACAGGGAAAAATTTAATAGAATACAATAGACAACAAGTTTTAAATCAATATTCGCAGCGAAAAATAATAATTCATAGAAGAGTTACGTAGAGAATGAAATCTACGATTATCTATGAATTTAAAAGCTCATCATCAACATTTTATCCCTGTAACATCAATCAATAAATATTTTGAATTAAATAGTCATCTTTGCACTACAGGCCAAAGATATTCATCAGTTGGTCATGTTCATCTCAACACATGTTCATCTTTGCACTACGGGCCAAAGATATTCATCAGAAATCATTCATATTTGCACTACAGGCCAAAGATATTCAGTAACATCATCATTTAGGACTGAGGATGATGAAAAATATTTTTAAAAAAACGAATCCAGTGAAACAAAAGAATAAATATTAAGGATTCGTATTTCAGCTATTACATGTCCAAAAATACCTCATAAATAATCATAGTGGAGTAAAATTCAAGAATGATCAAAACATGGATACAATCAAAGCTAGTATCCAGAATAGATATTTTGGACGAAAAGAAGAAAATTTTATTTTTTGGTGAATAGTAACTCGTGAATAGTAACCCCGACATGAAAAAGTTCCAAATTTGATAAAAATTCAGATCAATACTTCGGCATAATGATATTGAAAAAAATAATATCATTAAAGAAGAAATAACATCCCTTACCTCGGAAAGACGGTACTTCTAACTGGAATACTAGATATAGTGCTGAAGGAAACTTGCACCGTAAAGCAACACTCAAAGTATCAAATACTCACAAGAATACGCTCGATATAGAGAGAGAAATAGAGAGAAACTTGTGTTTCTGGTGTGATTTTCAATTCTAACCTAAGCACCCTATTTATAGGAAAATGCTTAGAACACCAAAGCAGAAAATTTAATATAATAATATATATATATAAATTTTCAAGCCCACCTTAGAAAATCTGAAATCAGCCACCTTGCACATGTTTATGATGTCCAAAAAAATACAAAAAATGTTTTTCTCAAAATAATTAACTAAAACTCCCAAAAATCAATTATTTCGGAACTTCGAAACTTCAATAATTCATAATAAATAGCCCTTTTGTCAGAAAATTCAAATCTGGCGAGTTTTGATAGGAAATTCAATTCTCTACAACTTTGCAGAAGAAAATTTTTCCAAATTCCAAATAGAAATTGACCGAAATCCACAAACGAACGATTTTATAGTCTATAATAAATTTTCGGTCAAGAATTGTGTCCACCAACACACAAAACATGTGTTAAACATTTAATCCAACAAAAATACTCTTCCTCCTCATTTATTCATATATCCCACATTCATTGTAAAAATATCACCATTAATATATTATTAAAATAATATATTTAAATGAATTATTTTATCAAAAAAAGATAAAATATTAATTTACAACAATTGTCACATTTAAAAATTTTTCTCCATCTATATCCACATAATATCAATATTTTCCTCATCATATAAATCAATAATTAATTATTCATAAATAATATTACAGAATCACATTACTGACAACCAGGCAGTTCCCAGGAAAGAGGGGGCTTTCCAATAAGGATCTCTCCTTACTGGCGCGCAATTAGATGACCAAACCTCTCCTTAGACAGAACTTTCTAGACATTACCAATAATGTTATCTAATAATATTATTCAGATAATATGAATTATTGTTCCGATAATAGAAAATACTATGTAGTGACAATTATTAAAACAACAGTAATATAAAATATCAACGCAGCAATTATTGAATCAATAAAATACAATATTGAACAGTAATTACTGTAACAATTATTGAGTAGTGCCTTCTTACGTAAGAATCAATAATTGGTGCAATACCGTGTGCTACTGTGCAACAACGCGTATTACTGTGTTTTAACCACCGGGTATTCCAACAGTATTAACGGTAACAACCACGCCGTTATTTATAAACAACTTATTTTTGTCGTTTTCTTCATCCAATCGCTTTCCGTTATGGGGCCCACAAAAGACTGCGTCGTCGTACGAATATTCTCCGACAGTAAGAATATTCCACAACCAAGCGAATATTCCTCGACAACAATGAATATTTTATAACCACTTGCTTATTTAAAATATTTGCGCATTTTACCCATAACTAACTACATTAATCAAATCAACCCTTACTATTTCAGAATAATAAATAGAGGAAATTAAATTTTATTTATTAATAATTTGGGGTCTTACAACCTCCCCTCCTTATGAAATTTCGTCCTCGAAATTGACATACGTACCTGGTGTTTCGAAAAGATGAGGATACCTCGCTTTCATTTCCGTTTCCAACTCCCAGGTCATTTTCTCAATAGCATGGTTTCTCCACAAAACTTTAACTTGTGGTATGACCTTCGTGCGTAGGACATCCTCCTTCCTATCCAAGATCTTGACAGGTACCTCTTCGTACATTAAGTCTTCGGCTATCTCGTTCGGTTCTAACTCAATAACGTGGTTTGGGTCCTTCACATATTTACGAAGCATAGATATGTGAAAACGTTATGAACACGAGACATACTTGGAGGTAACGCGAGTTTATAGGCCACATTTCCTACTCGGTCAAGAATCTGAAATGGACCAATAAATCATAGATTGAGCTTTTCTCTCTTCCCAAATCTTGTAACTCCTTTCCATGGAGCTACACGTAATAATACATGATCCCCAATGTCAAATTTCACGCCCTTTCGATGAAGATCCACATAACTCTTTTGTCGATCCTGTGCCGTTTGTATACGTTGTCGAATCGTTTGGATCTTCTCTGTAGTAATGCGTACCAACTCTAGTCCCAACATTGTTGCTTCACCCACCTCGTCCAAGCATACTGGAGAACGACATTTTCTTCCATACAACGCCTCGAATAGAGCCACACATATGCTCGCCTGATAACTGTTGTTGTAGGAGAATTCCACCAATGGTAGGTACTTATCCCAACTCCCTTTGAGATCTAGGACACAAAGTCTTAATAGATCTTCAAGAGTTTGAATAGTCCTCTCTGATTGTCCGTCCGTTTGAGGATGGTATGCCAAACTGAACCGTAAATCCGTGCCCATAGCTTTTTGCAAGCTAACCCAAAATCTTGAAGTGATTCTTGGGTCACAATCCGAAACTATGGATACTGGCATGCCATACAACCTCACAATCTCATTCACGTACATACTAGCAAGACGTTCAAGGGAATAAGTCTCCCGTATCGGCAAGAAATGAGCAGACTTGGTTAATCTATCAACTATAACCCAAATAGCATTTATGCCCTGAGAAACCGTGGGAAGACCCGTAACAATATCCATGGTACTGTGTTCCCACTTCCATTTCGGAATCTCAAGTGGTTGCAATGGACCTTTTGGTACTTGATGCTCCGCCTTTACACGTTGACAAGTTAAACACCTCGAGATAAACTTTGCAATCTCTCTCTTCATATTGTTCCACCAAAATGTATGTCGAAGATCACGATACATTTTAGTACTTTCAGGATGGATTACAAATGGTGTATTGTGTGCCTCCATCATGATCTTGTACTTCAAATCAGAATCGTTAGGAACACAAAGTCTGGAGTGAACTCGAAGTATTCCTTCTTCATCAATTCTTGCTTCTGGAATAGCACTTTCTTGCACTTTCTTCTTCATACGCATCAGCTCCGGGTCTGTAGCTTGAGCAACTTTAACTTTATCGATTAAAGTTGGTTCTACGCGTATACTTGACATCATCGCACTCGTTCCTGCATATGATCTTCTACTCAACGCGTCAACTATCACGTTTGCTTTTCCAGGATGGTATTGAATAGTGTGGTCGTAATCTTTCAACAGCTCGAGCCAACGTCGTTGCCGCATGTTGAGTTCTTTTTGAGTGAAGAAATATTTGAGGCTTTTATGGTCTGAATATATCTCCACTTTCTCCCCATATAGATAGTGCCTCCAAATCTTTAGCGCGAAAACGACTGCTGCCAACTCTAGATCATGAGTAGGATAATTTCTCTCATATTCTTTAAGTTGTCGCGAGGCATAGGCTATGGCTTTCCCACGTTGCATGAGAACACATCCTAACCCTTTGCCTGAAGCATCGCTGTAGATAACAAATCCATCCGAACCAGATGGTATTGTCAGAACAGGTGCCGAAATGAGTCTCCTCTTAAGCTCTTGAAAACTCTTCTCGCATTCTTCGCTCCATACGAATTTTTTTATCTCTATGAGTCCACTGAGTTAATGGAGTAGCAATTCAAGAAAACCCTTCTACGAATCTTCGATAATAACCAGTTAAGCCCAGAAAGCTACGTACATCGGTCACCGTCTTCGGTTGCTCCCAGCTTTGTATTGCTTCAATCTTCGCCGGGTATGACCTGACTAGGTTTATTTGGTATTTATTTGGTCGGTCAGAGTATAGGGATAATATGTTGCATGACTATTAACCCTTGTTTTATGGCAGTATTTAAGAATGGCAGCTGAGAATGTTAATAATGGAGTGAATGAGATTGTGGAAACACCTCTAATCACCAACCAGGATAATGTGATGTCAGGCGAAGAAGGAATTAGAGATATCCACGTGGTAAGTGAAGAATTGATAGTTGCACCCGAGATAGTCGCAGAGGTAACAGCAGAGAGTGAGGAAGAAGAGGAAGAAGAGGTACCTGAGGAGAGTTTATTAGAGGTATTATATGATTAAAATGTAGAATTAAAAAATCGTATTCATGAGTTAGAAGAGCAGGCTGAAGAACGACAGGCGGTTGTGGAGCAAAAGGAAGCAACAATTCAAGCTTGTGTTACCCGATATGTGATGCTTGAACAGAAGCACTCTTTGGCAGAGTATAAGATGATAAAGCTAGAATCTGAGCTGAAAGAAGCAATAACGGAACGAGTGAGAATGAGTGATGCATGGGTAAAAGCCGCACGACGCGTTGATATTGTGAAAAGAGATGTCCGATCTAATAAGAGAAGATTTAATGATAACGGGAAGATATCGGCAACATCACCAGCACCAGCAATAAATTCTAGGGAGGGAGAACGACCGCTAGTTAGATGCTACAGATGCGGAGAGGAGGGACATATAAGGTCAAACTGTTCAAAGCCTTCCAAGGTATGTTTTAGTTGTGGAATAGACGGTCACATAGCTCGATTTTGTCCTGTAGCGAAATAAAGTCCAGCTGGGACGGCGACACCAAAGGTGGATACAGACAAAACAAAATCGGTGGTTTCAGGAAGAGCATTTTTCATGACTGGTCAGAATGCGAGGAACCCGAACGAAGTTAGCACGGGTAAGCTAATCATAAATTCATACGAAATTTATACTTTATTAGATACCGGCTCTACCCATTCATTTATCTCTCCTGCTTATACTCAACATTTAAACTTGACTCTGGAGAAAATTAGACTTTGACTTATTTGTGGAAACTCCGTTAGGAGAAACTTTCGTTACATCCACTGTTTATAAATCTTGTTTGATCCAAGTTGGCACCATCACATTACCTGTTGACCTTATTCCTTTAAGGATACTTACTTTTGATGTGATTTTGGGGATTGATTGATTAACTACTCATCATGCCAAAATTGATTGCTTTCGTAAGGTTGTTAGTTTTCATATTCCTAAGCAACCTGTTATTCGAATTCAAGCAACCAAACCATTGAAGTCAAACTCTTTCATATCAAGCCGTAAAGTCATTTGTATATTGAAAAACGGATGTCAAGCTTTCTTAGCTATGTTATGGACTTGAACAAAAATACGTCAGATTTGAATGATATTTCTATTGTTAGTAAATCCCTGACGTATTTCCTGAAGAATTTCTTGGCCTACGCGTGATATTGAATTTTGTATCATCTTTGAATCTGGTACAAAACTCACTTCTAAAATCTCATATCGAATGGCTCCTATTGAACTTCAGGAGTTAAAAGCCTAACTATAGAAGTTGATAACCGAGCCTCTATCTAGTGACTTCTTTTGTGGAATGCATCGAAGTCAGACTCTCCGTAGGGGACGCCATATTCGTGCGGTAGTAAACTAATAGGTGTCATTGTGACGTGCTATCCAAGATTGGGATATGAGTCACAGTTGAGAGCAACCTAAGTCAGTAATCGAAGTACGTAGCTTTCTGGGCTTAGCTGGTTATTATCGAAGATTCGTAGAAGGGTTTTCTCGAATCCCTACTCCGTTAACTCAGCTGACTCGGAAGGATACAAAATTCGGTTGGAGCGAGGATTGTGAGAAGAGTTTTCAAGAACTCAAGAGGAGACTCATTTCGGCACCTGTTCTGACAATACCATCTGGTTCGGATGGATTAGTTATCTACAGCAATGCTTCAGGCAAAGGGTTATGATGTGTTCTCATGCAACATGGGAAAGTCATAGCCTATGCCTCACGACAACTCAAAGAATATGAGAGGAATTATCCTACTCATGATTTGGAGTTGGCAGCAGTCATTTTCGCGTTGAAGATTTGGAGACACTACTTATATGGGGAGAAAGTGGAGATCTATACGGATCATAAAAGCCTCAAATATTTCTTCACCCAAAAGGAACTCAACATGCGGCAGTGACGTTAGCTCGAGCTGTTGAAAGATTACGATCATACCATCCAATACCATCCTGGAAAAGCAAACGTGGTAGCTGACGCGTTGAGTAGAAGATCATATGCAGGAACGAGTGCGATGATGTCAAGTATACGCATAGAACCAACTTTAATTGATAAAGTTAAAGTTGCTCAAACCACAGACCCGGAGCTGATGCGTATGAAGAAGAAAGTGCAAGAAGGTGCTATTCCAGAAGCAAGAATCGATGAAGAAGGAATACTTCGAGTCAACTCCAGACTTTGTGTTCCTAACGATTTTGACTTGAAGCATAGAATAATGATGGAGGCACATAACACACCGTTTTCAATCCATCCTGGGAGTACCAAAATGTATCACGATCTTCGACATACATTTTGGTGGAGCAATATGAAAAGAGAGATCGCGGAGTTTATCTCGAGATGTTTAACTTGTCAACGTGTAAAAGCGGAGCATCAAGTACCAAAGGGTCCATTGCAACCACTTGAGATTTCGAAATTGAAGTGGGAACACATTACTATGAATTTTGTTACGGGTCTTCCCAAGGTTTCTCAAGGTATAGATGCGATTTGGGTTATTGTTGATAGTTTAACCAAGTCTGCTCATTTCTTATCGATACGTGAGACTTATTCCCTTGAACGTCTTGCTAGTATGTATGTGAACGAGATTGTGAGATTGCATGGCATGCCAGTATCCATAGTTTCGGATCGTGACCCAAGATTCACTTCAAGATTTTGGGTTAGCTTGCAGAAAGCTATGGGCACGGATTTACGATTCAGTTTGGCATACCATCCTCAAACGGACGGACAATCAGAGAGGACTATTCAAACTCTTGAAGATCTATTAAGACTTTGTGTCCTAGATCTCAAAGGGAGTTGGGATAAGTACCTACCATTGGTGGAATTCTCCTACAACAACAGTTATCAGGCGAGCATAGGTGTGGCTCCATTCGAGGCGTTGTATGGAAGAAAATGTCGTTCTCCAGTATGTTGGGACGAGGTGGGTGAAGCAACATTGTTGGGACCAGAGTTGGTACGCATTACTACAGAGAAGATCCAAACGATTCGACAACGTATACAAACGGCACATGATCGACAAATGAGTTATGCGGATCTTCATCGGAAGGACGTGGAATTTAATATTGAGGATCATGTATTATTACGTGTTGCACCATAGAAGGGAGTTACAAGATTTGGAAAGAGAGGAAAGCTCAATCCAAGATTTGTTGGTCCATTTGAGATTCTTGAGCGAATAGGAAATGTGGCATATAGACTCGCATTACCTCCAAGCATGTCTCGTGTTCATAATGTTTTTCACATATCTATGCTTCGTAAATATGTTAAAGACCCGAACCACATTATTGAGTTAGAACCAGACGAGATAGCTGAAGATTTAACGTACGAGGAGGTACCTGTTAAGATCTTGGATAGGAAAGAGCATGTCCTACGCACGAAGGTTATACCACAAGTTAAGGTTTTGTGGAGAAACCATGCTATTAAAGAAATGACCTGGGAGTTAGAATCAGAAATGAAAGCGAGGTATCCTCACCTTTTCAAAATATCAGGTACGTACGTCAATTTCGAGGACAAAATTTCATAAGGAGGGGAGGTTGTAAGACCCCAACTTATTAATGAATAAAATCAAATTTTCTCTAAATATTATTGTGAATAATAAGGGGTTAATTTGATATAATACTTTGGTTATGGGTGAAATGTGCAAATTTTGTAAAATAAGCAAGTGGTTATAAAATATTCATTTTGTCGGGAAATATTCGTTTGGTCGTACAATATTCTTGCTGTCGGGGAATATTCATACAACGGCGCAGCCTTGTGTGGGCCCCATAACAGAAAGCGATTGGATGAATAAAACGACAAGTATATGTTGTTTATAAATAACGGCGTAGTTGTTACCGTTAATACTGTTGGAATACCCAGTGGTTAAAATACAGTAGCACACGGTATTGCACCAATTATTGATTCTTACGTAAGAAGGCACTACTCAATAATTGTTATAGTAGTTATTGTTCAATATTTTATTTTATTGATTCAATAATTGCTGCGTTGATATTTTATATTATTGTTGTTTCAATAATTGTTGCTGCACAGTATTTTTCATTATCAGACCAATAATTCATATTATTTGAATAATATTATTAGATAACATTATTAGCAATGTCTAGAAAGTTCTGTCTAAGGAGAGGTTTGGTCATCTAATTGCGCGCCAGTAAGGAAAAATCCTTATTGGAAAGTCTCCTCTTTCCTGAGAACGGCCTGGTTGTCATAAATGTGATTCTGTAATATTATTTGTGAATAATTAATTATTGATTCATATGATAAGGAAATATTTATTTTATGTGGATATAAATGAGGGATATATTTTTGTGGTTAAAAATGAAGGAGTTAATGTTGAGATTTTTATTAGTATTTTTATCGGAATGGAGGTATTAAAAATCAGGATTTTTGAGATATTTTGCGGGGGTTATAATTTTTAATCCGACCGTTGGATCGTGATAATTTTTGGATATGTTATACATATATAAGTTGAGTATATGCCCACAAATTTTGAACCGTTAAAAATGAACGTATGATTTATTATGAATTTTACAAGATGACTGGTTTAGAAATTGTTGAATTTTTAGAGTTTATCATTTTGATGAAAAATTCTAGAATTGGTGGGCCCCACTTGTGGTTGGTGAAGAAATGTGCTGAATTATATTTCAAATGTGGTGGGTGGGAATAGTAGCAGGTAAAGCCATCAGGTTGCAGGTCAAGCCTACTAAAATTTTCCTATAAATAGAGGGCTAAGTTAGAATTGAAAATCACACCAGAAACAAGTTTTCTCTCTTTCTCTCTCTAGATTATTGAGTGTATTTTGTGAGTATTTAGATACTTTGAGAGTTTCTATTCATCAGAACAAGTTTCTTTCAGCCTTATACCGGTATTCCGACCAGAAGTACTGATATCTTGAGGTAAGGGATATTATTTTCTTCTTAAATGATATTATTTTCTTCAATATCATTATGCTGAAATATTGATATGAGTTTTTATCAAATTTAAAACTTTTTGTGTCGGGATTACTATTCACGTATACGGCACTATTCACGTATACGGTACTATTCACGAATACGACACTATTCACCGAAAAATAAATTTTTTTCTTTTTGTCCAAGATATCTATTATGGTTACTATCTTTGATTGTATCCGTGTTTTGATCTTTATTTTTGAATTCTGCTTCACAATTGATTATTATGAAGTATTATTGATCTTGGATAAACTGTTATACGAATCCCTACTATTTGTCCTTCTGTCTCACTGGATTCGATTTCTTTAAGATATTTTTCATCATCCTCAGTCCTAAATGATGATATTACTGAATATCTTTGGCCTGTAGTGCAAAGATGTATGATTACTTGATGAATATCTTTGGCCTATAGTGCAAAGATGAACATGTGTTGAGATGAACATAACCGACTGGTGATACAAATGAATATATTTGGCCTGTAGTGCAAAGATGAATATTTGGTTAAAGATGATTATTAATCGATGTTACAGGGATAAAATATTGATGATGGACTTTTAAATCTTAGAAGATAGTAGAATTCTTTCTCTACTTGACTCTTCTAATGGTTTGCTGTTTCCGCTGCAGTTGTTGATCTAAAACTTGTTGTCGATTATATTCTATCAGATTTTTCCCTGTTGAAGACTAACGATAATTTGTTGTATATTATGTTAGTCATAATATTCTTTACTGGGCTAGTTGAGCTCACCCTTTTCCTTATTGTTCCATTTTTCTTCTCAGGAGGTGAGAACATAGCAGGATCTAGTCGGGGTATGAAGTGATAGTTCTAGAAAGATGTTTTAGCAGTCCTCACTATTTCTGTAAAATAGTGTTTGAATAATTGTAATGAGGATTTATTTGAGTGTGGATATTGTCCAGAAGACAATATTTATATTTAAACCCACAGTATGTGTTGTCGTATTTTGCACGACAATTGTATTATTGAAGTTGTAGTTTGTTTTCTATACCATGTATTTGGCGACTCAGAATGGGTGTTGTATACCTATTTTGGGGGCGTCATAAAAGTCCTCATTGGCCCGTGTGCATTGATGGACAGTTGTTGGCATGATCATGACCATTAATGAATATACGAATATCCATGGCCGTAGTGCAGGGGTGATTCGATGATGTAGATTATTTTATTAAGCTGAGTCCCAGCGATAACAGTGTTAAAAAAAATTTTAAATCATAGAAGATAGTATATTTTATTTTCTACTTGACTCTTTTAATGGATTGTTTGTTCCGCTGCAGTTAAACTTGATGTTCGTTATATTTTATCAGTTTAACACTGTTGAAGGCTAATGATAATTTGTTATGCATTATCTTAGTCATAATATTTCTTACTGGACTAGTTGAGCTCACCCTTTCTTTCACTGTTCTCTTCAGGAAATGAGAATATAGCTGGGACGAGTCGGAAAACGCAGTGATGGACCAAATGATAGTATTAGTAGTCCTCACTATTCTGTTAAATAGTGTGACAATAATTATAATGAGGACTCCTTTTGAGTTTGTATAGTCTCTAGTAGATAATAATTGTATTCAAACTCACAGTTATGTTTTGTAGTATTGTACACGACAGTTGTATTAGTAAGTTGTATTTGTATTCTGTACCATGTATCTGACGACCCAAGATGGGTGATGTATACGTAATTTTGGGGGCGTCACAGCATGGATAATTTGTGGTCGTGATACTAATGAATATTTTTGGCCGTAGTGCAGGGATGATGTGGATTATTTATTAAGCTGAGTCTCAGCGATAAAAGTGATGAAAAACCTTTTAAACCATAAAAGATAGTAGATTTTATTATCTACTTGACTCTTTTAATGGATTGCTTGTTCCGCTGCAGTTAAACTTGATGTCTATTGTATTTTATCAGTTTAACATTATTGAAGACTAATGATAATTTATTTTGTATTATCTTAGTCATAATATTTCTTACTGGGCTAGTTGAGCTCACCCTTTCTTTCACTGTTGTCTTCAGAAAATGAGAACGTAGCCGGGACTAGTCGGAGAACGGAGTGACGGTCCAGATGATAGTATTAGTAGTCCTCAATATTCTGTTAAATAGTGTGACAATAAATATAATGAGGACTTATTCTGAGAGTGGATATTGTCTAGAAGACAGTATTTGTATTAAAACTCACAGCTCTCTTGTTGTATATTAAAGATTGTATTTGTATTCTATATCATGTATTTGGCGACTCAGAATAGGTGATGTATACCTATTTTGGGGGACGTCACATCCTCCGTTCCTTAATATAGGTCGTTTTAAAGAAATATTTTTGTTCCTAAATATAAGTCGTTTGAGAATTTTAAGTAAGCATTAACTGCTTAGTTTTCAATATTACCCCAAGTAATAAATATAACTTTGGTTCTTTCACTATTTTTTATCCAATAAATAACACTCATTTTTTCCAATACAAGGGCATTATATACAATTGATAGTATATTTAATATTTTACAATCATTTCCTTAATACTTGTGCACAACTCTAAAACGACTTATATTAAAGAACGGAGGAAGTATCAGTTATTGTTTATTTCAGTTTATATAATTTCTCTTTAATAACAATATATAACATATAGTAATATTTTTTCTTCTTACGATGTCTTTTTTTTAAAAAAAAATTGAAAAGAACGATTACTTATATTCACGTTACATTAAAATTATACTACTTTTGTCAATTAATACTTGTAGTAATATTTTGATAAGTAGAGAATATATATATATTAAAAATAAATATTCCTATGAATTTCTTGGCTAGTTGTTTATTTTATTTTTAGTTGATGCGGAAGGCAATAAACACAAGTTCCCATCCGTTCTTCTGGCCACGAATACTTGATGAAAGTTGTTTTATCCCATACATACTGAGAGTAGATATTCTGTATCTATTTTTTTTTGTATTTTTTAATTTAAATTTTGACATCTAACTATTTATTTAATTTTAAAATTAATTAATATTAAGTAAGAGATTAAGTGTCAAAATTTAAGTGAAAAGACACAAGAGAAGAGAGAAAATAAAGACAGATGATTTGCTCTCGTACATACTGGTTTGGTCTGTCTGTCACAATTTGCAACTATCATCACCCCGACTTAGTATATTCCCAAAATGCAACTATCATCACCCCGACTTATTAGTATATTCCCAAAATGTAGAATTTGTTTTGAGATTTTTTAATCTAATTTAAAATTTCAAAATGTTATTATTATTTTTATTTATTTTTTTTACAAACACTGGGAACAATATAAGGAGAGATTAATTTATTGGATCTATAGTGTTAAAAATAATTAAGTTGGTCAAATGTTTTTGAAAAAGAAAAAAAATAACCAATAATGTAAAGAATGAAGAAAATGGAGGTTGATTTTGAAGTGGTGCCAATTTTGGGCATGCATACTAGATTGAGAGTATCCAATGACTTTGTCGTTTTCGGGTCAAATTTTCGGGTATGAATGAAAGTAGGATTCTATTTTTATGAATAGCCAGACATCCTGCTCTGGAACTATAAAATTTCTAACCAACTGTTTGCTTTTTACCATAAATTTACTTTTCCAATACAATATTTAGAAAAGTCTCTTTTTGTTTATACTTGCATACTTTCACAAAAAATAAGAAAAAACAATTCATGTATTGATACATATATTTGTATTAATTCCCCACCCCACCCCACCCCACCCCACCCCACCTCAAAAAAATAACAATAATACACATACTTGTGCAGTGGCGGAGGGAAGGGGGGCCAGAGGGGGGCAGCCATCCCTCCCGCTCGCCGGAAATTTTTTACCCCCTGCTGCATAAACCAACCACCTCCTTCTCCGTCCGCCCCCCTCTGCGTTCTCCCAGTCGGCACTCGGCAGTCTCCCCGCCCCTTCTCTTCTCCAGTTCTCTGTATGTATATATAATATATGTTCTATTTTTTTTAAACCCAGTCCAAAACGACGTTGTACTCGTACAGAAGTAACAAAAAACATCACAAATTCACGATTGCAAATTAGAATTAGCCAATTAGAAATTTGGAGTTCAGAAAGGAAATAGGAACAGCAGCTGTACGACTCCGTCCGGCCCACCGCCTTCTTCCGCCACTGGACGTCGCCGTCGTCCACAATACCACAATACATCACCACCACCAGCCAAGCTGCCAAGCCAATTAGCCAAGGTAAGTTAAGTTTCTGCATTCTTAATGACTTGCTCTGTTTTCTGCTATGAAATATGTGAAGACTGATTTGAGAAACAGAATGGGAGATGAATGGTTGAATGATAGCTTGGTGGTGTTTATCGAGAGAGAGATATTTGCAGCAATTGATAACAAAACTATTTTGAAACGTTTTCAGAACATGGATACTCGTAGAATTCAATTATCTAGTTCAACAAATTAAAACTAGTACATGATGTAGCTTGATTTCTAGTTTTTTTTTTATAGTAAACTTTTTTTAATGTAATTGTTGCCCCCCCCCCCCTGGGGGATCCTGGCTCCGCCACTGTACTTGTGGAAGTATGGGAGTGGTTGACATGCATCCCGAAAGGTGACTTATCTCTTTACGTGTCAACACTGTAATGGTCAATATATTAAGTTAATAGTTTAAGACTTCATATAATTTTATTCGATTTAGACCCGAGATTTTACTTGAAATTTGATATGAATTGTTACAATCTCAGAGTGTGCAAAGATTTTATGTTCAAATCTTATTGATATTGAATGGTGCATATACATTTAATTTGCTTTAATTGAAATTTTGTAATTAAAGTATTTTTTTTTAAGTCAAAATACCACATTGTTTTTTATCTAAAAATTAATATAGACACATAATTAGGCAATTTGGACGTCGGACGGGAATGCGTTGGGAGTTTGAAATCCTTTATATAATTGAATTTCAAATAACATTTTTTCTCTAAAACTATAATAACAGCAGTAATCGTTCAAGTCTATACAAGAGTTAGAAATCCAAATATGTGGTACTATTATGACCAACTCTATTTTAAAAGTAGAGATATAATAAAAAAATTTAAAATTTAATAACAGTATATTAAATTTTAAATTAACGCAAATTTATTTAATTTTAATTAATATAATTATTATAATTATATGATAGATAATACAATTTATTTTATTTTAAATTTTTATAAATATTTAAAATTTAATATACAGTCTCAAAAATTAAATTCTATCTAATTTTAAAACCGTTAGAGCATTATTATTATGACACTAGCTAGTACGGTGAAAAAAAATTAAAATAGTGGCTAGGGCGGCCATCAAAATCCAAAATTTTGTAGCTTACAAAAGTCAATGACTGTTTAATGATTTGACCCTTTATTCTACTTTCCATAAATTGAATTCTTGTCCGACTTCACTTCACTTCCCCTCAATTCACTTTTATTGCATTTGCCCTTACAATAAATTTAGGGAAATGATATTTCCACGATAGTTTTTGATATTTTTACATGAAAAGTGTCGCTATAGATCTTATAGCGACGATTTTTATATCTACAGTGACACTTTGCGTATGAAAATATCAAAAACTGTTGTGAAAATATCATTTACCTAAATTTACTACTCCGTTCACGTACACTTACAAAATACTACTCACTCCATCCATCCATTCCATGATAAAAAGTTTTATTACTCCCTCTATTTCTTAATATATGTCGTTTTAGAGAAATATTTTTATTCCTAAATATAAATCGTTTGAGAATTTCAAGTAAGTATTAATTGCTTAGTTTTCAATATTACCCCAAGTAATAAATATAACTTTGGTTCTCTCATTATTTTTTGCCCAATAAATAATATTTTTTTTTCAATACAAGGGCAATATAGACAATTGATAGTATATTTAATGTTTTACAATCATTTTCTTAATACTTGTGCACAACTCTAAAACGACATATATTAAGGAATGGAGGGAGTACTATTTTGGATAGTCCCATATTAAATATTTTTTTTAATAACCAAATTTTTATATTTATTTTCCTATTATACCCGTAACATTAAATATCTCATACTTTTCTTATTTTAATTCTCTCTCTATATTTAATGACATTATTATAGATAACTTTGTCATTTCATTTATTTTCTTAATATGCGTGAAAAGTCCATCAGAACTTTTATCATGAGACGGAGGGAGTACATATTAGCATGACTCACGTACAGAATAAATCATGTGGATCATATCAATATGTATGTGAGTAATTTTATGTGATAGTAACATTACTATTACCATTATGATTGGGTTACTTAACTAAAGACATTATCGTATTATTAACACATCATTAGCTAAATCAAATAAAAAAAAGCACATTCGATATTTTTTTATAGCCTCAACCTATTTATTATGACATTATATTCGCCATGTGTTCCTTCAAATCGGTAATAATTATAACTTTTTTAGAGTGTTTTTTATGAAGTGTAAAATAAAGAATTTTTGAAAACTTAATATTCTTAATATATTTGTATATTCCATTCCAATTATAATAAGATATTGTAAGAGAATAATAACTTAGCAAAAAATAATATTAAAAGAAAAGCATTGATTAGACACAAGACATAAAATGACAATTAATATTATATTTAATATTATACAATCATTCACTTAATATTTGTATATAACTCTAAAACGATTTATATTAAAAGGCGGTGGGAGTAACAAATTTAGTATTAAAGAAAAAAGACGATGCATAATGTCTTGACAAATTTAAAATATATGCCAAGTAAATCCCAAAAATGTTGGTGGTAGGTTTTTCCACTTAACAATCAAAGAAGTATATCCCCAAAAAACATTAGTTTTTTGTATAGACAAAATGTAAAACACAAGTGAAATTAATTTTGTTGTGAGGTGGAGATGAAGAGTCACAATAATTGCATGTAATGGTGGGATATGTGGAATCAAAAATAGGTTAGCTAGCTGAGACAATCTGGTAGGGTTGGTGCTAGACCACAAGGCCTATAGGTTGAGACCAGTGGCCCCCCTACCCTCAGCATTGAATTGATGCACCCCTTCTTCCCTTGTAGTATCAGCTGTTGTATCATCATAATTAATTTTCGAGTCCCTAAAAATTTACCAACTCTTTTAATTCTTCCTTTCCTCAACTCTCTTGCACCAACAAATATATTGTCTCCTTAGCAAAACTACAAGTACGGGTAAGTCGATTAATTATTTATTTTGCTCAAAATTTGGATTCGATTTGATTGATGATAATTCAACCTTCTATACCCTACTTGCACATAATCGAAAGTGGTTAGAATAAAATTTATTTTTGAGTCAATAGAATTCTAACACGTAGACGAAGTTTTATGTATGTCAATATTCTACTGGCCATTTGACCAACTTATCAAAAAATAAATTTCATGCTAACCGAATCTCACATAATCACAGAGTTTCAATTGGATATATGTGTTGTGGGTGTTACTTTATGCGTAGCTATTGTAAACACAGTATATCGCGTGTGATACTTTATCTGTAATTGGAAAAAAAAATATATTTCTTAATTAAATTTAAAACGATTTAAGTAAATAACTCTTCTTTTGATGACCAAAATTGCACCATACAATTTTTGCAATGATCACTTGATTTAATACGATTTATTAAAGAAATAAATAAAAATAGTAGGACAAATTACCATCCCTTCCCTGCACAAAGAAGCACCAAAAGGAGGATGCGAAAAGGACACGTGGTCCTAGGCCAGCAGCACCACACGATTCTTTGTTGAGGGTGGGGATGCCTCCTTTATCACTCGTATAATGGGGACCACACCATTCCTACTGTGCACTAAATCTCCATGCCACGTGTCTGACTAAAGCGACCTTCGTCCTTTTACTTTCAAAAATCGTCGGCTGGCACACAAATTTATGTCTTCTTTTACATAACACTGGTTCTATTTTAATTTCACTTTTAAGAAATTACCAACTAACTAATTACTAATAGAACAATTAATATTATACAAGTTAAACAAATTTCTCAATATAATTTTTTTATTTCAAAATTAAGATAAATTTATATTAAAATTTTATATATTAACTAGGATCAAAACTAAATGAAACACCTATTTTCAAAATTCAAAATATATTTTATATTTTTTGATTAGCTTTATAAAATCTTAAAGTTTAAGGTCACTTATAATATTAAACTATTTAGACTTTTAATTAATAATTTAACCCCTAGGTTTACCATCCTGGCTTATTATAGCAAAAAATATGATTTTCATTGAAGTTCATGATATTCTTTTCCTTTGAAATAGTTTTTATTTTCCAACAAAAACTCTATTTGATTAATCTGGACCTACCTTCTAGTGCATTACACATGTTAATAATATTTCAATTCAAACTTGTTTCTATAGTTTTAAAAGTGTTATATATTGTGATTTACTCCATATAATATATCCACTAGTTAGCTGATGTTACGATTAACCATTTTTTTAATTATATGTTATTTGTTTGAAAGACGTATAAATTTCTTAAGGTTTGTATCATTAGAAATTATGGTTAACTAGCTTTTCTTATTTTTCTGGGCGGGGCGGGGCGGGGCGGGGAAACTAAAACCATATATGATTCTGGACCTTCTAGTGCATTAGGCATGTTAATAATATTTTAATTCAAACTTGTTACTCCACTTTGGTTTTAAAAGTTTAAATCTGATTTCAATTGTCCAGAAAAGCATGCAAAAGTTGTGAATAATAAGGAAAACCTAGAGGTAAGAAGAAATCAACAAAAGTTGATGTTCTCAGCTTTAATTTAACGGTATTTACGATCAGTTTGTTTTCTGTTGAATGATTGAAGGATTCAGCTATTCAGTATATTTATTTTTTTAAAAAATTGTTTGAATGATTGAACTGGTCAGTCATTCAGACGATTTGGGCTGAATGGTTTAGTTCTATTTTTTTGACTGAATGATTTTTTTTTATAATATTAACTATTATATTAAATAATTTAAATAAATTTACAACATTTTTTTAAAACATTTTAGAGGAGTAAACTGCAGCTAGTAGGAATTGTTTTCGAGGGGTCGAAAATAAAAATAAATAAATTCTTTTTTCTTGTAATGGGACCACCACACGTGTTTAACGTCTAAAAATTAAAATAAAAAAATCGTTAATATTATCAGACTAAATATAATACTGTTAAAATAAATATACATTTAACAATAATTTTGTATTTATTTTAAAAACAATTAACACTTTAAGCAAGGCCGTTAACGTTATTTTTGTTCTGACGTTATCAGCAGTGGATGAAAACAAAACTGGGATTTGTCCAGATATAAAAAAATTGGAGGAGCTGACTCACAAAATTAATTAACTTTGAAATTAATTATGTAGTTTGAAGGAAAATAAGGTTATATTCTACGCACACTTTCTCCATCATTAATTATTTTATACTACTACATCATTGTGGCGTGGTTGAATAATTTAGTATTTCCCAACAACAAATAGAATACAAACTGTTTTTCGCAAGAAAGGGGGCAACAGTAGATGCTAGTACGTACGTACCATGTGCAATTCTTTGATTTCAAAAGTCAAGAAATAAAACATGCATGCATGCATGTCTTTTTAATTGTATGGAGAAGCCTATATTTTAAAAAATGAATTTGAGATTATTAGTTTCAGGATAATATAAAATAACATGAAAGATGTCTAACTAGATATTATAATTCATACTATTTAGAATTAAAAAATTATGAATAAAATTAACCTTTAATTTTGTTTAAAAAGACCGTTGTATCTTATTTTATCTATCTATATATACTTAAAGTAACGAGAATATGGTACCTTTATTATTAATAGTAAGAGTGTGAAAGTCATAAGTTTTTATACAATTCTTTAAATAATTCTGAACAAATCAAACATAACATGATGAGACTATTCTAAGTTATCCAATTAATAATCTCATAAAAACAAACATGTGACTATGACTATTTAATCATAAGATTAATAGTCTTAAAATTATAATCCATGAAATTTAGTTTAGAAATTATAATACTTGCAAACAAACATAACCCAAAAGTCTAATTACTACGAATGAAATACATTTGATAAAAATCATGTAGCCCAATGACATATTTGTTTATAATCTCAAAATTATAATCCATGTTATTATAATCTCTCTAGGACCCGGTTGAATATAATATTAAATAATTCTTTATATTAAATTATTTTATAATTTCCTGACTAATAATCCCAAGTCCAAATTTAAAAACAAACGATTCAATTAAAATTAATAGTGTTATCACAAGTATAATTTTTATAAACAAACACGGGTGATTCCACTCAATTAAATTTAGGGATGACAATAGGTAGGACGGGATTTCATAATTAGACACCATTGAATTTCAAAAAATTAAATCCACTATCTATCCCGCTCGCTAGGTTTCAGATCCAATGACTCGTTTTATATATATATATATATATATATATATATATATATATATATATATATATATATATATATATATATATATATATGCACGTAGAGCAGAGTTGCTTATAAAACAACGTATTTACATTGATCTAAAATGACAACTGGATCACATAAATAACCTAACCTAATCAACTTATAATATCTTCAAACATTACTTTCATTTTACCAACCTAAACTAGTCTTGCATTTAAATAAAACACTACGTTCTCTCATTTGGCCCCAAGTCATTTTCCTCTCACATATATGAACTCACAACTACTACTACATAATGCCTATTAATTAATCTATGAATGGATAATTCTTAATTAATCTTAGTTTCCAGTCAAATTAAGGGATCATGGATTAGGGAGAAATCTATTTTATAAGCCAAACCTTTTTAATTATTATATATAGGGTTAGTTTCACAATTAATACATCAACTATACGGTATCATCGCCGCTAAGCCAACTACATCAATCACCTAGACACAATATCTACTAAATTACAAATATTAAATCCATACAAATATCATAATACCTCGGATTATATGTACGTACTAGGTTGTAATTATATATGTAGATTTGGCATTTAATAATAATAATATATTTTTTTCAAAAAAAAATTATAAAGGGAAACAGAGAGGAGCAATTTAATTAGTGCGTACCAATTGTCAACTAAAGTGAAGAAAAATACACTTTCGCCAGCTATAATATTGTCATTTTCAAACAAAGTTTATAAAAGAAAAATACTTGTTTTAATAACTGAAGCATTGCCTCCAATTACATTTTTGCCCTTTTGCCAACTCGGCTGCTGCAATTATATATCATTAAATGTTTTTATTAGTACGTAATTTGTTCTTTAATTACGTTGAACTAGTTAAATCATGTGTTTTATACAAATGATGTACCGACTGTCCACACTTCAAATTGAAGTGGTCACGCTGTCATAGAAATGGACAACATTATCATGTGTCGAATAGATATTTTTATTAACTATGAAATGCACAATTATTATCTTTAAAATGTAGGTACGTAATAAATAATTATGCATGCTGACATTACGACTACTTTCTTTTTTTTTATAATATATATATATAATTTTGTGCATGTAAGATGGATATATATTAACATCCTAGTGCATATAGAGAAGATGGTGGGATAAATAAGAATGATTGCTAAGATGGGTGCCTATCTTTAAACAATTATAATGAATTTGTATCTAGCTCTAGATGTGCAAAATTTTCAACCTTTGCTTTGCTAGTACGAAAGCATATTATGGGCGTAGAGAATATATATATATATATATATATATATATATATATATATATATATATATACATAACTGTATGGTACACAGTTGTCTGACGACTATTTTTTTGGGCTATAACGATGGTTCACCCGTCGCTATAGCTATCTGGTCTATGGAGACGGTTGAACCGTCCCTATAGTCCAAAAAATCCGTCGTCATAGATGACTGTGTATATACATATCCATATATATATATATATATATATATATATATATATATGGATATGTATATATTTCGGAGAGATAATATGGAATTGCAAATGATGATACCAATAGCTAGCTAGGGACCCTTCACAAACACAAGACAGCTTTAGTCCACCTCCTCCATTTCTCTTTTGGTTTAAAATGGATGTAGTTTTTCCATTGGATTCTATGTAAGCCTTGGGTACTTCCCCTCAAGCTCACCCTGCACTTTCGTATCACACTACCTTTTCTTTCTGTTGCCCTACCATGCTGATTATTATCATCTTATTAATTTGCACTATCTTACTTTAATTCATAATTACGTGTCTGTACAAGGTCATATTAAGGCTGTATACCCTAATTATAAAGTACAGACATTCATATTATTATACAAAACCAGAGCAGTAAGCTTTTATTGTTAAATTTTATTTAGCATGTACTTATTCTTACACCAGAGCTATTTCCTAGCGGCCCTAGCTAGCCGTCAAGTTTTTAATGCGACTTTGTTTCTGTGTAGGATTGGACGTGTTTTTGGTGATTGAGGCATGCATGTAGACGAATCTTGACGTTAACGTTTTTTATTGTTTAAAAGTAATTAGTCGTTAACCAATCAACATTCCCACTACTCCATCCCCGTTTTGGATACGAGATAATTAAGAGAGACAATATTAACATAGACATGACAATTATGTTATTTTAAATAAATATGCGGTCACTATTAAAATAGGGTGAAAAATTATTCATAAATTGTTAAGAATATACCCCGTGCATAAAATTATTAGAATTTTATAATTGTATACAATTTTTTACATTTGTTTTTATTTTTATTTTTACATGACTTTTTGATATTTTCATATGAAAAGTGTAGCTATAGATGTATAGCGACGGTAAAAGATGTCACTATAAGATCTAAAGCGACAATTTTCTGTATAAATATCAAAAAGTCACGTGAAAATATCAGTTTTCCACTTTAAATTGTATCTCAATTTTGTCATGGACCCTAAGGCATAATGGATAAAGACTCGGGCCCAATACTGGGCCCAATACTGAAAAGCAATTATATGGTTTCAACGCTCCCAATCGTACTGGCTACGTGGCCGAATTGACCAAAACCCAATTGTGATGCTTACTGGGCCCGGTTGGCTTAATTATGACAAATCCACAAACTTTTATTTTGGGTTTTAGTATCAAAATTTATCTATATCAACAATGATTATTGAAGAAACCTGCATTTTTAATTCTTTCCTTATTAGATTTTAGAAGGAAAGGTGAAATGAGAAGAGAAAAGATTAACGACGTGTTTGGTTTGGGAGGAATTGAATCAGCATTCCAAAATTAAATGGATGAGGGAATGCTCGTTCCTATATTTGGTTACTTAAATGAGGATGGAATGAGAATTCCAATTGAATGTCTAATTATATGTTTAAAGGAATATTTATTTCATCAATATAAATAAAGTTTAACAACTCTATTCCAATCAATAAAATTAAAAAAATATGGATCCATCAAAATTGTGTAGTTTATTGTTTTTACCAAATACATGAATAAGAATGATCATTCCATTCTATTCTCATTTTCATTAATATTGTAACCAAACATACTATTAAGAGCCAGGAGAAAGATATTGTTTCATCCACATTATTGATAATTCAAGAGAGAGAAACTTAGTCTCTCCCTCTCTTTTTAATGAGAATAAAAGGGAGAAAAATAATACTACTTCCGTTTTAAATTATTGAATCAATATTGGCATACTCTGTTTGATTACAAAATTGAAATGAGAATGATAATAGGAATGTAAATGAGGATGGAATGAATATTTTTATTTATAAGTTTGATCATAACGAGAAACTACATGATTTTGATCAATCGAAGTATTTTTTTATTTATTTTAAAGTTTGACGATTGAAATGAAATATTCAATATTTACCCATACTGATGGAATAAATATTCCTTTGAACGAATATATGATTAAGCATTCTATCGGAATTCATTCTCTCCTCTTTTAAACCAAACGTAAGAGGGTAATTTGCTTTTTGAAGCTACTTCTTACTTTTTTTCAAATCTAATAATCTAGTTTGACGAAATATATTATTGATTTTTATTAGTAATTAAACCTATTTACATCTCAAATGAGAAACTATTTTTTTAAATCAAATTGTTTTAGCAATCTTACAAACTCCAAGGTCCGCGCCTGCCTTCCTATTTTTGTATTTTTCTTGTTAATTTCAAACTATCAAAGCATATATATTAATTTATGCCCATCTATTTACATGCCGACTTTTTATTTATTTTTATTGTAAGTTACGTAAATAAATTTAATTATTAATATTTTTATAATGTATTTGATATCGTAATCAAATTTATAATCTTATATTGATATACATCGCAATCAATCATAATATAATTGGATTAAAATGTTCGATAATATATATAGGAGTTATAGCTACAAGAATTATAAGTATGACATTAAAAAAACGAGAGTTAGAACAATTTATGTTTTCTTTACTTTAAACTTGTGTCACGTTTTCTATTAAAGACAAAGCCAAACGTCTTTTATTTGTGTAAAACTCTTATTTCACAATTATTAGTCACGTAATAAAGTGAACCCCATATTTAGATTTAGATAATCGACTAACATATTCGCAAAAGTTCACTTACAGAAATTACTTTAACCCCTTCATTAGAAATCACTAATGACACATTAAAATCTGCATCTATCGATTTGGTCGGTTTAATTGTGTTTTTACGTTTTGATTAAACAATTAATTAATTGGGATGTGATTATTTGGGTTTAGCCAAGGTGTAACCCAATTTATTTAATAATCATCTCACATCTATTTTGATAGTTTGGTTAAATAGTGGGAGAGTTCTTAGTAAAGTAAGATTGTGTTTTCTTATTTTGTGGGATAAGAATATCTAATTTTGGAATGAATCGATCAATCATTAATTGCAGCTAATTGAATTGGGGTGGACATAACAACTATAAATACAACAATAAGCAAGGGTGATAGGTGATGGGTGATAGGTCTGTGTGTATTTTGTGGGTTTGATTTCACAACAACAATTAACTACTCCATCAACGGTTAAATGTTGCGTTTGCGAGATAAATAATTTGTGTTTGAAAATTCTCAAAATTACTTAAAAAACACTATTAATTCTACTCCAATATCAAATTCAAAACAATATTACATTGTAGGAATAAAATCACATAAAGTGGGGTGAGAGAAAACTTCCCAAATCTATTTCTTGAGAATCATATCTTGAAGATGTAATTGGAAATTGACTTTAAGCACCCTTCATGGCATGAATGATGGAGTAGAGTTGAAAATATATCATTGATCCTCTATAGAATAGATATAACTAGTGCATGCTTTTTCTCAAAAACAAAAAACAAATAAAGCAAAAGAAGAAAAGTGAAAGTTAGTTGTTTTTGTTTTATAGAATCAGATTTTATTTGATTTCTTTTGAGAATCAATCAATTCTATATATACTTACTGACTATTTGAACACTATTCAATAGAAATACGACAACTTAATTTGTAGAAATTAACATGTCATCGAAATTTATTGATTTTCTCTCGAATTGAGTTTCGATTGGATGGTGTAAAATTAATTAATCACAAATTCCCAATAACCAAAGAATTGATTATTTTTGGGACTTACTTTTCATTTATATTGTAGTTGTTAGCAGTATGTGTGTGTGTGTGTGTGTGTGTGTGTGTGTATATATATATATATATATTACTAGCTAGTGTATATGGGGAGGTACAGATAGTGGGCATGCTGCTGCATATGCATGCATGCCTGGCCTTGCTGCAATCTTCCAGAGATCGACAGTAACCTACCTAGCTAAGTGCTTCCTTCACTATAAAGTGTGTGTGTTTCATTATCACATGCACAAACTATTTATTGAACTACCAAACACACCATATATATCCTCCTAACTTTCTTTTTTTAGGGTTGATTCTTGATTTTTTTTCACACTCCTGGTTAAAGAAATGTTTTTACTGAGCCTTAACCCATATATATATATATATATATATATATATATATATATATATATATATATATATATACACATATATATATACTGAGAGAGAGAGAATAAAATAAAAGAGAAAGCACATACATTAACCTTCCTTCAAGATAAGAACTGAGAATTTTATTTCACCTTGAGTTTTTTTTTTACAGTTTATGGTTAGCTTAAGATATATATGTTGATATTATTCTTTCCAATAAAAGAGTTTATTAAACATTGATCCAAATAAACTATGTTTGGGTGGTGCTCAACATCTGGAGAAGAAGAAGAGGAACTTTAGAGTTAAATCTACTTGGGAAATTTAGCATTTTGTTCGCTTCTTGAAAATTGAGAGAAGGACGGTAATTTATTTGGTAGTTTGGTAGAGATATTAATTACTTAATTTACTAAGTAAACCAATATTAAGCCCACCGCAATCTTCACCACCACTACCCATTGGACGGAACCCACCACCACCGCCTCCAACAACATGTGCTGCATCGTCACTTCCATCGGTAGTTCCGATCTCATCCGAAGGCCCCTCCGCCGGTATGGATTATGTGGCATGCTCTGCAACAGTCGTGATAGTGGCAGAAGTCATTCCGACGATGGCGAAGAAGATGAGGCAACACAAGCACATGTGATAATTTTTAACACAAACTTACATCAACCTCCTTCCCAACTCCAGAACTCCATGGATGTTCTTGTTGCTATTCTTTGAGACATTGAGAACTGCCGTATTCCAAGTGATGTTCGCCCAAAAGATGTTGTTGGTATTATGAAAGATGAATTTATTAATTGGAAGATGAAAGATGGAATCCTAATTGCATACTAATTCCCTAATTTAAGGAAACCTAATTGCACTAATTATGTAAATAAAACTTTAAATACATTAATTGTGTAAATATTTTATGAGTGCACTATTATTATAATTATGTTTTTAAATGTACTAGAATATGTAATTGTTCCTATAATAAAAGCCTATATAAAAATGTCAAATGATTAAAATTTGGTTAGCCCAAGGCAGGCCCGACATCTAAGTGGTCTGTCTAGTTTACTTTGCCATGGGCCCATGCAAAATACATTATAGTACAAGACAAAGTCCAACAATGGTTTCTAGCTGTATGTTATACTGTATACAAAAAATGGGTTCCTGTTTTTAATTACTTCAGTTTTGGTGTATTAATATTCGGATCTCTCATGAGTTTATATACTGGGTTTCTTTCATGGATTTAAGTACTTTCTAGGTTACATTGCCAAGCAAATATATATCAATGTAAATTAATTCTTTATATTTTTTCATTGACAAAGACATAAGGTCTTACACATTAAAAGGTGTTTTAAATATAGTTAAATTCTAGACTTAGTTAAAATAAATAAAATAAAATTTGGAACATTTTAGTAGCCATTAAATTAATTCTAGTCTCATACCAAAGATCAGTGACCAAAAAACTTAATTTTGCCTTATTATAGATAGTTAAATTAATCCTAATATTGTATAGAAATATAAAAAGTGTTTTGCTTCTAATTAAATTATAGGCCTATAGCGAAGACTAAAGACAAAAACTAATTTTTGTTTTTTACTAATTTTTAAAAAGTCTTTCTTAATAAACTCAAGGATGTTGGAAAGATCAAGTGAGGAGAAGAAACTGAAAAGAAAGAAAGGAAAAGTCTTTTTTAATAAACTCGAGTAGAATTTTATTATGTACTACTATCATATAAAAAGTATAAGTAATAATGCTCAAATTTAGTGTAATGGACTGTAGATAAAACTCTTATAGCTTTAACATTGCATTTTCTTTTCCACTGTCCTTTCTGATTTCTATTTGAAGGGTTATCTCTATGTAAAAGTAGGAGTAAGCTTTGAGCCGTGGTAATTTCAGTTGTTAAGTTTTAAAATGCTAATTTTTAGCTTTTTGATTGTTATAGTAGCTTATGATCCCCCCCCCCCCCCAAGAAAAATGCTTTTCTATATACCATAATATGTTCTAAATGTGTTTATAGTTGTGATTTAAGAGTTTTCTTTCAAAATTGTTATATCTTGATGTGATTTTTCCTATTGTAATAGTTGGCTTATAAGGTGTACATTATGGTATGTTAGTGTTAAAACTCTTAAGCAGGCTTGAAGGTAGGAGCCAGAAGGGAACTAATGTATAGTTAAAACCTCATAATGCCAGGGGTAGCTTGAGCATTATCCATTCATATGTTGTCTTCAGTAATTGAAAATATGGGCTCACTCTGTTGCAAACACTGACATGATCCAACTGATACCGGAGAAATGCTCACGTATAGATGCTTGATGTTTTCATTATTTTTTGTAGTCTTTGTTATAGTAACTCAGCAAATCTATTACACTATATGTTCATCTTCTCATTTTATATAATGTATAAAGGCTTAACTTTGTTTTTTAATATAAACTTTCAGACTGCAGAGATAGAAATGCAAAATAAGCTAGAAACAAAGACGGAGAAACAACGTCTATTACTTTGCGTTAAACTTCATGGTTTTCATGTTTATGTTGTTGGCAATTCAACAAATAGTTGTATGTCAAGTAGTAAACTTCATTTTGCATCTCATTGTGTTTTTACCCCCTTAAAAAAATTTCATTAATTTGTTAGATTGAATGAAACTTATATATTTGATTGAGAAGGAGAGGATGTTGCTATCATAATATTTGGAATCATTTAAATCCTTTTATCCACATTCTCTCTCTCATGTTCAATCCATATATGCCCATTAATTTTAAGATTTTTTAATTCAATTTTCAACTATTAAATTTTTGTTGTTTTAATGCCACATCAATTGCATCCTTAGAATCTCATTTTTATTTGTTTATTTACTTGATTTGCATGCTGCAGGTGGTTGCATTTGGAAATCATTAATCAGCAATAGCGGCTTTGCATTCACTAAATGTGAGAAACAATCATTATTTTACGTTTTCAATATATTTGTCATTTTGTAAACTTTACGTATATAGTAAATGCATTCACGAGGTTTTTTACCACAGTCAACATATGTATTGTTTATTTCATTTTATTATCTTTGATAACTCAATTGTGATAAATTTGCTTAACGAAAAAGTCTTTTAAAAAATTATTGGAAAAAAATATCATTCTCATCGCATAGTTAATAAATTATTCAATCTATTCTTTAAACTAGCCCGTATATTACACGGATTATCAACTAGTTTAATTTAAACTCGGGACATGATATAAATTAATTGCTAAAATTGATCGCATCACATCTAGGAATGTGATTTATGTCGTATAAATATAATTAAGATTGTATCGTAACAACAACATCCAATACAAGCCCATAATAATGCCTTGGCTTCTTCTTCCATGGTAAAATTAAGAAAGTGAAAGCAAAGTAAAAAACAGAAGATATATGAATGAACTTTTATAGGGTGACAGTGAATTAGTGACCGGTCTAGTGACCGGTAAAATATTACACTTGATGTTACTGGTAACACTATTATTATTGTACTTAACATATTACAATAATAATATTATCAATAACATCAAATACAATATGTTACTGATCTGTCACTATTTTCCTGTCGTCCTAAAATTTTTATATATGAATTAATCATCAGGAGCTGCTTTCACGTGGGTTGTTAACTCCCATAACGGCTATCACGTTACTCACCCTATTACAATAATCTAAATAATAATAATAGTATTATTAATAGAATAATTTGTTTATGGATATTTATTGAGTAATGGACAATCATGCTTGAAATTAATCTTCACTACATTAATTAATTTCCCATCGATAAATAAATCACATAATTTACAAGTGCACCAAATTAATTATCATCACTTTTTCATCTCCAAGCTGATCGAAGTGAGTGTTGCCTGCCTTTCTCTACTCGGATTCAAACCCGGGACGACTCGGTGGAAACTCGCCCACCAACTTGCCATCTCCATCACATTTTTCCCATAGTAAAGCTGACTCGGTAACTCACCACTCATTACTCAGTACTCACCAACCCCCATCCCAATATTGACTAATTAATTACCCAACAAATGTATAATGAAAATTTTAAAAGAAAAAACCCACCAACTCAGCTTTACCAATTGGCAAGTAAATAACTGTTGTAAAATGAATCAGTAAACCCAGCTCGGTTCACTCAGAGACTCTCCAAACTCGTTCTCTTCACTGTGCAGGCGAACCATCTCGAACGAGTCAACCCGGGTCAAAACCAAAGTAGCATCCTTTGGTTTTTTCCTTTCCGAAAAAAAAAGAAGATTACCAGATTGATTTCTCACTGAGCCCATTAAGCAGAGGCCGAGACTCGGGCCAGAAATCAAGGTTACGGCGCAGGCCCGCGTGGCAGTATATCTGAAACTCCTCGAGATTGGTGAACCGGGCGGAGTTTTTGGAGTCAGACCGGGCCAAGCACCGGATAATCTCTTCAAAGACGAGCTCATCGCAGGGAATGGCTAATGGGCCGGGATTGGTGAACCCATATTCTTCTTCGGCCTGGACCAAGAGCTTCTTAAATAGGGGGTGGTTCAGGTACGTCGCACGGACCACGAATCTCCTACAATTGATGCCCACGCATACTGCCACGTGTCCTGCTGGAACGTCGGAGGGTGTGCGGCGGGAGGACATCGCCGCCTTCTTGCGCCACCGCCGGAGAAGTTGATGGAGTTTGACAATGTGACGAATTTTGCTGCAAGCAGACATTTTATTTTCTTCGTTTGTTTTTGGCGATGGAAAATTGGAGAGGAAAGGGAAAGAAAATTATTGAGTTTGTTTTTGGAGTGTTCGTGTCTGTGCCGAGAAATGAGTTGAAAGAGAACAAGAGAGAGGAGTTTGAACATGGGGAAGGGGCGATTCTTATATAAGGATGGGGATAATAGAATGCCCTTGATTTTTTGAGATAATTACAAAATTGTGACTGGCATGAGGTTACTATTTATTTTATTTTTGGAATTATATGGTTACTAATTTCCTACTTCTACTACATTCTACATATATATAAGTGTGGGTAATAATTATGGAGAGCTCATATTTATATATAAAAAATTACTAATATTTTTTACTTAATTTCTCTCACATAAATTATAGGTAAATTTTACCTTCATACGAGAGACTTATGGATAATTGATTGTAGCCTAGGTGAATCTTAGCTCCACGTCTAATATATAATTAAGAGTGATACTAATTTCTTCAATTATATAAAGTCTGTAGATTTTATTTTAAATCACGTACGTACCTAGCTGATCTTTTATGTATATGTCATGTATTAATTAGTCATGTAATTTTTTATAATTATTTAATTTATGAAGAGAGAAAAGTAAGTAATTCATTTTAATCACCATTTTATATATCAAGATCGAATTGAACAATCTTTTTTTAATAACGTGGATCACCAATTCTAAATAACTGAATACATACATGTTTGTTTGAAATCTATATATGTTTGACCATATAAAATCTAAGAAAACTAAAAACAGAAATCAACACCCTTATGATCAATTGGCAACAAAAGTTGATAAATATAGAAAAAGAAAAAAAAAAGGTAAATGCATGCAGCGGGTCGGAATAATAGAGGGCAGGGCAGGGCAGGGTACGGCAGTCGAATTAGTGGTGGGGTTGGGTTGGGTTGGGTTGGGTTGGGTTGTGGCCGGTTGGATTCTTTTCAGCGCACGAAATCAGAAATTCAAAGCTCCAAAACCAACCCGAATCCGAACCCACCACATGCTGACCAGTTTCTCTTATATTCTGTTGTAGAGCTAGGTTGTTGTGGGGGTGGGGGTGGGGGTGGGAGTGGGAGTGGGTGGGGGGTTCAATACAAAGACGCATTAATTTCTTCTTCTCCTCCTCCTAATTATATTATAAATAAATACATGAAAATAATAATAATAATAAATTTTAGTTGTTTAAATTTAACCATTTTGTATTCATTCTCTGACCTTGGCCCATGTGCAAGTATACCCCATCTTTTCCTTCTATATTTTTTAAAATGAAATTCCATTATGCGAAGCCAAAATGTTCTCCTTTTAAATTAAAACATTATATACGACAAAATTTTCTGGCCGCTCAATTTCTAGACGAATTAGAGGATACAATTAATATATATTTTTATGACACGTGTTTTTTTCTTTTTCAATGTTTTTAGTTTAGAACTCACAATTGATCTACATATTATATATATCCACTTCAATTAGCAAAAAGAAGTAGAGATAAAGTTTTAATTATATCGAATTAATTGTAATTTTAACTTGATATTTGGTATTGTTTAAGATTAATTATCAATTAATGAGTACTCGAGATCGAGCCAACTTTGTGATCTCCATAAGCTCAAAAGTATGAACACACTTGGCCTATTTGACATGCACTTACTTTAGAACTACTTGTACATAAATGAATATAATTTGTTGTATATTTTCATATTAAAAGTGATATTGTCAAAACAATATAAGTATCGTTTAAAATATTGAATTTCGCTAAAATAATTATAAAAGTGTTGTTAAGAATATATCATTAACATTTTTGTTGTGACAACATCAATTTTAATTTTTGAAGATCCGATCTAATTAATTAGATCATACATTCTCAATTTTAATCATCAAACTATGATCCCATTGACAAATAATAGAGTTTAATGCATGCTGCACTTAAGTGAAGCAAGAAGAATAATAATCTTGATTAATACTAACATAGAGTGAGAGAGATTTGAAGGTCCAAATTCGAAACTATATATCTGGTCAAGAAAGGGCAATATTGTCAATAAGAATGAATTAGGGCCCACGTGCATGTTGACAAGAGTCTATATACATACATCCCCCCATTCGTTCCAATTGCACTCCAAGAACCCTACTTGTTAGTAAGATTTAAGGACTCATGCAACATTTATTTATAAAACATTAATTATTTAATAATTCGATGTTATTAGCAAGCAAATATAACACCCCCCCCCCCCCAAAAAAAACAAAAAAACAAAAAACACAGTGTTATTATAACTGCCCAACATCTATCAATAATATCCAATTTTATCTACAAATATTACTGGAAAAGGATTAGTAGTACGTGTAGTTGTTATTTGTTTTGTGTCAAATTAATTATAGAGTAATGTTACCGACACAAACTATTTTATAAATTGTTAATGTGGCATATTCCACTTCAGCATATTGATTAACAAATTGTTTTAATAAATTCTTGGGCCCCACACAATATGCTGAGGTGGAGTATGCCACATCAGCAGTTTGTAAAATATTTGTAGAATAATTTGTGTCTCTAGCATTATTCTTAATTATATAATTAATTAAACTCTCTTATGTCATTCATTATATTGTTGCTACACAAAATATTGGAAGATTTTGGGAATATATATAATGCTGTTGTACAGTTAGATCAGGTTACTAATTAAGTTGGCAAAATGGGTTTTTGATCGATTGTAAGAATCCCCAAGTAGTTTGATCTAATGAGGGGGAAAATATATGCTTAACAAAGGAGTAGTTAATTTTCATAACTGACACCATTACAACAACAAACCTTCGTTCCTACTAATGAGGGGGAAAATATATGCTTAACAAAGGAGTAGTTAATTTTCATAACTGACACCATTACAACAATATATTACCTTCGTTCTTAAAAGATTGTCGTTTAAAGTTTTGGCACATGAATTAAAAAAGTATCATTTATCAAATAAAATTTGTTTGAAATTTCATCACTACCCCTTTATGAGAAGTTGAAAACTACTAATACAAGGGAGATAATTTTTTGGGACAATGAATAAAAGTAGGAATAATATAGAAAAGTAAATAATTTATTTTCCTCAAAAGTTGTACACGATAAATATTTTAGAATAATTTTTTTCTTTTAAAAGGACAATCTTTAAAAAACGGAGAGAGTAAATCATTCCCCTCCCCCTCCCCCTCCCCCTCCCACTCCCATATTAGAAGCGGGTGTATGAGGAACTTTTTATTCGGAAACATGACAGGGGCAGTGCCACTTGGTATGCTGGCAGTGGGTCCCATAAACAGAGACCTCCTAATTAGCCAATCAAAAAAGTTTGTGAGAATAAAAAAATAGCTATCCCACGGAGGGAGGAAAGACAGTTGGCGAGGGGAAGGAAGGAAGGGTTTTATAATAATACTAGTAGTAATTTTTACTTTATGAAAAGAAAAGAGGTCTCTGAGCGTCTAGGTTCGGAGGAGGTGCTTAGTTGTATGTACTGGAGCATGTCACGGACCTCACGGGCCCCACCCCGGCGTCTCCTTCTCTTACGGCCCGGCCCATTTGACATTTTAAATTCAAAACCTCAAATAAAATCTCGTGTATTTTGATTTTCTCACGTAAATTTGTTTCTTCAATACTTCACTCCCACAAGATAATTTATTTTTTTCGACTCTTAAAAACGGGACTTTTGTGAGTGAGTGAATGATCATTTCAAGTTGTTTACTCCTCACTACTGGCCGTAAGGCTGAAAATCATTATTTCTGAATTTTTTTAGACAATTAATTGATATTATGACATAATTAAATTTGTTAATATTATCAGAACAAATATATATTTAGTGATATTTTTATATTAATTTTAATGATATTATCAATTATCATTATTTTTTTATTAATATCCACGTGGAAAGGCAAATATTAATCAAACTCTGTTGAATCGAGTGAAGATAAAATTCAAATACAAATCTATCAGGACAACTCTACTACTTACTTTTGGCCCTCATCCTCATAAAAGATGCACCTTTGGGACCTACCCATATCATATCATCATCACTAGATTGTATTCACACATCCCACAGCACAATTCATCATTGGTCATGAACGATCCAGTTGTTAGCATGAAATAAATTTCATGGTAAGTTCATTTTATATTCAATACAGTGTTGACACACAAATAAAAAGTTGATCTCTCCGCATGCATATCAACACTGTATTGATCATGAACTGAACTAACCATAAAATTCATTTCATACTAATCACTCCCGTCATGCACCCTATGTTACCATATGTATGTTATATGTACTAGCCAGAGGTTAAAATAAAATAAAATACAAAGCCTAAAATAAATAAGCTTGTAAATGCATGCATAAATTTTTTTTGAAAAAAAGTTTATATTGCGATCAAACCATGTGGATTTTTGTAACGAGCATATATATTAGTATTGAATTATCAATAAATTTGTATTAATATATGCGATGTCATCGTATCAATTCGCAACAAGAATCTAACATATATATTTGATTATATTTAAGAGGTGACGCTAGTTCATTTAGTTTAATCAATAGACATTACTACTATTAGTTTATAATGCTAACTAATCTACCTTTTGGGAATCTTTTTATCCGTCTCATCCACTGGAACTTTACGTTAATGACGTTGGATTAAGGTGCGAAAATATTAATTAATCACACATACTTTAGCCAGCCATAACCATGTAGCTGGCAAAAGTACAAACCAACAACATAATTAACTTAAAAGCAGGAGAAAAATTAATTAGAGATTTTGATAATTAATGAGATAATAAATTTCCAAAAATTCTCTCTGAGTTGTGATTTTCTTGGCGTATGCAAAGTATCGTCGAGAGGCTGCCACGTAGAAAGTGTTACATATCCTAATGTTTAATTAATGTGTAATTATCAAATATTCTTCGGCGCGAAAAGGTTAACAAAGTGATAATACGGACAATTAATCAATAGCACGAACGTGAGGCATATATTTTGTTGTTCTTGTGTTTAGACAAATTAAATATTCTTGATTAATTAATATATAAGCTTTTAAATGGTAGTACGTACGTACTGTATAAAAAGAAATGTATTTTAGTTTATTTTATGGCTAGCTACAGCTAGCTAGCTAATGTGATGGCAGTTAACCTACAAGTTCAGCGAATGGTATCTGTTAATTTGCTGGATTAATTTTAATTTGTAATTTTATTTGACTTACAGAGATCATATATGTTTACATACAAGTAACCAAATCTCAAATTGACAGCAAGTATATGCATGCATGCATGCATGGATGGTTCATCATTTATAATTTATCTATTTAATTTTATATGCATGAGTTGCAGTGATTGCTGGATAAGGAGAAGAAATTAAACAATCACTTGTTTAGAGCTTCATATTAGTCCTTATGTTTGTTTTATCATGTCCAAAAAATACAATATCACACTCGTGGGGGTGGGAATTAAAGATAAATAAATGCCCTGCTGCACGTACAAGATTTTTGGCAAATTAAAGGTGGGTACGTTACGCACACTTTTAATTAAACTAAAAATTATGGCTTTATTTCCTTAAATTGTTTCATATTCGTCTCATTTTTAACGATATTAAATACATTCTTTTCAATGCAAGTAACCAATCAGTCAGTCAGTCATGCCCCATTCGATTACGTCCACTAGTATAGTCTCAAATCAACATTACATATTCATATTTCATTATTAATGCCTCTATTAATTTAAGTTCAATACCAAATACTAAAAAATTGAATCCCAGAGGCCTAATACTCTTATAAAGATTTTCAAAAACCAAACGTGGGCACTTGCCCCCTTGCCTAAGTGTCCGTCCGCCCCTGCCGTGCTGCATGTTGGTTGTACTCGTGCATTCACAAACTAAAGTTTGGTAAAGCCGCCGATAATAATATCAAACTATTTAGGGGAATCACAAGTTTTAATAAACTTTATTGAGAATTAGAAAATTCATTTAAAACTTCACAAGTTTGCTATGAGGTTATTAAAACGATCGAGGTGATTGTAAACAAATAAAAATTTTAAGTGCGTTTGGACTCTGAATATATATATGCTTCATAAGTTGGTAGACGAACAATCACTATATACCGGCACATTTTAAGTTAATTACCAGAGATGGTACAAATAATAATAGGTTTAATCGGCGCCCTAAATTTATGATTACCGCTCGTCATAGACCAATTAACCTTAATTTTCATGCATTTAGGTTTATGCAATTATGAAATTAATTAAAGTTTGTTTTCTAACTTGATAAACAGCTAGCATCAAGAGGCTGCAACATGCATTGAGACAGCCAGGCAAATTAACGTGAGGGTAAATATTTTGTTGTTTGTTCTTACTAGACATAATGCAACAAGTTCTTACATGATTTAAACAAAACTAAATACAAAAGCTTAAGCATAAAAATAAAAATGTTTATTATCAGTGTTTTTAACCACAACCTTAATTTATGGTACGACTTGTCAATTAATTAATATTTATATTCAGCTAATTATATACTAACATCTTCCTAAAGACAGCAATTACATATAGTAACATATCTTAATGCATGAGATATATACTACTCCCTCCGTCTCAAATTATCTGCTGTTTTAGCAAAAAAAATTTGTCCCATAATATCTGCTTTTTCAAGATTTCAATGCATTTTTTTCCTTTGTTTTCCAAGTTTGCCCCTTTACCCTAATTAATGATAGTCATTACTCTCATTCACGCCTCTCCTCTTTTTAAGCATCTTTTCATATTCCCACCAATAAAGATTCATGCGCAGAAAACAAAAAAATCAATACATAAGGGCATTTTAGTATATTTATCACATATATTGGTATGTGTGTGGAACTCTAGAAAAATAGATAATTTGGGACGGAGGGAGTAATTCATATGAATTTTTTGGGAATATAAAATGACGAAATTAACAGGGACAGACTGAGAAAAGATAGCACTGATTATTATCCCAAGCGAACGATATATTTGGGGAAGTGTAAATTAAAAAAGTTCTGAGTGAGTGATATAGTTTGTCTTTTAGGAAAATATTTACTTATTGATGAAATCACCTGATCTGTGGAGAGAGAGAGAGAGATGGGAGGGGAGCTTGGCATGTAGTATTGTTGGTAATTAACATGCAATGTAAGGGAAAATGGTGACATGCCATTAACCTTTTTTTTGGACAACATATATACTGGCATGATCTGACCTTATTAAACCACACATTATTATTATTATTGTTGTTGTTTTTATTATTATTATTATTATTGCTATCACAAAATTAATGTGTGATATATTTTTAATTCTTCTTTTGTATTATATTGATTGAAATACGTACTGAGCAAAGATGCATGCATGCTTTGTCTTGGTTTATGTGGTGATCAGAATTGATGGATATATAAGAAAGGCAAATGGAAAATAAAAAAATTTACTTCTCTCTATTATTCTTGTTTTTATTGCTGTTTAATTTTAATACTTCTGTTTTTCACAGTCATAACATGAGCCATCTATATATATATATATAGGTAATTTAGTCGATTACCAAATTATTAAGCCTGGCTAGCTAGTTTTAGAATCTATCAAGCATATAAGTTAAGTCCCCTAAGTCATAACAGCTATGCTTAAATTAAATTTACTTACCAAATAAAATAAAATGCTTTAAATTAATCAATCAGGCTGGTGAGCTCTTAAAAAAGCAATTATTGTATAGATGAGTTCACGCACTTTGACTATATTAAACTCTTATGTTTTTTGAAGGATGTAGTAGAATAAAAGAGGCATGGTAGATATAGATACGTTTAGACATAATTAAGAATATACAAAAATCAAAATTGATGATTTAATTTAGTCAATACTAACAATAACTGGTAAGGAGATTCCTAATATTAATTGATTTACTCAAAATATTGTTTCCTGGGGACCCATTAATTAAAGGGTAAACTTGTCTCTATGCGTAATTAATTTATTTAGGCTTTGGAGATGTGCTTAGGAGATGAGTTATTTTTATTGCCTAATCCACGTAGGAATGACATGTCATTTTCTTCTCTGTTTCATTAGTCACGTTTGAAAAAATCTAAGTTAATTTGACGGACGTCTAATAACCTTATTAATAGAATGGTGTAATTTCAAATTATTAATTAATTCAATGGGATAATTTTAATTTTTAAAAGTTTAATGGCATAATAAATAAAATACGTCAACTATAGTAGAATTTTCTTAGTTTTGCCTGAAAAAATCTGAACCAATTTGACTGACATTCAATCTTATTAACGGAATGGTGTAATTTCAAAATCTTAATTAATTCAATGGGATAATTTAAATTTTTAAAAGTTTAATAGTGTAATAAGTAAAACGTGTCAATTACAGTAAAAATTTTCTTAATTTTGCTGTTTATTTTGTAAATGAAAATTAATGAGAAAAAAATAATATAATATTTTTAGGACGCTTAACCCTTGTGTTCATCATCTTGACAACATCAATATTTGTTCATATGGTTAGCCGTCAAAAATTTATATAGAATTCTTTTGCTCTCTCTATATATGTGTGTATATTAGAAGTGGTTAGTATGAAGTTTATTTTGGGATAAGTTGGTCAACTGATTAATAGAATATTGACACGTATGCGAGATTATATGTGTGTCAATATTCTATTGGTCAATTGATCAATTTATCAAAAAAATAACTTCACGTTAACCGGATCGATGTATATTAGTTCAGAAAAACACGATGAATTAAAGTTAAAGTGGGTGCTAATTGTGGCAGCTAGCAGGGCATACAACTGAAAAGGAGAAGACAGTACAGATAGAAGTGCACTGATACGTACTGGAACAGAACATAACCCTATTCTATTACATAACTAGTACTACTACTATTAGTACTATATTTAGCTTTTTTTAAGAATCTACGAATACAGAATAGTAGTACTAGAACTAGTACTTTTATTATGCATGCGTGGCTTAATTTTATTTTCTTATATATATATATATATATATATATATATATATATAGGGGTCGAGTCACTAATTGTCAAGTCAAGGGGTGAACCAACATGCGCTAACTCGATCCTCTCATCCCAGCCGAAAGCTGTCCTTGTTCCAGCTTTTCAGATCCTATATATATATATATATATATATATATATATATATATATATATATATATACATTCACAGAACCAAAACGTTTTTAGAGGATAATTAAAATATATCAATAAAAAAAATTATTTATCAACGTTTGGAGTGCTTTTTTCGACTGTACGATTGGGAGGAGACAATTTTATCTTCCGACTCTGCATAATTTGAAAATGTCTCAAAATTTTGGTCAATATCAAAATTTATGTAGAAATATTATATTTTTATTTCATGTAAAAATACATGAGAGGGATTCATGTAGAAATATTATTTTTTTATGTGAAAATATTAATTTTTTATGTAAAACAAAGAAAATTAATCTAGAAAAAAATCAACAAAGGGGAGAGTCTCTGAAGTAAATTCATGATGTTTAAAAATAGAATAAAGTTCATATTACCACTTGGGGTTTGGGGTCTTTTCTATTTAACCGCCTGGGGTTTGGGGTCTTTTCCACTTAACCGCCTGGGGTTTGGCGTCTGAGAGGAGGAGAGGCGCTGAGCAAACCGAAGAGATGGGCCATAAGGACTTCCATTTCCTTGTTTCTGTGCTGCTCTTCTTCTACTAGTTTCTCTGTGGGAAGAAGTAATTAAACAAAAAGCTGAATTCAAACAAAATAATCCGATTAGAAATTCAAACGATTTCTTAATTAAAAATGCGGGATTCCAACTTGTTCAGTTAACAAAAGGCAAAACAAACGCAGTAACTCCAAACGCTTTAAAGGGTGTTCAAGGTGCATTTATGATTGCATGCCTTCTTTACCCCTGATTTGTATCAATTGAAAGCATTTGAAGTTTACTTTGTTGCCTTCGATTTTCCAATTAAGATGATGACAAATTGGTTTCAAAATCAATTCCTATAATCACTTCAAAATCTCTCAAATTATGAAGAATTGAAACCCAAAAACTCACCGAACAGTTGATTTTGATTTCTTAAACCAAATATATACCATCCCAGTAACGAATTGGCATACAGATTGAAAAAATAGAAAGAGAAAAAGAGAAATTGGGGAAGAACAGAGTATTGTTGAATATATTGTCATATTGCCTGGTGTGCTAAAGAACGTACACTAAAAAGTATTGTTGAATATATTGTCATATTGTCTGGTGTGCTTGGAATTACTGAGCAATTAATAATTTCATCTTTTGGACATGATTTTGAGCTTTCTTGATCAATTTGAAGTGTTTATTCTTCCTGTGCATAACATGTTGGATGGTTACTGCAAATTTTAAGTTTCTGTGTATGATAGAAAAGTTTGGGAAGAAGGCAAGCTACTCCCCATAGCGGTATTAAGACCATACGATGGTCAACCTGTTATTTTCCCTATCTCATCTGTTGTTTTCAATATATATATGGAGGGTAATCAAGTCTTTAGCTAAATCAAGTAACTGAGTTAAGACGGAAAATATTTATTCACTTCAACTCAAAAAATCGAGAGTTTAAATGTAACTTTACTGACTACAGGTGGTTAGGTGGGAAAGACCCTAAATCACAGGTAGTGATCTGAACTTTACTCTTAAAAATATAAAATATTTATAAAAAATAATTTGGTAAATAAAAAACTTAGTTTTTGTGATCATTCTTCGACTTCAAATAGTGACCTAGATTTAATTGTGTTTTGAGTTCTTTAATTTGAATTTTATTGTAAAATAAATTTTGAATTGCTATTATAAATTACTATTATTATATATATATATGTGTGTGTGTATTAATATATAGCCTGGACAAAATTTTAGTGGGGCCCATGTATATATAACTAATAAATATACTTTTTTCATTTGGAAGCTAAAATTTACGTACGTACTAGATTCTACCCTTACAACAACAACAACATCCACTCCACATAATTTAGTGGTGCACTGTTAAAAGGAAAACAACATCCTCTGTTTTTAGAATGAAGTATGTAAACTTCATGTGTATGTATTTTGATTTTAGAGAGAGAGAGAGAGAAGTGGCGGCCAGGTGGACTAGCGGCTCAACAATTTTATGGGTTAATTACATATTATAGTATATTTTTAAAAATAATTACAATAATCATACATCCATAAAATAATTATAAAAATATGACATTGCATCATATTTATTTACAATACTAATACAATTAGGAGTCCTTAAATTAAGGGATTAGTATTAATAGGTTGACATGGTAATTTAGTTTCTATCTTCATCAAACATCCATTCTCGTTCGGTCTCTCTCTCTCTCCGCCCTTAACTCTCGTTCGGTTTCTCTCTCTCCGCCCTTACTACTTCTCTCTCTCCTCTTGAACTCGTCGTCAGCGGACTGAATCTACTTCTCTCTCCGCCCATAATACTTCTCTCTCCTCTTGAAGCCACTCGTCATCAGCGGACTGAATCTATTTCTTCAGACGATGGAGTTCTTGCTTTGGTATGTACATGGTTGAAGTGATATTGTCATACCATGAGTCTGTACTTCTTGCCACATTCTGTTTATGTTAATTTTTTTATTGGATGAATTTTTCTTTATCTCCATGACTGGGTTATTTATGATAGACATCATTTAACAACATAATATTTGCTAAAGTGGATAATTATTTTCAAATTGTTTAGGCTCTTAACATATATAGTCTGCTTTTGAATGATCATGATTGTCTCATCTTCATTTTGTCATTTTACTTCTGCATCATATACTGACACAAGACCAATTTTTGGGGGCTTGATGTAGTGCTTACGTTGTAGCTACGTCAAGCAATAAAAAATAGATACTATCATATAACTGTTTGGTTACTTCTGTATTATGTTTTGGTTACTGTTAGATTGTGATTCGGATACCATTTTTGTTACTTTAATTTGGTATTTTGGTTATTTTTTTATGTTGTTATGGTTACCATGTATTTGCTTAGTATACATGGTTGACTAAACTGATTTTGGTGTACATGTTGTTTATGTATTGGTTATCATTTTTACATATTTTGGTTACTATCATATAAATATTTGGTTACTTCTTTAGTATATTTTTGGTTACTGTTAGTTTCTCATTTGGATTCTATTTTTGTTTCATTGAGTTGGGATTCTGGTTACTATTTTTTGTTGTTCTGGTTACCATGTATTTGCTTAATATATATGGGTTGACTAAACTGTGTTTGGTCTATATGTTGTTTATGTATTGGTTACCATTAATATATGTTTTGGTTACTAACATATAACTGTTTGGTTACTTCATGAGTATATTTTTTGTTACTTTTAGTTTATGATTTGGATACCATTCTTTTTCTTTTAATTGGGTTTTTGGTTACTTTTATATGTTATTTTGGTTACAATGTATTTGCTTAGTATACATTGGTTGATTAAACTGAGTTTGGTCTACATGTTGTTTATGTGTTGGTTACCATTAAAACATGGTTTGGTTACTATCATATAAATGTTTGGTTACTTCTTTAGTATATTTTTTGGTATACATATTTTTGTTTTGGTGACCTTTAAATTATGTTTTGGTTAATATTATATATAACTGTTTGTTTATTACATAAAATGGTTTGTACTACGTGTTGTTTATATTTTGGTTACAATTAGTTTATATAATATAATTTTTTTGTCACTGCTTTATTATGGTATGGTTAATGTTATATTATGATATGATACCTATGATTAATGGGTTCTCTATTCACTAATCCCAAGGTATTTCTCTTCCTCCCACAGGTTCATACATAATGCAGAAGTCTTTTCTAGAGAATGAGAGCAGTCATGAAGAAAAAGTAGCAGCAGCCAAAAAACTAAAGTTTCAAGAAGATTTGTAACAGATTTTGATTAGTTCGATTGTTGTTGTCTTGTCCTTCTGAATTGTGTTTCGTACCTTGGTTTTTGTTGGATATTCATAACCATTTGTTATGGTTAGTAAATATGTAATGTATATTGGAGCTTATGTAAATGAGATTACATATTTGATTATATTATCAATTATTTGACATTGTTTGTTGGTTCGTATTTGTTACTTCTAAGTTGTGTCTGATATATTGTTTGAAAATTACAGTTGGTAACCAAACATACATAAAAGGGTAACTATTTTATTTTTTGGTAGTAACCAGATAGTTACAAGCTCGTATCATGACATATATTAAATGTTAAAATGTACATGTGAGAGTATACATAGGTTGCCTAAATTGGGTTTGATATACAAGTTGTTTCTGTTTTATTTACCATTAAAACATGTTATGGATATTTTTATATAACTATTTGGTTACTTCTTTATTATGTTTTGGTTACTGTTATATTATGGTTTGGCTACTATCATTGTTTCCCCAGTGTGGGATTTTGGTTATTTTTATTTTTTATTCTGGTTAATATGTAATTATTTAGTATACATGAATTGTCTAAATTGGGTTTCATTACATGATGTTTATGTTTTGGTTACCATTAAAACTTGTTCTGGTTACTATCATATAATTATGTGGTTACTGTTTTATTATAATTATAAGTTCGTATGAGGACTGTTATAAAGTGTTAAATGTATATATTTTATTTATACCCTGTCATCATGATGGAATAAGAAACTCCAATTAAGAGTTTCCATTTATATATATGATAGTCATTTATAGATCTCATATTAAAATAAAAGTAGTTTGAGATGTAACAACTGAATAAACATTGTAAAGTAACCAAATTAATATTAGACAGTAACCAAATTGCATAATCTTAGTAACCAGAATATAAACTATATTTTTACATGTAATTTTGAAGGTCTAAATGATGGAATTTGACCAAAAAATCCTGCAGTTCACCAGCAATACTAGTGACTTTTGATCGTTGACCAAATGAAACTAGGCTCTGGAAACGCCAAAATTCGACACTCCAAATTTGATAGAACAATGCATATCATGTTTTGCATTTCTCCAAGCGAACAAGTTGATGGAACTAGTATGCCGGTAACTTTAAATTTGGTGTATTGGTTACTATCAGTCCATGTACTGTTGAAATAAAGTACAACAGGAATCAATTCCATTGTCTGATAACAGAATAAGTACTGTAAAGTAACCAAATCAATGTTAGCCAGTAACCAAACTATATAATGTTAGTAACCAGTACATAAAATACATTTGTACATTCATCTTACAATGGAAATAATCAGTATATTGATATTTATTACCAATTAAACTATAACAGTTGTATGAAGGTAACAAATGTAGCCAACAAGTAACCATCATAATAAAACAAACAAATAATAAACACCGAAATATTATATAGTAATAATCATAACAACATTATACAGTAATCAAATCTAATTTAAACAGTAACCAACACATATTTATTTAGTAGCCACAAGATAAACACATTCTCCATTGCATTTTTATAGTAAAAACTAAACAGTATAACTTGATTGTTACCAACTAAAGGCTAAATATTGTAAGAATGTAACCAATGTAATTAACAAATAACCATTAATATAAAACACATAAGTATAAGTATAATTAGATTAATACAGTAACCAGGTCAGCACTAATGAGTAACTATTATAATTTTACATAGTAATCATGTCAGCATTAGCCAGTAACCAATATAATGTTAAACAGTAACCAAGTCAGCATTAGTCAGTAACCAAGTCATCATTTTTTAATAACCAAGTCAGCATTAGTAAGTAATATTATGCACTAACCATTATAATTTTACACAGCAACCAAATAAACATTATACAGTAACCAAATCAATAATAAACAGTAACCAATTTCTATGTACTTAGTAACCAGAATATAAAACATATTTTTACATGCATTTTGCAATCAAAACAGTTAGCATACTGACTTTGTGACCAATTAAAGAGCGAAAAACTTAAGAAAGGTAACCAATATACGAGTATATAGTAACCACGGGGTAACCAAATAAACATTTAAAGTATTCAGCAATCAAATAAACACTATACAGTAACCAAATCAATAATAAAACAGTAACCAATTTATTCCTTCTGCAGTGCCATTACCAGACTCTGTCTCACGACGACGCCGTTTCACCATTTTAAGCAGCAACCGATGCTTGAGTTCAGAGTGAATGTGACAAAGAGATCGTCGATGTGAAGAAGAAAGGGTTTCAGTTTGGGTCTGAAGAAGAAAAGGTTTCAGTTTGGTTATGTAAAGAATCAATCAACAATCAAATTTGTTACAGATCGAGGCTGGTTACTAATCTTGAAGTTGTTGTTGATATTGAAGTTGCTGTTGATTTGAAGTTGTTGTTGATCTTCTTCGATATTATCCGATCTCAGAGTTGCATCGTCGTAGGAGAAATCGTCTTCTCCGATCTGTCGTTGCTCTGTTTTTTCGGATCTGAAAGTTGCTTGTTTTATTCATTAGCGTGAATTGTTGATCGATTGGTTGAAAATATAAAAGTCGGTAACTGACGTGTAGGGTGTTAATGACCGTAATTTTAGCAACGTAATATTGTGTTATTGCGTTATTTTTGTAATTATTTTGTTAATGTTTTATTTTTGTAAATACTTTCTAATTGTTGTATATTAATGTTAAGTACCCCAATTTTATTTGGTATTGGTTTTGATGCCCAAAATTCCGACACAGCCCATGCATACCCCTCCCTCAACGTCAAGCCCATTTTCTACAACCTTCTCTTCTAATAATACTAGATATATAAATATATATAATTGATATTTTCACATATTAAATATAATATAATATTAAACTGATATGTTGGGTCTGGAAATGATTGATTACAATTATACCCCTAATCTAGTTAATAAAACGGTATTAGGAGGACTAATCACATTATTTATTTATAAATTGACATTTATTTAATTTAAAGAAAACTTGTTAGTTATTAATTAACTCCATCTTGCGTTCCAGGCCCACAAGATGTACTCGACGATTTCACTCTCTACCCATATTTGAAGCCTAAAAATGGCTTCACTCTCACGGAAAATGGTTGGTTTTTGGAGTCTGGATGTGAGAAAGAGGGTAAGAAGAAGGGAAGCGTAAACCAACCATCCAACCAAACAAAGATTCTTCATACTTTTAAATTTAATTAGTAGAGAGAATGATATGGGGGTGGGTGCATGTTACATGGCCGGATTACACGGCTGCCTTTTTCTCTTCACTCTCATTATTATTATTATTATTATTATTATTATTATTATTATTATTATTATTATAACCCAACCAACCAAACTTGCACATGGGATGCGAGGAAGATGCAACTCACACCAACTTCTCTCTCAACATAGTAGACTCTTCCCATTCTATCTAAAATCATTCAATTTTATCTTTTTAAATATATCCTCCTTAATATTAACTAAGAATTGTCATTTTTTTTTAAAATGAGAAATTAAGAATATCAAGTTCTAAAATAAATAAATTAAAAAAAAAATTGAAGTCTTCATTACAAATTAGTAGCACCAACTTTCTATTGGATTTGGGAAATGGGGGTGTTCATGAAAGAAACCCCATACCCACCACTTAAATAATGTTCCATCTCTCTCACTTGTATTTGTTTGTTTATATTCCTTCCTTCGGTGCAATACCAATCATAAGTTCATGGCACAAATGGAATGTAGTTGAACAATGCACATTACCCCGAATCCAATAAAAATGATTGAATAATCCAAAACCCAAACCCAAAATATATATACCTGGGCTTCTTACTATTTTTTTTCATATTTATTTAACAACTAAAATTGATGATTTTAGTTGAGCACATCATAATAGATCACCAAGCTATAATGGGTCGGTCCCACTCGAGATGCCACATTTACCAGCACAATATGAGTGGTGTGACCATTTACCAGTAGGATCGATCATATCTTCAACAAATAAGAAAGCCTGTGATAAGTCTAACCTAGAGAATCACAATCTTAGCCACAATGCCTACACCAATTTAAGTAGAAATATTTGGTCAAAAATAAATATTCAGGAAACTCCCCCTTCTTTTGATTTTAGGTTAGGGCCTTGCGGTTTAAAACTTGAATCGTAAGAATAAGAAATTTCTCATTTAATTCCAAGCTCCTAGTTTAACTTTGAATATAGCCATAAAAGCTGCGGTAACATAAATATACACCATAATGATAAACATTTCATTTCCAAAAGATACATTGTGTATCGTTCTACAATTTACTACAAATCCTCCTGTGAATGATACTTAGCCATCAAATGCATCATCCAAAAAGCTAGAACTAAAGGAAAAGCAAAACTTCCATATACTCATTCGCACACGAAAAATAGGCCAATTTTCAACCCCATTAAGGCAGGATGTTTGAAAGAGCCATAAGAGCTGCTCGGATGGCTTTCAAGTACAGGTATGGTGCTTTCCACAACAACAAAAAAACAATTATGTGCCATAAACAAGCAGATAAGCCCTCAAGAAGTTTGGTTCCCGTTCCACAGAACAATGTTTGATAGTTTGTTCTCCACGAGTTTTGCCTTCATCATACATCCCCCTCCCCAAAAGGGCCCTAATGACTTCATAAGTTCGTAAACTCTGTAAAACAAGCATAACAAAGTTTTTTAAAAAGCCCTCTAAATTTCTTTTGGAAAATATGTCATCTAATAGGGAAATCCAAATAACATGCACAAGGAATATAATGCCACTCACCAGCTAATAACATAGAGAAAGATGAGATATTTCCCACACCAAAAGCCAAAAGCCGAAGTACCTTTTTAAATAGACCAACGGAAAAGTTCTGCGGCCTTTCAAGTATACAAGTGTTTAGGAAATGGTTTGCTCTTTATATTTTGGTGACCTTCAAACAGAGAGTTTGAAGACACTTTTTGAAGGGAAATCATTTCCCCATCATGATCCTTTTCTGGTATTTAAGGTCTTTTGAGACAAGAAGATAGTAATTAATATCTTGGGAATTTAAGGGTAAAAGTCTAAAGAATAATGTGCAACGGGCTTTTGAATTGACTGATGAAAAAGTTAAAAGTTAGACAATTGTTCCAATAGTTCAAGTTAAGTGAAGTCGACTCTATCATAGATGAAGGCAAGAAATATCTCTAAACTACGTTAAAATTGCCCGCCCTTTGTCATATTCTTCTTCTCTATTCTTTTGGTTTCTATTTTATTCTTGTATTATTACTGCCTTGGAATTTTTTAACACAAAGTAAATAGCATCCACTTGCGGAAAGGGAGTGCATATATCCCCAGCACTAATTAATACAGTCAGACACCAACACAAAGTATGCAAAACAGAGAATTGGAGCTCGAAATACTATGATCCCGAATATGAAACTCAAACTCGTGCTTCCAACGTAACCATTCTCACTATAGCTCTCACCAAGTGTGAACTTCCCCAGTAGCTCCTCTCACCTCTTTACAAAATTAAAAGACTAATTCCCATAAATTTCTATGTGAATGAAATCTAGGACCTCCCCTATAAAACTCCCCTGCAAGAGCAATTATCTTTGTCTATTCCATCTTCTTGTCTACTGTTAAAGATTTTTTTCTCACTTTTCCTGATACTCTTTGTTACAAAAGCTGAGGGATTTGAGAGATTCATGGTAATAAGCAAAAAGAATTCCCAGGTTCTGTTATATCCTTACGAAACATAACTACTGTTTGTTCACAACACCTTTGGGACAAACTAAGAGATTTCTTCAGCATAAGAAAATAAACCCAACCTGAATAAAACTTCATCTGTTGTTTTTTAAAACAATAAATTGCTAAGAAAGAGAGTTTCCAGTAAGGTATTTACAGTTCATGAGCAACAGTTAAGTAGGTGCCCCAGTAGTTCATGGGTTGCACCTTAACTCTCCCTTAAGGGAGGTGAAGGATTTGAGTAAATCATATCTCGTTGGCATACACCCGAACAACAACATTCACCACTTTCTTTTTAAAAAAATTAAAAACTGAAAGGAAAAATAATAATGCATTAGAAACAATTACTAGACTGAATAGACTCCCTCCAAAGAAAAAGAAAATGAAAAACAAAAGACACAGATTGGTAGTGATTCCGCTACATAAAATATAAAACTTTAAACTAGGATTATCTAACACCAGTTCCAGTCAGAAATTACTAAACTAGTTTATCAATTGATATATAATTGAGATGGAAAGATGATTACTTAAAAGAATAGTACCTTGAGCATCTCCCCTTCATACAAAATCATCAAGATTCACTAGTTTTCCTTCTCTTAGACTTTGTATTTTGCCGATCAGTGTTCAAGGAAAATGTTTTCTCATCAACCACTACTTTATTAAGCTCCGTCATTTCCCCTGTTCCCTCACTTTCTTTACGCTTCTTGGTATTACTGTAGAATTGTTCCACAAACTCAGATGGTTGCAGTATGTTCAATAGCTTTTTTTTGTAGCTTATATGTACAAAAAGAAATTAAATTCCATTGACACAACAAAGTTTAGAAGGCACCTGTCAGCCTGCGACCCTTCTTCTGAATTTGCATGCAGCCAGCGGGCACTTCCCGTATTAGATGGAAGCAAAGAACCACAAATATGAAGTATCTCCTCATCAAAACTACAAAGATAATTCCCAGATTAAGCAATACTTAAAAGTCCATATGGATATTAATGCTTATAAGGTTATGTTATTATTAACATTGCAGTTAGTTTATCACACAAAAGCTATGAACAAAATGGATCTCATATTGCTTCTTATAAACATAAGCGAAACTAAACAAGTCATAGTCGATTTACAGTATTTGAACTAAAAATTGATGAACAAAGTAACAGGCTACAACAGTATAAATAAAAAAATGTAAGTTGAGTGTTCGACTAAAAATAAATAAGCATTTAATATCCCCAATTTTGGGATAAATTAGTATAAACATGCACACAATAATAGATTCACAAATAATAAGTCGATAATAAACTCAATAAGTACAGCTGTGTTACTCGGACTCGCCTGCTTCTGATGGAGTACCCATTTCGACACGATCCGACACGGGTGCGGGTGCGGGTGCGGGATTTGAGTCGGGTGTGGCACTTTCAATCCGAATACGTAACAACAATCAGCATGGCGATAGACAGAAGAAGAAGGATCAACATATCGACAAAAGAAGAAGAAGAGGAAGAAGGATCGACTGAAGAAGAAGAATGATTCACAGAAGAAGAAGAATCGACTGGAAAAAAAAAAGAATAGTCGTTTTATTCTTTTCTTCTACAACGAACGAGCTTGTCTGAGTATTTGAGATTAGATTTGGGAAACAAATATACCTGAAAAATTACAATTAAGTACCCCATAGTTTTTATAGTTTTTTAATTTAGTCCCCCAAGTTTTTTAAAAGTTTAAAATAACCCCTAAAAATTACTTATCAGTCCCTGTAGTTTTGTTTTCTTCCATTTTAGCCCCTGAAGTTCAGTAGTTTCAGTTCTGCCCGTTTCTTTATATTTTTGCAATTCAACCCTTAAAATTTCATGATAAATGCATGTCTATAAACATTATTGTTAAAAAATCATAACATACCGTATCCCCGAACCCGTGTCTAAATTCGGATTCATATCCGCGTATCCTCTATTTTTTGACTTCACGTGTTTGACACTTAGATTCATACCGAATCCGACACCCGCACCAGAGTCCGAGTAACACAAAAGTACAGGCAATGTTTCTTGCGATAATTTAACAATATAAAAGGCTCCATTCCTAATATAGAGCAAGTTTGAAAACCAATCTTATAATTTCTTCTTATACCAGTAAATAGCTTGTACATATAATAAATGACCAAGTCAAGTTCTTCTTAAAGTTTCAACATCATGTTTAGTTTTTTGAAACTTCACTGTTTTTCTTACTCAAAATTTCATACTATTGCTCTTTTTATTCTCAAATTTAGGCAAGTAACCATGTATATGCAAACCTGTCTTCCAGTGCAGGATCCTTACAGTTAACAATAGCTAACTTCGATGTACATCATCAGTATTTCACTGGACATTTACTATACCCAATATAGCATGTGATGACATATGAAATTGGTAAATACTTCATCCTAAATATCATATGCAACCGTACTGCCTAAACTGAGTAACAACCTTTTGGATAGGAGTGCATTTTTTCAATTTAAATGATGTCATCAATCAAATAAGTAACTTGAATATACTCTAATCTCTTACTTTATAGTATAAGAAAACAAAATTGTGATAAGCTGCAATGATTAAGCCTTGAACTAGCATATTCAGACATTTTATGCGTGTACCAAGAGACGAGTTATCTTTAAGATGAATGCAGTTATTTGAGTAAACTATGTTTTGAATATCACCTCTTGACTATGAAGCGTATAATAGTTCCGACTTTAATCTTATGTTGCTTGTGAAGTCTACTAACGTACACTTCCTTGCCATGTTTCTGCGACAAAATATACATTAAAGTTAAAGTGTTAGTTGCTACTGATTCTCAATCCAATAGATATGATATATATATATATATATATATATATATATATATATAGCTTTGTAAATCATAACAGTTCGAGGAACTTACAATCTTATATTTAAACTCTTCACGAATATCTTCCTCTACTATGATAGCAGATGAAAAGCCAAGAACAATGACATGAATTGACTGCTGGCTAAGTTTAACTACCTTTCCTTCTGAATGCATAAAATATCAATAAATATCATCAGAAAAGAAAAGCAGCAATTTAACAAAAGTTTAACCAGATATTTTGACAAAAGTGTAGACAGGGTTCTTGATTACAACCCAACCACCCATTCCATTATTCTCCTTTTCACTCCCATGAGTGCCTCAATAGTTTTTCTAGAATAAGAGACACATCATGGAGAAGTAATTAAGACATGTGATAGTGAAATAACTTTATAACAGGGCCATTCAAACTTCATAAGCTAAAGAAGTTCACAACAACCTGAACTGCATATATAATTTAGTGGAATTCATACTTCTGTATATATGTAATGCTAAATACTAAGTTTGCACAAATTTACCTAAAATCATATCCGGCTTTGGATAAAAAAGCAGCAGTTTTCCGGTCAGTCTCACACCAAAATAAGGATGAATCCCAGGAAGAATCTTAGCCAAATCACCAATAATGTTCACATCATAAGCCAATACGACACCGTCAAAAGTTTCATTGAACCTGTAAGGGAGACGATTATAAATAGTGAAACGGATAGCTCACATCAATATTGGCTCATCCACTCTAAAATCTTTTAGTAGCATACATGGGAAAATCGCATAGCTCAATTGATTTCACATGAATGCTATTTGCATACCAACAAGTTATATATGTAACTATGATGAACTTGCAATTAAAATGAGCAACCCGAATGCATAAATGTAAATAAGCTCAAAGAGTCAATTTAAACAGATTAAATTAGATTGAACAAGTGTATTAAGCTTTATGAAGATTTCACAAGGGCCGACATATCTAATATCTTACTGCCTAATTCAATCCCAGACAGACATGAACCTGTTAAAACAATTTATTTATACACGATATTTCAATCACCCTTGAGAATGTTGAGCACATACAAGTCTACTTTAGTGAGACTCAGTCCTAGTATGCTAGGTAGACTGAGTCTCTTGAGTGGTTAAAATAATATCTTCTAGCGATAAGACTTTTAAAGTTATAAATGCAGTTTATCTATAAACTACTCCCTCCATTCTACAAAAAGAGTCTTCTCATTTGCCAAATTTTTTAACAATCCTATTTTTATTGACGGCGGTATAAAATGAAACAATATCCACAAATCAAATTTCATTATCATGTCATTAATACTAAACTAGACACTCATAAATTTAGAGGTAAATAGAACAAAATATATTATTAAATTTGCTCAATTTTGCAAATACTACCTCCGTTAGATACACTTTTACTTTTTAAAGTTAATTCGTGAAATTCTAAAATTCAAAATTGATATGAAGTTATTTAGTTTTAATACAACAAATATAACAGTTGTAAACTAACTATAAAGTCCTACTAATTATCATATTTGTTCTTTTCAAAACTTGAACAAAATTATATCAATTTTGAGTTTTAGGATTTTGCGAATTAACTCTAAAAAGTCAAAATGTATCTCTAATTTTGGAACGGAGGGAGTAGATCTATGTTTATATGATGGCGTGAGTATTATTTTAGGATAAGACTTGAACATGTTATAAATACAACATCATCAAACTGCAAAGTGCAATTCAAACAATACATGCCAGAATATAATTTATTACTATTTTACATGGTATGATTAAGCTTTTTCTTCTCATTAACTTCATTACAGATTGTGGCAGGTGAGCGTGGAGTAGAGTCATCAATGAACCCCAAAAGGTGTCTCCAGCAAGTAATGAAAGGACCATAGCTCTCCAATAAGGGTAATTATCCGGAGAAGTTTAAGACCACATTTGGATTGCAGAAATAAAGGGAGGAGGAATGGAATGGCTCGTTTCTAAATGGAAAAGAAAAAAAAATGTGTTTGGTTGTTTTATTGGAATGGAACTAATCATTCCCTTCCCTACCAAATTGATGAATTTCATTCCTTAGAGATTGAATAATGACTCATTCCATTTCATTTCTCATTCCGTTCGCACCTTAATTTCATTCCTTCAATTTAAACATAGCATAACATATTGACAGTTAATTGAGCGGAGCCATTAACTGAAACCACGAGGATTCAATGGACAAGAACGTCTACCACGAAAACTGCAGGTACATCCCATCAGAATGAGCATCTGAAAGAGAAGCTGAGAGACATCTAATCAACAATGATGCTTGGCTGAATCAAGGTCTAATGGGATGTGTCTGCAAAATTCGCCGTTCATGTTCTTTGTCTATAACCTTAATGAAAACATATAAAATGTGTGATTTGTGTGCATCAAAATCAGATGAAAGAAAAAGTAGATGAATGATTTAGAAGGTATAAGAGTAAGAAAAACAATTACTTGAAAAGTAGAGAACTGAGCTCACTAAGAATGGCATCTGACGCCTTTCTGGACTTCGATGGGTGAACATATACCACCAAATTCGCATCGGCCACCTTCAATCCCTCCATTGCCGAGTCTTGAATTCTTCAAATCAGCTGTTGATTTTATGAGTGGGATAAATATTGGGGTTATGGCTGAAACCTACCAAAACCCTAAAAGTGGATGAACCCTGACATGGAGTCGCGGAGTCGGATATAAGGGATGTTTATCTATGGGCCTGGTCGGGATGACTTGTTTTCAAAAGAGATAAAATTTAAAATCATTAATTAGTCATTTTATGTGGTGATTTATAAGTTATTTAAGTACTCTATTAATTTATAAATAAAAGTGTTTTATATTATTTTAATTTATAAATTAAAATAAAATATAAAAGTGTTTGACTAAAATGACTTATAAATTAAAACAAGATGTAAAGACTATTAAAATAAAGCTAAAAGTATTTTTATCAAACCTACTTATTTTAAAATAACTTATAATTCATTTTTTGAGAATCTAGAATAATGACTTATAAATTAAAAAATAAGTTATTCTCAAACACCAAAATAGTAAAAATTAACTTATAAATTAGTTTGACCAATTTATAAGTTTTTCCCGATCCTCCTCTTAATACTCTCACAAAAAAATTGCTTAATTTTTAAAAAATTAATTTGTGAAAATTTAAATTTAAATTAATATAAATTTATTTATTAGTTAATATTATATATTATTTTAAGATAATTATCTACTATAAAATTGTTATTTTAAAATTTTAACTAAGTTCACATCATAATTTCAATTTTAATAAGATTTAATACCTCTTAACCAATGTTATAATTTTAAGTATTAATAATTAATAGGTGTATTTGAACGATCTTTCATTTACAATTGACATTTATATGATTTCAAAAGTTATCATTTATTTATGTTAAAACTTTCAAAAATTTTCATTATTCTTCATTCAACATTAAGATCTTATCGCCTAATCAAATGAACAAAATATAAGTGCCTCGTCATTTTCTATTTCTTAAATATTTTTAAAAAAGTTTCTAAAAAGGCTTAACTAATCCATTATTTTTGTTTATTTCGAGACATATATCGATCAACTTTGATTCTCTCTTTTGGTCTTTGATTTTTTATCAAACAAAATATATGAATCATGTTCATAGATTAACAAAAATGTACAAAATATATATATATATTTACATATTCTATTTCTTATCTTTTTTACCCATGATAAATGAATATGTGCAAAATCTCTAAGTTGAGTTAAGTCAAAAAAAATATAAAAAAACTTGTAATAACAAGCTAATGACGTGTTGGGCTGTTCTTGAGCACGGCTGCACGTGCGTGAGGGTCAACCGTCCTCAGCCTCCAATCATGGAAGGCGTAATTTTTGCTCTTTTCAACGAACTATAGGGAGCGAAATTAAAATTGAATTTCTATGCTATAGTATAGAAAATCGGCTTTCTAAATATCTTTATAAAAATGATAAATAGTTTTACGCTCTGTTTCTGAGTTTTGAACAGAAAAGAAAAGAATAGAAAACTTAAATTAGAACAGAAAAGAAAAGAATAAAAAACTTAAAGTTTTCCTTTGGGTTGTTTCTGAGTTTTTAATGGAAAAAGATTGAAAATTTAAAATTGAGGACATGAGTTGTAATTTAAAATTTATTATATTAAAAGTTGAGGATAATATGGGAATTATAAAAATATTACTTATTCTAATTTCTTTTCCATCAAAATCATGCTAATTTTGTACGGAAAACTTTGGCAGGAAAAGTGGCCAAGTTTTCTATCCATTTCTTTTCTTTTCCGTTTGTTAAAAAACTCAAAAACATAAGAATTGGAAAGAAAACTTAAATTTTCCGTCCATTTCTTTTCTTTTCTGTCCATTTTAAAACTCAGAAACAGAGCGTTAGAGTTTCTTTTTGAAAAGAAAACTATTTGTATTTGTGTGAGGGAGAGTTTTTGTAATTTTTTTTATTTTATGTAAAAAAGTTGTACTATTGAAGGGAGAATTTTGTAACTTTTATTCCGTGTAGAAAAATTGTGTTGTAAAGATTATAATGTTATGTAACCTATGTAGTAGAGTCCAAGTATAAAAGCACCATCTTTGTATCTGATGAAGGCTATCCAATATATGAAATCAATTCCAATCTTTTTCTAATTTTTCTGGAGTCTAGCAGGACTATCTAAACTGCACCAGAGTCAAATATGAACAAATTTTAGAGTTCGATAAATTACTCGAACTTTCTGAAATTAAAATTTTTTATTGATACTCGGATCATATTAGTTCGAAAAGTTCAAAATATTCGGGTTCGATTCGGAATTATTCTTAACTCGATAGCTAAATGAGTCTCAATCAAATTTTATTTTATACTCTATATATTTTATAAACTAAATTTAAAAAACACAATATCCGACTCGACTCAATTTATTTAAACTCTTACGTGAGCTGCTACCAAAGGATGTTGGAAATCCTCCTATTGGAAATACTCCGTTCGTTTCTTTTAAATGTCATTTTAAAAAAATATTTTTGTCTCTTAAACTATATTTATTTGTAAGGACAATACTTGAGTGGGGAAGAGATTACAAAAAGGAATAATGTATTATTAATAATTGATTGTTGTTATTATTATTAAAATTTGAGAGTTATCCAAAAGGAATTATTCCTAGCACATAGTACTGATTTGAGTTGGTATTATTATATTATTACCAAAAACAAAGGGCAAAAAGTGAATAAAAATTCATGCTAATAGACTGATGAGAGTCTTGGTTTCTCTACCACGCGTGCCACTCGATTTCAGCGTTCATTTTTAACCGTTGGATATATTTACGAATCCATACGTATGCATGCGTGATTTTCAGTGGTCATTTCTTCGCGTGGGACGCCATATTTGTTTGTAAGGCACTGTATTTTGATGAATTAAAATTATTAATTTTAAAATTAAATAATTAAAATCACATTATGTTTTTTTTTCATTATTTTTATTTAATTTCTGTGTAATTTTATTCAGTATTAGATCTTAAATCTAACATATTTATATATATAAAACTGGTCACCCTTTTAGTTTAGATTCTATTTTATTACCACTGTGTCATATATTGAGTTTATAAAATATTAATAAAAATAAAATAAAAAATTGACTTTTAGATTTTTATTTTTATATTGTCTAAAATTTTGTTTGAATCTCTCTATTTTTATAAAAAAAGATGGTGACTTTTCTTATTATATTCTTTTATAAAAAAAATTCAAACAGCGTAATAAATAAAAATTTAATGGTCAATTTTTTTTAATTATTAGTAGTATTATTATTTTTGGCCTAAAATGTATTTTATAAACTCAGAGTGTTAATAAATTGGAATCTAAACTAAAAGGGTGATTGATAGAGTAGAAGTGAAGTGTAATAGAAGCATACAGTCCTCGTCGAGGCATAAACAGTGAACGACCCCAAGGATCATACACCGGGGGATAGACACGTGTTAACTTTTTTCTTAACATGCGCCTCCCATTAAGTTGTCGTGAACCGGCCGCGTGATAAAAGGTTAAATATCGGATTAGACAAGATAGGAAAAAGTTGAGAAAAATCAAATAAAGAGTATAAAAGTGAAAAGCCCCCACAACCCAAAAAGTCCTTCTACAACAAAGACTCCCCATCGTATTTCTTGGTAATGCATACGCTAAAGTGCGCCATATTTGTCATTTCTCTACTTCCCATCGCGTGTTTAAATTTATATTAAATAAAATAAATATTTTATAAAGTAAATAAAAGAAAATTAATATAAAAATAACATAATAAAAAATAATATATTTATCCTTATCTTATTATATTTTGACATGAAGGGAGTATATTATTAAAAAGAGAAGTAGTAGTACAAAATCAATGGATGACTTTGACTACTGATTATTTTATTAAACCTATGAGCTGTATAGTTGGAGTATTTAATTAATTAATGATTGAAATTTTCTATTTAAAAGTCTTTATCTTCTGATTTTTGGACACAAGTGTGACTGTGTGAGTTGGGTTTTCGCGTTAAAATAATGCTATTATCACATATTAAAAAAAATCATATAATACTTACGTACACACATACATATTATAAATCTCACATATTAAACAGGATTCATAATATACATGTATGTGTAAATGAATATTATGTAACTATTTTTTATGTGATAGTAGTGTTAATTTCAACTTCCCAAGTTCCCATAGTCTTCCTATATGGATAATTGCATGCTTTAAAATATTACTACATATACTAACTTTTTATGAGAAGTTGAAAAACTATTGTAATTCAAGAGAGATAATTTCTTAGGATAATGAGAGAATGTAGATGTAATATAGGAAAATAAATAATTTATTCTCCTCAAAAGTTATAAACAACAAACATTTTAAAACAAATTTTTTATTCTAAAACGACAATCTTTTAGGAACGGAGGGAGTATATATATATATATATATATATATATATATATATATATGTTTGTTTGTCTAATTAATTTATGAAGCTTTTAGAGTATTTAAAATTTTAAATGCATCTGAAATTATGTTTATCTACAAATTATATATTTTAAAGTTAATTTATGAATTTGACGTTTAAATTTTAATTTTTTTTAATGAGGTCGTCAAACACACTAAATAATATAATTGTAAATACGAACATACCCGTATGTATACAGAGATTTTTATGTGTATTAATAAAAATATACACGAATAGTGTATCAAGATAAATTATTCAAAATTTATGAGTATGCAGGAGTATTTCTAAAATACTTACACTTTTCAGAGTTTAAAGCTGCAAAGTAATCAACCAGATACAGAGAGTGTGTGCGCAGGATAAGAAGAAGAGCATGCACACACCAATTTCAAGCAACACCCTGCATAAAAAAAAGCTAGAGAGAGAAATAAAAAAAATAATTACAATACCAACAGAACAGTTGTGTACTTGTGTAGAGAGAGAGAAAGGAGAAAAAACTCAAAGCTTAGAGCAGGTGGAGGAGGAGGAGGAGCGGAATCGATTACTATTATTATGACCACTTTCATCGAAAGGTTGATTTCTTTTATCACTCCTTGTTAAGCTCTCTATAAGTCAAACAAAAATGGAAAAGAAAAAAATAAGAAAGCAAAACACTCAATAATCCGACTGCTCATGCTTTGGTTCGCGTGCTTTGATGCATATGCTGGCCTGGCCCTTTTCTTTTTCTCTGATGGGCTGTTGATGGAGAAGCCCCACACTTAGATTTCAGTACTTTTTTGAAGGTTTTTGTTCCTTGGTATTGGATTTTTGAGGCATGCTTTCTGTCCAAGTGGACTCTTTTCTTGCATACGACTAGATTCTATTCCATATTCTTTTTTTTTTGTTTTATTGTGAAGAAAAATGGAATTTTGTGAAGTGGGTTGTTTGTTATTTCCCGTTTCTTTGGAGAACTATGTGTTTTCTTGAAGCGTGTTTGGTCAATTTTGTGTATTTGGTTGTAAAGATTCCTCAATTTTGCATTTGGAATATTTGGGTGTGATTCTTTGGTTGATTCAAAGATGGGTTCTCTTGTTGTGTTCATGAGATTGAAGTAGAGAGAAATAGAGAGGGAATATGGGTCATGTTGAAGAGAAGCTTAAGCCAGCTGGGCCGATCAATGGGACAAATACTCTGCTTGAGGAGATGAAAATATTGAAAGAAATGCAGGATATTTCTGGTCTGTCTGTTTATCAATGTTGTATTCTGTTATTAATTTTGTTCCTTTATTTACCTGACAAATTTTTCATTGCAAAATTTGGTACATTATGTTCACTTTGAACAATCTCATTGGTTTATTTTAGGCGTTAAGAAGCCAATAAATTCCATGCTATGGCACGCATGTGCCGGCCCGCTGGTGAACTTGCCTCAGGTCGGAAGCCTTGTGTATTATTTTCCACAAGGGCACAGTGAACAGGTTTGATTTTTTGTGTCAACATATATGTTAAATTTTACAGTCTTGATAAAAAAAGAGGTTAGCTTTTTTACTAGGCGGCCTGGTGTAACTTTGTTCTCAATATGATAAACATTTTAGTAACATGTACTAAATAGAGAGAATTTTGTTTTGACATAGGACCATATGTTAATTTCTACTTCCTTGAGAATAAAGTTAATTAGTGCTTGTTTTTACTAGACAATGTTTTGTTGTCTCAACTGCACTGCTGCCAGACCTAATTTTGTTCTTGATATGATGGGAAATAGCTGGCACAAACCTTAGCACATGCAGACTAGAGTATTGGTAGATTGAAATTTGTAATATATGATGCTATATGCTGCTAAAAGTGGAATAAGATCAATGCAAAATTGATACTTGGGAACAATGTCTTGAAAAAATTTGAATTATGTGTCCCTGTTCTACAAGTTTACTTTGGAAGAAGTTTTCAAGGCGAAAACTAAGTTTGCTGTTATAAAGCAGTACTGTTGGAATCCACTATTTATTCTTAATAGGATGTAGTAGTTTCTTTTTATAACAAATTTTATACCTTTTAACTGGGAATATACTTTTGCTTGTTTTATTTCTTTCCTGAAGACATTCATTAGGCATAATGTCTCTCTTCTGCTCCCCTCCAAGAAAAATGAAAAAACCCGACCCCTGTAGAGGAATGAAACTCGGTTCATGTCAGGAAAGCACAATATCATCAGCTAAGACCACAACTTTTACTTTTCTCACATCAATTTCTGGAGGAATGAAATTCTGGTGTGTAGTTAGATAGGATATTATGTAGCATAGGAGACTAAGTTAAAGTCGCACTCTTTCAACGTAAGTAGCAACAATGTCATCTTTCTATGTTGTATAAATAACACTTTTTGCATAACTAGTCCTCATTGCACCTTGTCGTTTGGCATGGAGAAAATTAGACTCAGTTCTGAAGTGATTTTATTTCTGCTTGATTGCAGTAACAGTATTCACATTTGACTCGTAATTGGATTGCTTGATTGCCATAGCATCTTTGACCTTATTTTAGGCACAATGCAATCTGTGGCGGTCTTTTTTCTTTAGTTCTATTTTTAACTAGCAGGTCTTGAAATTTCTCATCAACTTATTTATTTTTATTACCTCAGCATCACTAGTTATAAGATATTTGTACGTTCTTCCTAAAAGCTAATTGACTCTTAAATTTCTCATAACAGGTGGCTGTTTCCACAAATAGAACAGCAACTTCACAAATTCCGAACTATCCAAATCTACCATCACAGTTATTGTGCCAAGTTCATAACGTTACACTACATGTATGTTATTCTAAGTTATATTTTTATGGTCTACTCATAATTGAATACGGACACATATAGAACACATGTAATGTGCGTATTAATAATAAGTAATAACTGATGTGTCCTTACCTTTCTTTTGATCGTCTGATAGGCGGACAAGGATACAGATGAGATCTATGCCCAAATGAGCCTTCAACCTGTGAACTCTGTAAGTTAGATTCCATAAATGTCTGATGTATCAATTTATTTACATCTGTTGGGTAAAATTTATATTTTCAAAATTATCATGTCTCATGGGGCCTCTTTACTGACTACAAATCTGCATTCATTTCCAAATCAGGAAAAAGATGTCTTCCCTATTCCAGATTTTGGTCTAAGGACTAGTAAACATTCAAGTGAATTCTTCTGCAAAACTCTGACTGCAAGCGATACAAGCACCCATGGTGGCTTTTCAGTGCCTCGTAGGGCAGCAGAAAAGCTATTTCCCCAATTGGTTAGGCCCTATCTTTGTTGAGGGAGATGCCTTTACTCACAGCAGTTGATTGGAGGAGTTCAGTTGACATTTCCCGCAAACCGACATTTATGTTCCTTTGTATTTGTTTCAGGACTTTTCGATGCAGCCTCCAACACAAGAGCTTGTTGTCCGTGACTTGCACGAGAACACCTGGACATTTCGCCATATATATCGCGGTGAGGATGCTGTAAACCTCCCAATTTGTTTCCCGCTTCTTTAATCTTGCTCCTTATTTATTTCCAATCTAAAATATAATATGGTTATGGCTAAGTGGCCGAAATGTATGTGTCATTTTTATCATGACAAGTGCTGTGAGCTGAAGTCTGCTATTTTCTCCTCCTGTCCCTTGTGTGTGCCATTTGATTTTTTTGCTAACAATTATTCTTTTTATCTTTACTCTTTATGTAGGGCAGCCGAAGCGTCATCTTCTGACAACTGGATGGAGCATGTTTGTTGGGGCAAAAAGGCTTAGAGCAGGGGATGCTGTTCTATTTATCAGGTTACATTCATATTTTTTGTCTTGTAACATGCAAAATCATATCTTGGTGCCTGGTGTACTGTACAAACAAGAATAGTTACCTTTCTACAACATTGATTTCTTGATAATCCTTGCTTTGTCTGATATTAAGTGATCCTCTTTGTACAGGAGACAGAGAGTACTTGAGTAGGATTTCAGTTTTGCTTCCTGTTGTACCCCTAAGCTATGTTTGTTTGCAGAAATGATAGGTGGGATAGGACTATTTGTACTAATTTATTACTAATCCGGACTATTTACCCCCTGATTAGTCTGTTACTCAATCCATGGACTATATTTAATCATTTCTATGGCCATTTGATGGGGATTATAATCCCAACCGGAAAGGTGGTAATATATAATCCCCTTTGTGGTATTAAATGACCTTAGAAATGATCAAAAATAGTCAAATACTCGAATTTAACAATTAATACATTGATATGTGAATTTGTGCCCTGTAAGTTTAGACATTGAAAGAGGGTCACTTGAATTGGGATGGAGGTAGATATAATTACAATATGTTTAACGTTCTGAACATTCAGCCTTGTTCAACTTCTTCTATACCAGCATTTATATGGTATCTAATCCCATGTTATTTAATATTTGAACTTTTAAATTTTGTGATAGGGATGAAAAATCACAACTACTGTTGGGAGTGAGGCGTGCAAACCGTCAGCAAACAACTCTGCCATCATCTGTTCTGTCTGCCGATAGCATGCATATTGGAGTTTTAGCTGCTGCCGCTCATGCTACTGAAAATCGAAGTACATTTACAATCTTCTATAATCCCAGGTATATAGATACACAAAACAGATGTGTGTGTGTGTATATATATATATATATATATGTATATATATATATATTTGGCAAAGTTTAATAATTTTGCAATTTAATCCATTTCCTGAATGCATTATGTAGGGCATGCCCTTCAGAATTTATCGTTCCATTGACAAAGTACCGAAAATCAGTCTACGGCACCCGACTCTCAGTTGGTATGAGGTTTGGAATGATGTTTGAAACTGAAGAGTCCAGTAAACGCAGGTAATAATGGCTGAATTTCATCCTCTCCCTTTCCCCCCCTTTTTTCTTTGTTAACCAACATCAACTGTACTTGTATTCTGAGTGGTGCAGCCTTCACTTTTTTCTTTCTACTGCATGCTTTGTTCTTTATAGTTATATTGAGACGCCAGCTTGTCATTCTTCTGTTTCCTTTTCCCCTTTACTTCTTTCCTTGTAGAAGGATAGTGCCATTACTATTAAAAATACCAGGGTGAAAGGTAGATAAAAACCTTTGCAAGGAATTTGCAGTTTTGAAATTTTTTCAAGTGCTTCATGTTTAATGTTTGTTCATAGATGTCAATGATCTGACTGTTCTCATTTACAAGTACTAAGAGCATGTATTTATTTAATATGAAGTCACATATTGACTTTTTCTGTTACTTAGTGCAGATATATGGGCACAATTGTTGGTATAAGTGACTTGGATCCGCTGAGATGGCCTGGTTCCAAGTGGCGTAATCTTCAGGTGAAAAAGGGTAGTTTGGAATTGATCATTGTTTATTCTGAATATTGAGTATTTATTCCCAGAAAATCATTAGATTCCACAATCATAGTTTTTCTTGAATACTATGAATTCACATTTACATTTGGAATCAGGTTGAGTGGGATGAGCCTGTGTCTGGTGATAAGCAGAACAGAGTTAGTCCATGGGAAATCGAGACTCCTGACAGTTTGTTCATTTTTCCTTCTCTGACATCAGGTCTCAAACGACCCTTACAGTCTGCTTTTTTGGGTAAGATCGTCTTTGTTTTGGTATTGAAATATGCGAAAGTTTAGAAGATATTCATGGAATATACTTGTTGATGTAACAGGTGCCCATAATGAGTGGGAAAATATGGTGAACAGAACATTCATCCGTGTCCCCGAAAATATGAATGGGGACTTTCAAGATCCGTCAATGTCAAGCCTATGGTCAGAACAACTGATCAAGATGCTGATGAAACCTCAAAGTGCTAATTATTATGGATCCATTGCACCAGCTGTTCAAGGCTCGACTGTTAACGGAGCTCCTCTGCAAGGGGCTAAGACTTTGACACAGGCAATGGTCAATCACAAAACTCTGCTTATCCCTTCAGAATACATGTCAGAACAAACAGATAACCTTTCTCAGTTTCACTGCATCCAGCCCAATGCCACAGACCCAAACTTATCAGAATCAAATCTGCCAGGAAAATTGCAGCCTCGAAACATACTTGGAAACCAAGCACAGCACAGAAGTGACAGAGAGTTGGCAAAATCAGAACCTTCTCTTGCAGCAGATCTGTTAAGACAGTTCACTTCTTCTGGTGGGCAGTGCAATGAAGAGAAACTGTCAAAAGCTACCACGAAACGTCATAATCTTGTAAATGAGCTGATGCTTCTTAACCAAAATCATGATCCATCACAATTTCAGTTAAGTCCATGGCTCATGCAACAGCAATTGGATCCAAATGTTTTTCATTCTTCCCAACAAGAAGCTGCGACTCTCAATACTTTACTTCCTTACCTTGACACTAATGAATGGAATTCAAATTCTTCTACTTGCCAATCTGTTGCTGGATTCCTTAGGTCTCCCAGATCTGCTGGTTTGTCCATGGAAACAGTTGATCCTGCTCTACCTTCAGTAGGCCACGAAATATGGGATCATCAGATGAATAATTCAGAGTCTTTGTCCCAAGCATGCCAATTTGATCTGTTACACCAGCAAGACCCATGTAGACCTCATGGTATATCTAACTCTTATGGTTTGAGAGAGATTTCAAACGAGAGCGATAAGCAAAGTGATTTATATAGCTGTCTAAATTTTGAGAGTAGTAATGGTGGCAGTGCTGTGGTTGATCATTCTGTCTCAAGCACAGTGATTGATGAGTTTTGCTCATTGAAGGATGGTGATTTTCAAAATCCTTCAGAGTACCTTGTCAGTAACTTCAGTTCAAGCCAAGATATTCAGTCACAAATTACATCAACCAGCCTAGCAGAATCTCAGGCTTTCTCGTTGCAAGAAATACCTGACCGTTCAGGTGGTGCATCTTCAATCAACACGGAATTTGATGATAGCAATCTTTTGCAGAACAGCTCATGGAAACAAGTAGCTCCAAGGGTGCGAACCTATACAAAGGTAAGAAATTTTAGGTATAGTAAGTGTAGTTCAGTTCAGTCATAGTGGCTGATTTGAGACAACAATCAATTGGCTATATAGGCTAATTTTGCATATCATTGTTCTAAGGTTCCGTTTCTGAAATCTGATTTCTTGCATCTTCCCTCATCTGAGACTAGCAGATTCAAAAGGCAGGATCAGTTGGAAGGTCAATTGATGTCTCAAGTTTTAGGAATTATGATGAACTTTGTTCTGCGATCGAACGCATGTTTGGACTTGAGGGGCTGCTCAATGACTCTAGAGGTTCTGGTTGGAAACTAGTGTATGTAGATTTTGAGAATGATGTTCTTCTTGTTGGGGATGATCCTTGGGGGTAAGTTTCAATGGATTATGATTGTCAAATTTTGACAAAAACTTGATTAAAAAGAAGAAGATTATACTTAAAAATCTCATTGCATATATACATAACCTTCTACAAGTCTAGCTCTTATGGATGGTTTGTTATGTTGATTCAAAATGAATTTGCAGGGAGTTTGTGGGCTGTGTCCGCTGTATCAGAATTCTGTCACCTTCTGAAGTTAAGCAGATGGGCGAAGAGGGAATGCAGCTTCTCAACAGCACTGCAGCTGCTGGTATTAATGGTTCGGTATCATGAAGTGGTCGTGGTTGAGATGGCACTTGCTTTGCCGCGTGCTTTCATAGCTGAGATGGGTTGTTCTTACTTGCACCTCTGCTTGATGCCAATATATATTTTATAGCTTTCTATTTGGCTTGTGCTGTGTAGAAATGAGGTGTAATGTATCATGAATGTGACTCTTAGCAGAAAGTAAACCCTTTGGGCACATGAGATTTTATGAAAAATTGATTAGGAAATGTGATGAAATTAAGTGTGCTAGAAATCCCAAGTGCTGCTATTGAGTTGAGCGTGTAGTTGTTTTAGTATCGCAAAACTATAATAATCCTTATTAGTGAAGCAATCGTCATGGAGTAAATTAATCCCGCAAGTATTATGTTTTATGTTTGGATTGAAAGAATGAAATGAAGAAATGACTCGAGTGATTTTTTAACATTTCAAGTGTGTTTGGAAACCAGTGTTTGGATATTTATTTTAAAATTTTAATTACGTATGACAGGTGGTTTTATTGGATTCTATGTAGGTATTATTCTATAATAACATAAAGAATTAGATTGCGAAATCATTCTTAGTTTTAAGCTTGTGTCAATTTATAACAAAATAATTTTGTTTGTTCACAATAATAATAGTAGCAATCACAAACATGGTGTAAATAAATATTAATGACACGTAAAACATTAAATTATAAATATATATTTATTCTAAGAAAATGCAATTGAGAATATATTATCCACATAAAACATTGAATTTTGTGTACTGATGATTTTCTGGAATATAATATAATTTCCCGAGTCCATTATCACATAAGTGAATTATTTACCTAACACATAATATAACTTCTTCTACAGCTATATTTCAAGTGTTCCGATGTGGAGATCAGACACTATCAAGTTCCTTGGAACTTATTAGCACACTCACTATTTCTCTTCTGCTTTCCTTGGCTGAAACATTAGGAGAATGGAGGATTAGTATAAGAAATTGGAAACAGAGAATATCGCCACAACAATAAGAAATTTTATATAAAGCCATATCATCATGTTAGAAACAAAACCCACAAGCTCTCCACTGCAATCATTCCCCATAAACTCAAAACACAATCCACAACAATAAGTCTACTATCACATACAACCGTTCACATACACTCATATGCATATTGGCATGGCCCACCTGCAGAGCAAGTCAGGTGGGCCATGTCAATATGTTGTATGCGATAGTAGACTTATTTAATCAACAAACTCAATCTCAAACGCAGCCATGAAAAAAGGATCTGGTATTGTGCCTTGCACCGACAATTACTACTTGCGAGCAAAATGCACTCGTAAAGTTCAAACTTAAAAACAACGGCCTCCTCTCCTCTGCAAAAGCAACTAATTACAACCACATTTAATCTTAAAGCCGATTGCTATATTTGATAGTCACAGGTAAATTCAATTCCAAAGTTTAATAAAAGAACATCGTTTTCAGACACAAAGTCAACAAAGCACTGAAATCATTAAAAAGTACTCCTACAAAGATCCAGATGAGAGACTAAATTATTATGCTATGTTGTACACTATAGCATATAACTTAATGCTATAGTGACTCTTAGATGCTTGATCCAAAAACTGACCCATCTTATGCATATAACTTGCTACTTTTTCCATCTGGATGTTTTAACTTTGACTAGCCAAATGCCCGTAAAATTAAATTAATTTTTTTATTTGTTCTATATATATGATGATTATAAAAAAAATAATTTGAATTTCAAAATAACTTGCTATTATTATTAAAATGACTACAAATGTTGCTCAGACAAATAATTATTAAAGACTCACAGCTGAGTGTTAGTAATTTATTTTTCTTATTTTTAATTTAATATTTATTTTTTATGTAATTTTTAAATTTAATATTTAGTTTTTATATTCAATCTTTCTATATAGTTTTTTAGATTTCATAAATGAATAGAACCCTAAACTAGGTGTTTAAGAAATTCTAAATGAAATAAAAATATTGTAGAATAATAAGTTACCATTATCCTTTTTAGTTTTAAAATGTAACTAAATTTTAATAACTGATATTTGAGTAAGTCTTATTTTAAACATTAATTAACTAAAGATCTCCTATCCTATCTGAAATAAAATTGGTAACTAAAGTTTAATTATTAATATATTTTACAATAGATATTACATTTTTTTAATATTTATTATTATTTTCTCATAATTTTTTAATATATTTTTGGTATATAATTACTTAGATATAAATTATTCTATGTGCCAAAAATATTGAATGGATTAATAGTTAAAAAGTAATTTACTAAATCGTCATTTGCTACTAAATAATCGTGTGCAGGAAAAATGTTTTAATTGTAGTTAAATTAAGCCTATTTTAAATAAATAATAAATAAAATTAGGGAGACTTTATAAATTATTTTAGTAGTAGCTAAATTCTAGTCTCATACCAAAGACCAAGGACCAAAAAAATAAGTATTGTTTTAATTGTAGTTAAATTAAGTCTATTTAAAATAAGTAAAAAATAAAATTAGGGAGACTTTATGAAGTGTTTTAATAGACCAAGGACCAAAAAATTAAGTAGTGTTTTAATTATAGTTAAATTAAGCCTATTTAAAATAAATAAAAAATAAAATCAGGGAGACTTACTTTTAGTAGTAGTTAAATTCTACTCCCATGCCAAAGACCAATAACCCAAAAAATAAGTTTTGCCTTATTATATATATGTATATAGATGTTAGCTCAGCCTAAAACCACATTGATGGCTGCAGTTGGTTGATATCAGTTCGTCCAAATTACAGCCTTGCTTCATCTAGTAATTAAAACAGGTGAGACACTCAAGTTTCTACTGGGGAAAAATAAAACGACATCCACCTAGTTGCTTTCCATTCTGAAATCTAACCAAGTTCCTTTTTAGAATAGGAAGAGAACCTACACAATTGCAAAAGCAATATTAGAGCCTCTACAACTCCACAACATGCTTTTCACGGCAGTGGGACATTTCGACATTCAAGAAACACCAAATCAACTGTTATCATTATTTAGCTTGCTAGGCGGGGAGAAATATCAATGAAGATTAGAATTTTCATATATTTTATAATTAATAGAGTTATAGTTTATTTGATGTGCTTTTATAGAAACTTCCCTAACTAGATTTATTTTATTAAAAACTACTAAATTAAAAATAATACTAAATCTAAAACTGAAACTTTCCTAACTAGATTTATTTGAAAGGAAACTAATAAAATAAAAATAAGAGTTAAATACACTTTGCATCCCCAAGTTTTTCCATTTTGCACATTGCATCATATACTTTGCATTCCGCACTTTTAGTAAATCAGAATATAACACCCTCTGACCCAAAATTCGTCGCTAAAATGCAAAATCCGATACTTTCCCGTGTCTTTTAGCGACGGATTTTGGGCTAGAGAATGTTATGTGCCGGTTTGTTAAAAGTGTAGGATGCAAAATGTCAAGTTTTAAAGTATATGATGCAATGTGTAAAATGTGGCATATTTGGGGATACAAAGTGCATTTAACTCTAAAAATAATACTAAATCTAAAACTACTTAATTTCCTAAATAAGAAAAAAAATACATCAAATAAACTAAAACTCCATAAATTATAAAATATATAAAGATCCTAATCTTCATTGATATTTTCCACCACATCAGCATGACTGAACAACGTGCATTTTTCAACACTTAGGGGGGTGTATTCAATTAAGATTTTTAAAGACTTTTTTAAATAACAAACTTTTGTAGAATTTATAGATTTTAATGACTTTTAAAGACTTTAAAGACTTTTTTAAAATAACTTTTATAGACTCCATGAAATAAGTAACAGACTTTTATAAACTTTTTATCAAGACTGTGATAGACTTTTGTATACTTCTAATATATAAAATTGAAAGATTATTAGATTTAAGATTAAAATTTTGCTACACAGTTAAATCATTTATTATATTTTTTAGTCCATATATTATAAATAATAATCTACTGCTTATAATAACAACTTTTAGAAAATATATTATACAAAAATTTCAAGTTCTAACAATATTATTTTATCTAAGCATTAGAATACATATATATTATAATATATTTATTACATAGCTTCTGATCATTCAATTATTGGTTCCATAATTTCATTTTTTTTTCTTCGCAAAAAACGAAATCCACTTTTGTGTGAGCGTGTGATTCAATATCATATTGATGGCTTTACTACTATATATATACACACACACACACACACACACATATATATATATATATATATAATTCCTCCTTTTACCAAATCATGCAGTATAATTAATAATAAGACAAAAGCTTTAAATATATATACATACATAATCTTCACAATTGATTTAAGAGTTTCATGATTTTATTTCACTTTTATTAAACAACTTTCTTTCGTCTTTGTATTGGAAGCTTTCGAACTGCAGCTTTCTCCCTTACCAATTTATTGTGTCTTCTCTCTCTTTCCTCGATTACACGTACCGCGAGACAGATTAGGTCTTTAGTTATTTGTTTACTTATTAATATATCTTGTTAATTCTCTTAATTATAATATGATTTAATTTTATCCACATATAAATTAAATTCAATTAGTTTTTAAGTCCCAAATTTTTTCAAATTAATTTATCCTTCACATATTAATACTTATTAGCCCATATAAAATAAATAATTAGTTTGACCCAATAAAAGACAAAGTCCAAATAAATTATTTAAAATATAAATATAAATGCTATTTATTTATTTTATTTCTTTATTATTTTTTTTTCTGGGCATTACACCGCGAATTTGTATTTACACCGTGAATTTCTGGGTTCCCTCTTTGCTGGCGATCCGAATTTTCACATTTGTATTTAATATTTAGAAGTCTTTAGAGATGAGGTCAGACTTTGGATATGGGTTGATAGTTATAATTCTTCTTCTAAAGTCTGTCAAACTCTACCATTTGATATAAATTTAAAAAATCTATGACTTTTTAAATACCAAAATATTTTTATAGACTTTGTAAAAATCTTAATTCAATACCACCTAACTTTTAAAGACATTAAAAAAATTATAATTAAATACCAGTAAACTTTTATAAACTTTTTAAATGTCTTGATTGAATACAACTAAACTTTTAAATTTTTTAAAAATCTTAATTGAATACATCTCTTTAATTGAGAAGACTGCCAATAACAAAACTGAAGTCCGAATATCATTTCCTTAAAGATAGCATTTTAATACAAGCATAGTATTCAAACACCAAATTCAAGCAGCCTATAATACCAATAAGGACATAACTTGCTCAGCATTCCTTTTATGCATACCTATGGCTATGAGTCCATGACCGTATTTCCACATTAGAATAGTTGCATAAAGCATTTGTCCAAGGCAATGCAATAAAAAGTCATACGCCATAGTGGACAAACAAAAAAGAATTAATCAATAACAATGGAACATTAACTTTAAGAGATAGTAGTGTTGAATGCAGCTCCTAGCCACATTCATGATTTTTCAAACTCCATAATGAATTGCATCCATTTGTGGACCAAATACCAAAAAACCAATTTTAGGTGCACTTATAATGAATTACACGATTATTAATAACTTGCAACTAAAATCGACATATTAGATCATATAATCACATCCCTTAGATTAGGAAAAGAACCACTACAAACAATCATGTCACATATACCAAAAATGCCCAAAAAATGTTCTACAAATTGTCTCATAAGTTCAAAATACATTTAGTGAGAAAAACAGGCCCAATTCAACGAGACCCAAAGAAAGCAGACAACATGTTTGACAAATTGCCTAAACTAAAACACAAAGAAACATAGAAAACAGAAGAGAAGAATCACTTACCTTAGTACCCGGGGCGGCTTGACGAAGCTCTTCCTCAGGGATAATGACAGGCCACCGCTCCCCAGCATCGCGAAACATTTGCTCGGTCTCAAGCATCTGACCCTTTTCAAGAATCATAGTCCTGATGGTCTGTGCTGGAGTGGAGGTGGCGTCGAACACCTCTTCCACTCCATTGACGAATGTGACGGTGATCTGAGGTGGGTGATCGTCGGTTCGGCGCTTGACCAATAATTGGCAAGCTGGGTTCGATTCCTTGGCCTTGCGAGCATTGCACTGCGCCAAGAACTCCATGCACGCCGCCGTACGAGGGTCAAGCGCGTTGAACTCTATTCTCACTTTCGACAGGAACTTCAACATTTTGATTTTCTCGACTCGACTGGGATTGAAACGGAAAGGTTTTCTCTCACCTTTCCTTTTGATCGATTTTAGAAAAGAACGAAATTATAAGGATTAATGAAGAGTTCCAGGCTGAAATAAGTTGGGCCGGCCCGCGAAATTAAGTGCAGCCCATTATATGGTTTTCTTCTTGTATCCTGTAGGCCTAAGTTTTGGGCACCGAATCACAACAGTTGATGTAATATGGTGATATTTGTTGAGATATCGCGTGATAGTAAAATCTCGTATCCAAACATAAGAAGTAAGATTAAACACATTTATGCTTTAATGAACCATAGACTTAATAAGTTAACCTTTTAGATTAAGATGTACTTTCAGACGTGTATATATGTGTCGGATATTCTCAACAATTGGTATCAAACCCATGAACAAAAGATATTGAAGAGAGTGGTTCGCATGTGCCTAATGTTAAAAAAAATATAAGTAAAAGTTCAAGAGGAAGTTTGGAGTATTGAAGAGGGTGGCTTGTATGGGCTAATGCCGAGTATGGTTAAAGTTCAAGAGGAAACTTGGTGTGGATGGAGAGATTGGGAAGACATATATATATATATATATATATGCTCTAATGGATCATAAACTTAATAAGTTAACTTTTTTAATCAAAATGTGATTTCAAATAAATATAAATGAACAGTATATTCTCAATAATATGGTGATATGTGTGCTTACAAAATACATTAATATCGGAAATCCATAAAGTAGTAACGGGCAATGGTGTCAAACCATCTCACTTTTTTGAACTTTTATTCTTATCATCTTATTTATCTTTTTTCATGTACAAAACAAAAAATAATATATATATATATATATATATTCCAACCATGCACAATATCTTTATTAATGAGTTATTTTAGGTGAACATAAAAATTAGACATAAGTGTATTTAAATTTTACCCATTTATATTTTTATCCAATATTAAAAATCAAAATATAAATAAGTAAAATTCAAATATACTCATATTTAATTTTCAAGTCCACATAGAATTTTTGCTTTATTAATAAGCCATGTAAGAGAGCTGTATTTCAACAATGTCTGTGTAACAATTTTTTCCCCATTTTACTCCTACAAGTTTAGTTATATTACTATTTTGTCATTCTTAATTTAACTTTTCTGTATTTCCTTATTTTGTCCCCTGAATTTGATAAATTACACACACCAAAGTTCTCCGTTCACCAAACTGAAAAAGGTACCGGGTGGATGAGTCACTGACTCACTGATTTAATCAGTGGTCGAACCGTTATTGACCCAGTGACGTCATTAATATATAAAAAATATATATTATTAGTAATTAATAAAAATTTTAAAAATCTCAATTTTTATGAACTAAAACATAATAAAGATGAGTTATAATATCAATTAAAAGTGATTAATTTAAATATTAAATTTTTTTGGTAAAAAATAATAATTAAAAACCGGGACAATTAATTGGGTCTACCGGTTATCCACCTGAATTTTGACCAAAATCGAGTCATATCGATTCCGATTTTTGCCAATCCGACCAAAGACGAATTAGTTCCGATTTTTAATGGTCCAAACCGGTTTTAAAACACTGACATACCGCAAGTAGAGAATAAATTATAAACATTCATACCTTTTTGGGGGTTTGACTCAAAATATCAAAATATATGTTTTCGACCTCCATCTCAAAAAAAAGAAGTCACATTTTACGAATTTTGTGCCATAAAAAGAATATACTTTTTATAATAATAATATAAATGACACAATGTCTTGAAAAAAATAACAATTTCATTGTCACGTTATAATTACTAAACTAAGCACCCAATAAATTTAAAGGTTAACATACAACAGCATATCCCTGAAATTTAAATTTGTGAAACAAATTATGCGGTTACCTAAACCCCATATTTAACTTTAGAAGAATGAGAAGCATTAAATGTATGATAAAAATGAAAATTTGAGGCATTTTACTGGAAACCTGGGAGGTTGGTTGGTTGGTGGCAGCCCTCTTCCACACAAACTTTAGTTCCATATAAGAAAATAAAATAAAATTGACTCTATTGCGGCAAAACCAAGACAAGAGGGTGAACGAGTAAATTGACGGATTGCGGTTGGCAATCCCTCCTGAAAAATTTACAGAGTGATACAAAATTCATGATTATGTACCAGTAATCTCCCTGTCCATTTTCATTCTCTTTGTACTTTGCACCTCCTGCATGCTATTCACCCTCTGCTGGGAGGATACATCATGCTGAAATGCACAGTTTGCTCCATGCCTGCATCCCCTTGAACTGTTAAAATAAATGCAGGGCTTCATTATCTTTGGTTTCAAATCCCTTGACTTGGGATTACTTGCTGCTTCCTGGCTTGGTCTTAATTGGAGGTGGCGGTTATCATATTGAGACATTGGATCCGGTCTTTCTCCCCCATGTTGTTGAATCAGGCTCTTATAATAGTTGATATCTTTTGCGACAGGAGCTCCCAGAGGTGGTGGAGGAGGAGCTAAAACAACCTCGGGTGGAGTCGGTCGGATATTAGGAATGGGACCCGCCCTACCATGCGGAGGGGGAGGGTAGAACGGTCTGCTTCCGGATGCTGCTAATGAAGATGCAACCGCTTCTGTTCTGTTAATGTGGACTGGTGGTGGATCAGGTGAAGTTATGCCTTGTAATCTAAGATTCGGCATGATCTGTGGTTTGGTGCTTGCCCCATGGTCTGAGCCCAACTTCTCCATCAACTTTGGGTCCCTAAGTATTTTAACAAGCAGATCAGGGTCAATTAGATTTCCTTGATCACTGTTTGCCATCACTGCACTTAAGGCAGTATATGCCGCTGTAACTATATCAGGTTCAACACCAAGGACCGTTACAGCTGGTGGAATGAAATTGGCTGGAGGATTTAAATTACTTGTGACACTGGACTGAAAAGCAGGAATTCCAGGAGCAGATAGCTGGGCCTGTGAGCTCATGGGAACAGTGTTTGGTGGAATCGTATCGAATATTGTATCTGCTGTTGCATCGTCATCTTCAATGGGAGTGATGGGAATTGCGGGAGTATGCTCATCGGAGTCATAAGAATCTTCTGTGCCCGTCAGTAAAGAAGGGCTGCAAAGATGGAGAGAAGAAAGTTTTAACCAATAACAAACAAGAAAACTAAAAGAAAATTAGAACTAGCAAGTCAAGGAAGTATCCCACTTTGGGGGAATAGCAGATGGGCGAGGATAAACTGCTTCAAGCACTCTCATCTCCCGTTCATTTTGAAATTCTACTTCACTGCTTTCTTTACCAGCAACCACTTCCCATGTGGGATCTAATTCAAACTGAAACCCAGAGAAAAATAAGAATCGTTTGGAAGAATAATATCAGATTTAATATTAAATATTCAATGCAATGGATAACGTCCAGTTTATGATGTTGTATGAGACAGAGGTTAAACACAAGCAAATATCAGATTTCATGGATTTTTTCCAACATACAAGGGTGTATATTGTGTTTTACTTATCAAAAAGAAATAAAAATTATTGCATACGGAGTATACAATATCAAGGTTCAAGACACTATTTGCAAAACATTGTGTTTGTTCAATCAGGCGTCAACAAATCAGATTCCAGTTAGCTTGGACACTCGACCGAATGAAGATTGTAAAAATCAAGTTTGAGAAAGATAGAGATGTTAATCATGAGGTAATAAGACAGCAACTGAGTTGCCTAATAATGAATAGGTCAGGCATCCATTTCACCAAGAAAATAGAGCTGGTAGGCTTTCAAATCTCAATTGCCCAACCATCCTAAGGCTTCTAAGAGTGCTTAGCAGAAATTAAAGTTTAAGAGGTGGATTCTCAGAATCCCCTGTTATGTCCAAGAAAATCAAAGAAATCTTTGCAAAGCCTAAGGAGGTCAAACTGAATATATTACAAAGGGCCTGTCTGGGTAAACATCTGTTTTGGCTTATTTGGATTTACTCAAAGTATTAAAATAGCCTGCCTATTGTGATTGTAGAAATAATTTGAATACGTGTTTGAAATTGGCTCATCTAAAATTGATCAAAGAAGACAAATAAGAAGAAAAACTATTTAGATTCGCTTATTTTGGATAGTTTAGCCATAAAAAAGCTAATCAAATTATCTGGATTGTAAGAATATGAAAAAGCAGCTCACCTTTCATTTTTAGATTTTGCTAAAATCTGCTTATTTTGACCAAAATAAGCCAATCCAAACATCTGATGTTGGCTTTTATTATAAAAAGTTATTAGATTCTAAAAGATCAGTCCAAATTGACAACTTCAGATAAAAAATCAAAACAAGGCTGTGTTTTCTACTCTAGTTCCCCCATTGACTTTGTGATACCTCAAATTCAGTAGCAGCACAAAGAAAATCAGTCCTTTGCTATTCCCTTTTTAATCAGTTTCACAATTAGATATACATTTCTATTTTTAGGACTATAAAGTGGCATGTTACGCGATATTCTTGATTAACCATTACGTTTCTACAATCAAGTTAAGCATCACAACATCACTACTATCTTATTAACCAATATTAAGGGGACATTTGAAAAAAAAAATTATCCCTAAAAGCTGTCATTTTAGAAATATATCTCTAATTTGGAAATGGATTTAGAGTACTTTAAAAACTCGTGGTCAAGATTTCTCCAACAAGGGGAGAATGATGAAATATTTAAGTCAACTAAGGAAGAGCAAAATCATAGGGTTTTGCTGGAAAATACAAGATATGTAACCCTGCAAATCTCTATGCTAGCTACCAGTGCCCTCAACCCCCCAAAAAAAATGATAATAAACCCGTGAAGGAAAAATGATCTTTCCTGTCTACCAGTATTGATGACCCATAATTTGCCATTGGGTACTTAATTTAGTACTCTTTCATTAGGTATTCAACTCCTAAGGTCTTCAAAAAAATCTTAACAAAAACTATTGGATCATTTTTCTTTTGTCAATTCAGACATTCAAGAACATTACCAGCAAACTTTCGTTTTATACAAATTTTAAATCATCTGCAATTATTTGCCAAATTTAGACCACAAAAAAAACTGTGCATAAGAGAGAACAGATGAAAAATGAAACAGTCAACATGAGCACTTACTCTGGGAGGACATTGCCATTGGATAACAGGAATTTGAGACAATTTATTCTGTAAAACATTTGAAGGATGAGTTCCTTCAAAACCAGGAGGTAAATTGTCATCAGATCCAGCTCCTGTAGAATACATTGGCCATGATGCCTTCGCCTGGAGATGATCCTGAGCACCCAATCCAATCAATGAAGGGGATTCTTCTGATAAAAACAGCTTCACCTATTAAATGAAAGGTATTAACCTATTAAAAATATAAACCATATTCTGTTATGGTATCATAAAATGCAACAAACCTACCTTGAGTAACTATCAGACCGGAGCTGGGTTATACAAGTAGAAAAGAATGCATATTTTCTTTAACATATAACAGAATAAAAATATCAAACATAAAAGCCAAAAAGAATAGAAAGAAAGGCATACTCCTCCATTTCAAAATATAAAATCAGCTTAGTCATAATGTAATCAAGGAGATTGCATAAACACTAAAGAAAGTCTGCACTTGAACATATATACTTCCAAAAGTCATTTTGATCTTTTATTATAAAATTAAAAAAAAAAAACTAAAAATCACTTTGATATTATATTCTGGAGTAAAGGAAGTTTTTAAAAATGGACTTCCGACTGAACCAAATTCCTTTCGCCTCCCGAGTTTTGGAGGTAGCTTCAAGAACACCAGGCCTGATTGCTTATAGAATCATACAGAACACACAATAGTCAAATAAATACTAGATGTCTCACAGCCAACAAACGAAAGTTAACCACTCAGCTGCTTCACCAAATTGGACCTTTGGTAGCCATACATTCCACAGTTCAGACCTTGCCTCCACATTAATTGGGGAGTTTGTACGCACAGAAGAAATACGGATGAAGCCAGATTACAATCATTCGACCAAATTCACCAGAAATTTATACAATTAATCCTCCAAGAACCCATCCCCTCCATCCCCCTTGCCTTCCAAAAAAAACACGAAGGGAAAAACCACACACAATGAACAGATTCAACAGGTGAAGGCATTGTTTTCATTAATCAGGTTTTGACATGCCCTTATATAAGAAAATTGCAAAAATAACTTCTTGTCTGAACAACTTTTTTCAACTAAGTATCATATATATTTTTCAACAAAAGATCATGTATGAAGGTGCATTCCACACCATCCATGATTAATAGCAACACCATTTTTTCTCGTTTGATAATTTTGGCCCCAAGTTTGAGAATTTGAACCAGCGACCTTGAGGAATCTTGAGGTTATTTCTCAAAACCTCTACCATTTCTCCCAACCCTTAGGCTTTTAAAAGCTACCACACTCACTTAGGAAATATCAGTAAAGTACAGATGCAAGAGAAGTGAATATCTTTCTTGTTAATTGCAATGAATCGAGGGGGAAAAGCAGATTATTTTTGTGTTTTCAATTCATTAACCATATGGTTGTATTCTTTTTATTTTTTTGGTGATTCAAGATTCTCTCAACAAGGGTAATTATGGTGGTCCATGGCCCTACCCGTGTGTCAACGACCGGTCACTCCTCATTTTTCATGTAAGATCTAACTGTAGTATAAGAAGTTGCAGGAAACTCTACAAGGTCACCATGTCTGCAGCAGAATAACAGACACTAGGCACAGAATACGGAAACTTGCATTCTTTGACACATGTCATACACTTTCTTCTATGCGTCCATAGATTAAATTTAAAATTGTACTTGCGAAGAATACTAAAACTGTAAAAGAGTAAATTGGCAGAAATGAAAATGTCCACTTCAACAAAGGTAAGATATATGAGGAAATGATTATCATAATCAAGTGTATATCTCATTTCCGTACCCATGCTACATAAATAAGTCAAACTTTCCATGAGTAACATCTATCATGTACAATGTTCTAAAAGGCGCTAGGCGGGAGGCGGGAGGCCGGAGGGGGCCTAAGTGGGATTTTTTATTTTAAGTCAATTTTAATATTTTACAATGTTCTAAAAGGCGCTAGGCGGGAGGCGGGCGGCCGAGGGGGGCCTAGCGCCTAGGGGGCCTAGGCGGGACCTAGGCTAGATATTTTATTATAAGGCAATTTTAATATTTTATCTTACATTTATCCAAACAAAATAATAATATAAAAGAAAACAATCTATAATAAAAATAATAAAGGCATTTTCTTAAAGTTCAAACACATTTCCATATTGCTAATGTTAAAGTTCAAATACATATCCATATTGCTAATGTCAAAGTTCAAACACAAACATGTAATTGTTCAAAGTTTTAACATATTTTTAACGTATTAGTTTTATTTATAAACAAGATTGCTATTAAATAATAAATTTTAAAATTTCAAGAATTTAATTCAATATTAAAACTTAAGAAACTAAACATAAATTTAAGAATTATAAAATTGAATTAAACTAAATATTACAAATGTATCCTCATTTATATACTTTGAAATTGGTACAAGTTCAAAAAATTACAACTATAATAAAACTATCCATTTTGACTTGATATTTTTCACTTCTTGTTGTGATTTGATATTCTACAACCTGTATTATGAATATGGTAAATCACTAGAAAAATAAATATATCAAGATTTGGTTTGGGTAGTTAATAAAATAAAAAAAATCTCTCCGCCTAGAACCCGCCTAATTTTCTAGAGGGATTTTTTTGTCGTCTTGGACCTAGGTGAGGCACCTGGGGGGCTTAGAGGCGCCAAGGGGGGCCTAGGTCTTAGGCGGGGCGCCAAGGGGGGGCCTAGCGCCTAGGCGGGGCCTAGGCGGACCTAGGCGGGGATTTTTAGAACAGAGATATTTTATTTAACATTTATCCAAACAAAACAATAATATAAAGCAAAACAACATATAATAAAGATAATAAAGGCATTTGCATGAAGTTCAAACACATATCCATATTGTTAATGTCAAAGTTCAAACACAAGTATGCAATTGTTCAAAGTTTAAACATATTTTTAACGTATTAGTTTTATTCATAAACAAGATTGCTATTAAATAATAAAATTTCAAATTTCAAGAATTTAATTCAATATTAAAACTTAAGAAACTAAACATAAATTTAAGAATTATATTGAATTAAATTAAATATTACGAACGTAACATCATTTATATAATTTAAAGTTGGTACAAGTTCAAAATATTACAACTATAATAAAATTATCCATTTTGACTTGATATTGTTCACTTCTTGTTGTGATTTGATACTACAAACTGTATTATGAATATAGTAAATTATTAGAAAAATAAATATATCAAGATCTGGTTTAGTAGTTATTAAAATAAAATAAAAAAACTCTCCGCCTAGACCCCGTCTAATTTTTTAGAGGGATTTTTTTGCCGCCTTGAACCTAGGTGAGGTGTCAGGGGGGCCTAACACCTAGGCGAGGCGCCAAGGGGGGCCTAGCACCTAAGCGGGGCACTAAGGGGGGACCTAGGCGGACCTAGGCGGGAATTTTTAGAACACTGATCATGTAACTCGCCTTCCTAGTACAATTAGGAGTCCTGAATACTGAAAAGTCGATATGTAGCTAATTAAGTCTTTACTTTTGAAAAGAAATTGGATAAACTTTCTATCTAGTAGACTCTCTATAATTTGTATAATGCATTTTTAACCCAAGATACCGTTCCTTATGGATTGTAGTGCTATTTTTTTTACAGCTTTTCTTATCTCTAGTAGATGAAATTAAAGAAAAGATAACATTGTTACTGTTGGTCATACAATCTTAATTGGTTTTACGTACGTGTGTGTGTGTGTGAGAGAGAGAGAGAGAGAGGGAGCACATATTGTCCATAATTCTCACTTTTTGCCACATATGACTTGACTGTAACCGACCTCATAAAACCTACATAGTTTTAAACAACATCAGATTGCGCATGAAAGCTTTTAGCTTTGTTTCTTCACATTTAATCTATGCAATCATCTCAAACCTAATAATAAGATCAAGCAACAATACTAAGTTGAAAATATTAAGATTCCTCAACACCAAATATTCCCACTGTTTGAATTGAAAGCATTTTGTTCAGATTCAATGCCAAACTCTCCAGGCATCACAAGCAAACTCTGCCTCTTCAAATCTTTGATCAAAGAGGACTTAAAGATATTAAGGACACAAACCTAAAGGGATAATGAAATTGGGCAACGAGACTGCACAGAACATAGAAGGTCCGTATTAAGCCCAAATACCCCCCCCCCTAACCACACCATCAACCGCAGATACTCATGCTAATTTCATGGTGCAATTATTTGAGTCTTGCAGCAAGAAATTTGTGCAACTTGATCAACCCCATACCATATGGATTGGACCTCCTCCCCCTTCTACTTCTCACCAATTTGAATAAGGGAAAAAAGAACACAATCACTTGCACTTTTGTCTATTGGTAGACAAACAGTAGCTCAAATGCTTAAAATTATCTTCTCTTGTCTCCCTGTATTTTCTCTGCAAGTCATATTCTCTATCTTTTTACCAACATTTACAGATAACTCCCGAGTCTTTTGGACACAGTGAGGTCCAGATTATAGAAGAACACTGTTCTTTAAATTCAGAAGCCTCTTTCCTTTTAGTGGTATAACATTATTACTTCAGATAGTACAAAAAAAGGGTAAAATGATCCAAATATTAACATGTCTGATACTTCCTCAAAACCATTATTAGAAAGTATACACACGAATACATGATAATGTTCATGCAACAGTTCTAGATGGATATTTCAAGATCGTAATTATCAAAGCTCAGAGGGTTCTCAAAAAAAAAGAAGCCATCATACAATGAAGCACTTCAGGAATACAATGCAGATTTATAAACATCACTAGAAGTATCTACAAAAATTATAGTATGTGCTCTCATGTAAAGATCAGATTAAATCATAAAACTTCCATGGTTACTAGGTAGAAGCTATTGTAACAATCCAACCGCAATAAAGTTAAAGGCATTAGCACTCTTTCCTCTTACCCTCCAACACTATTGCAGCTTCACAGTGAACTAATTTTGGTACAAATACCTATTCCTATCTTAACCTCGAAACTTTAGCATATGTTGCTTTTCCAAAAGGCAAACATATGCACCACCTGTATACACATACAGCATCTTACTCTCGCCTTTTTCTCTACTTAAACAAGTCTATCGTATTGTCGCACATCCACTTCAACATTTCAAGTTCAAATTTTGATTTGGATGTATGTAAAAGTCTAAGAACTACAACAAAGACCAAACCTCCTCATTTCCATGTAAACTGGTATTTTTTTGCACGTATTTATATAATCAAGAATGGTACGCAATTAACGCAATACCTTCTTTATAGATGACTATCACCATACAACATGTATTTTGGTATACTATAAAATTTTAGCTTCTCCCTATAGATTTGTTCTCCATTTGTACATCCATCTTAAAACGACAATCAACAACCTATGAACAAACTTGTTCTTTGAACCAATCATCCTATATATTCAAGCAAGTTATTGGTTGAACATACACATTTGTTACTGATGTTTCCTTGACTTCTGTTTATTATACTTTTCTTTAGCATGTCTTCTATTTATTTGACATGCAATTTAGTTGTGCATGAAGTCAAAAAAATTGATAGTGCATTTCTTTCATTGACCTTTTGTTCCTACAATTCAGTTAATTATGAATATCTAGGAGCTAACTGTATAACAAAAATCTCATCTCGTGCAACAGTGAGTCCATTTATTCATTTTTTATATAGTTAAATTACTTTTTCCTTCTACTTCAATTCTCATAAAATTGAGGCAATTTGCATTGTGCAAACTTATTCCTCAAAATGAAGAAGGAAATAAAATCATATAAAATTTCATTCCACATAATTTCTGAATGTTGTTAAAATAGATTCAAGCCTTCAACTAGTACTTCCGTCACAATCAAAATTAAATCTCTCCACCCATTAGCACTCTCCAGATAAAAATGATGTAGGCTTCTTTTGTCTTTCTTTTTTATTTTTTTCCTTTTTTTTTTCCGGAAAGCCCTTTTTCTTTTGTTTACTCTCGACAACCAAAAATACAAACTTCACCTTGAAATGCAATGGAAAGCAATACATTATCAACCAAAATCCATGTAAATTACAAAATTTTCAACCTTCATCCTCCATAAACAGTTTGAGAATAAAACTAAAATGCATTTCATCACAAAAGTAAGGTATATGTTGAATGATTTTTATAAATTTACCTGACAAAGATTAACATCTGAAGCCCATGAAACCCTTTTTGATTTCTGCAATCCTCGCATATTAACAAGTACAAATTCGATTGTGAAAAATCTATATCTATCCCCTCTGATCGATATACCGATTTATTATCAAGCACATCTATCAAACTCGAGTTACAAGTTCTAATTTAGAAACCAAAACTTAATTTAATCCAATTTTAACACGATCATTAATACCCGCGTATGTATCGATTCAGGGATGACAGATACAATAAACCCTAGATCGTCTGGGTTGTTTTCCTTTCGCCGTTTTTTTTTAAAAAAAAAAAAAAACTCTTTTTTATCTCTTTGGTGATCTTTGCCCTGAGGTAGTGAAGTGTTATGGTTTGGCAGCTGACACGCGTTTTAATATAGGGGGCTTAGGACTGTCAAGTTTGGCGTTCTGTGCTTGGGCTTGGGCCTCTCTATTGGTTTAAGATTCGACTGCTATGGTATAAACAAGTACCCAGCTCAAATTCAACTCGAATTTAATTCGGATTCAAATTATATTTGAATTTTTTAAAAAAAAAAATCAAATATTTATTATTTGAATTTTATCATATTTGAATTTAATTATATGTAAATTACTTGCGAGTTTCAAATTCAAACTCGAATTCGAGTTTTCACATAATAACTAACTTTATAATAAATATAATTATAAATTAAATTTATTATTTTACTTAGAAATAAGAAAATATATTTACTATTACACTTCACAAATATAAAATCTCAATTAAAATAAAATAATAATAGTTAGTCATCCTATTTTGATTTAACTTTGTTTTTATTATAAGATAATGTATCGAGTATATAATCGAATATGTATCAATCGAGTATATATCGAATCATAATCGATAATTATAATAGTTTGAATCTTAAACGAGTCAAGTATAGCATTGCTCAGATTATACTCGTATTTTTATTCGAGCTATTTTTTATTTAAATCACATTATTAACGAATCATAATCTTACTCGTATTTTTTTTCGAGTCGATCCCGAATCGAGCCCAAATTGTTTGATTCATTAAGAGCCCTATCGACTGCATCATTACACTCTATTTTGAATTTTAAAATTTCACTTTTAATGTTTGGAAAAAGAAAAGTTGTGGCATGTCACATATATAAAATAAGTTAATTTAACATGTAAAAGTGTCACTCCCCTTTTAAAGTTGCATAAAAGAAAGAAAATCTATATAAATAAATAAGGAGATTTTGGTAAAATAAAAATAAAATAAGTAAATGAATTTTTTGGTCTAATTTTACTATGGAGGAAGTCGATATGTATGTTTCTTTTAACACCCAAACTTAGATTATCGCAGCTATAATAAAGTGTTTTGCATATTGTTTTATTAAATCCAATCATTTAGATGGAAATATTATGCAAGAATAAGAGTCTTTTAATGATAATGAGATATAATTATGTAAAATATTATTATTTAAAAAACAATGGAGCTAAGCTCTTAAAATTTTACTTCGGATATAAGAGTTATAAATTATAGAATTAATTGCATAAAAGAACTAAAAAAAAGAAGGTAAAATACAGTAACACCCTCTAGATAATCATAATAACATTCATATCTCCTCTAAAAATAGATAAAATTACATATTTAGCCTTGTATGTTATCAAATTTTAATTCCTAAATTATATACATTATAATTTAAAGGGTGTATTAGACATTATATTAAAAATATTCTTGAACATTAATTGATCAACCCCTAGAAGTGAATGTTACATATTATAGACTAGAATGGTATTGACTGTTACTTGAAAAACTAGAAGGGTGATGAGTGTTATTATGATTATCTGTAGGGGGTATCAGTATATTTTACTAAAAAAATGTATAATAATTACAAGTAATACAAAATAAAAAGCCTTTTGTATAATAATTACAAGTAATACAAAATAAAAAGCCTCCAAAAGTGTCACAGACAATGCAAATGTGTTTGAAAGGGTATTTTTATTATAGTTTTTTTTTTGAAAATGATATATCTTGTGATTTTTTATGACTTTTGTTACGAATATAATTAGTATAATGAACCAACCTTCTATCCGATCTTTTGTATGCCACAATCGACAGAAAACTTGAAAGAACTAGCTACATTTTATGGTTGATGAATTTGCAATAATTTTACCTGGCATATATATATATATATATATATATATATATATATATATATATATATGGCAAGGATCAAGACCATTCTCCTTAAATAGCATTCCTCCTTAAATAGCATTATTTTATTAAAACGACGTCGTTTTGGAGAGACGTGATGACATTTTTGTAAATACGCGGTTGCATTATATTTACAAAAATGTCACCGCATCCCTCCAAAACGACGTCGTTTTAATAAAAGAATGATACTTAAAAAGAAATGCTATTTAAGAAAAATACTCTTGATCCTTACGGTGTGTGTGTATATATATATATATATATATATATATATATATATGGACTTATGGATCAATTCCCACATCCAAGCCTGCTAAGGCTCCACTTTTATGTATCCTTTTTAGTATATAGCTTGAGCAGCAAATAATATATATAATGATAATAGGAGTGAGAACCTGCCAAACATTTTCCACACCTAATGTTTTAAACTCGGAATAAAATAACCCACAATATTTCACAACAAGGTGTTTCAAACTCTTAATAACAACCCAAAAAATGTTATAGAAAGGTGCTTCACACTTTGCATAACAAACCGAAAAATGACTTGTAAAAGGGTGTTTCAAGCTCGGGATGATAACCCAAAAAAAAAAATCTTGCAACAAACACGAGATAAATTTATAATCACACAAACAATTTACATCAAATCTCCCATGCTAGGCCCAAATCCATGCATCTGCTAGTTTATGTGCGGTATCCATTGCTAACTTTGTGTCTCCTTGTTTATGCGTTCATCGCTGCCACTTTCTCTCTGTCAAAAATCATTATTCAAGCCATAAGTGTGACAAAGATTGATCAACATAATCCAAATCACATAGAACATGTATAAAGAGGTTAAGGTTCAAGTAAAAATCACCAAGGGTTGTACAACCAAATATGACAACACAAGAATGAATGCAAGATGATTAGAAATAAACGTTTAAGGACTCGATCCATACTGCTGCTCTTCATCTTAAATATTAATCTGACAAACATCTCTCTCATCACAAAGATCCATCAAATCAAACTCACATTACACATTTACACTATGATGGTAGTCAATCCACATTCCACACATTTTATCAAATTGGGAAGGGGAAAAAGAAGTTTCATGATGAAGTACAGCCTCAAAGTTTGGTAAGAAAACTCATTTTTTAGACGCAATTGTACCAAGTAAATGGTGCCAAAGTATCAATTGCTAAAATATTACCATGTGCTAGTTCAGTATTAGTAGTAAAGGCACATGGTCAGTCTGAATATTACTGAAAACATATTAAGTTTAGTCGTATAACCAGTAAGAAATCTTACTAATCACATCTTCAATATATTAAGACTGATAATCAGAGCTAAACAAGCCTCATGTAAGGACTACTTGTTATGTGAATAACACACTATGGTTTGCAGGACTACCAATCAGAAAAGACAAGGTTCAGGAAATACCTTGCGGAGGATTGGTACCATTTCCCTTTGTGCTCTGCTGCGCCTGAGACACAGACCGCTGAATACGGGGTGATCCTTGCCTGCCATTAGCAACAGGTAAAGAATGTCTCTTTTTTATGTAAATTTCCTTGTCTTGCACATCTGGACTTGACCTCGGGGAGCTATTAGCGTAAGCTTTAGCTCTTGCGGATTCCGTTGCTTGCATGTAACTTGGGATAGAATGACCACTGCTGCTATCTCTTGGTTCCTCCATATCAACAATATTGGATTTTGCCGATCCAAAAGAATTCCGCCGTTTCCCAGTTTTAAGATCTTTAGGTATTTGTTCCAAACTACTTCTTACACCAGAATCATTGCTAGGATTTATAGGGGATCTTTTACCAGCAGACAAAGATTTGCGCTTTTGGCTGGATCCGTTTTTATCATTTTTGGTCTTCCTAGCTTTTGTAGATACTTGGCTAGAAGGCGTTCCTTGAGTTATATGGCTTTTCGGAGAAGCTTCTGGTGATGATTTGTACGCTTGATGAAGTGTCTCATGTTCCATTTCTGTCTGAATATCAGATGAATTATCCTCTAACTTTTGCTCTACGTTAGAGGAATCTACACCTATTGCATCTTCAAATAATTCATCAACAGCACCATTAAAGTCATCAGGTTTCTCTGATTGAACTGTGATGGGGTAGGATAAGTCGGTCCCTGGGATGGCGGGCTCAGCCTTGGTTTCAACACCTATGCATGTAACGTTTTTAGAATTATCAGTCCCTTCCACTGAAATATTGACTTCATGCTCAAATTCCACAGCTCCAACCTCAGATCGATCTGGTGAATCGAGAGTAGAAGTTATAGAAAGTTCAGTTCCACATTCGGACCCAGTAAATACAACCCTTGAGGTATCAGTAACTAAATTTTCTGCCTGGTTAATCTCCTTTGTTCTGATTTCATTGTCAATAGCAGATGAAACTGTATCCGCATGGGATTCAATATCATTTTCTTGATTAGACGGGCTAATTGATTTTGCGGAATTGTTTGTGGAAGTCAGCTCTTCAAATTTTGATTGAGCTGCAATAAATGCAGGATTACTGGCCTTTCTTGATCCAAACACAAACTTCCTTCCCTCGGTATCCGGTTGTTCAGTTGCAACCCTTTTCATTGAACGTTTGGGTTGTTCTATTTCCAATTCAGGCTTACCAGAAAAGGAATCAAGCTCCATTTGAGGAACAGAGTTCGATCGGCTATTTTGGTTGGGAAGTATATCTGAATTCTCTGTCGACCTTGACAACTCCAAGTTCTCAGCCTGAGGCTGCTCCACCTTATGACTTACCAAGTTTTCTTCACTTTCAGATGGCACTACCGCTTCCTCAGTATCAGACTTTAAATACGGTACTGCTGCTACTCTAGTATTGGACCTCAAATCTGTCCACTCAGAATCATCTTCAGCTGAAATTAGAGTAGTAGTTTGATTTTCAGTATGCTTCACTTTCTCCTGCTCCTGTAGGTTTGTAATAGGTTCTGGTTTATGTGATTGTTCAATATCTGTTGGTGAAGTCGACACCCACCTCTCCAACCATTTCCAGGCCGAATCAGATCTTGAAGGATCACACTTGATGTTTATGGATTTGGTCCTTGGTGACGATTCTAGTAGCTTAAGTAAATGGAAAAATTAATGCAAGCTTCAGTTTCACAACAACAAAACAACACAGTATATCGAACAAACAGAATAGTCAAAAGAAGAGGGGGGGGGGGGGATAAATAAATTTTGTTCTTTACCTGCCGAGCAAACCTATTACTGAGTAGCTTCTCAATTGATGTATATGTTAGATCTGGTTTGGCTCCTGATTTTTGCTTTCCCTGGAACAAGATGGAATGATCATAAGAATATCAACAGATGAAATACAGAAATTTCTCCATAAAAACATTACAGTTATTCATTTAAGGATAAAAATATGATCGCTAGCCTTCATAAGATATAATTTTAAAAAAAGGGAGAAAAAAAAAACAAAAAACAAAAACAAAAAAAAACAGAACTGGGTATGCGACATAGATCAACATCTGAAGGCATTTCCAAGAACCTAAAGCACCTCACTCCCTCCAATACAATATTCTGTTAAGTATATTAAGCTCTTGGAAACCCTTTTCTAGTTATTTACTCCCTCCATCCCATAAAAGATGTCTTTAAGTACACTTTTCACACAATTTAAGAAAAACAAAAATTGAGGAGAGAGGATAAATAAGCTTCCATTTTTCCCTATGGACCCACATAAGCACAATAAAGATTCTTCCATGTACCCAAAAATAATGGTTCCTACTTGAGTACTTTTGTAGGTAAAATAGACTTTAGATATCATTATGGATTTTAATTATATACTTGAGACATCTTTTGTGAGACAATCTTTTTGTACTTTAGTCATCTTTTATGGGACAGGACAGAGGGAGTATTTAATTTTTGAAAACATCTAGCTGGCAAAAGACAGGACTATCCCTAGTCCCTACAATTTTGAAAACTAAAACAAAAGACTTAAACATCAACGCATATGCCTATGAAGATGTAAACATATAAATGTCACAACGTCAGTATGGGTTTACACATTAGTTGGTGTCCTTTCCCTTTCTGAAGGGGCGGAAAAGATTCAGATTTGATATCTACCCAAAAAAAATTGAAAGGAATCAGAACAGTCCTTCCACAATTTCTGGCTCTAGATATCTTTATCTAATTAACATTGTACTGAACATGAAAAATCACTTCTCACTAATTACTGTGATGAACAAGACGTATGATGCAGGACAAGATCTAAAAGGTTTACAGAAGACAGAGAAGGGGAAGGAAAGAACCATTACCTACGACCACAACAGTACAAAGCCTTAATCTCAAAATCAACATTCAACTCTCTATTCCAAGGATGGGGATTACATCACTTTATATAGAACGTAGAAAACCCTAATTCTAATTTAAATTAGGAAACATGATTTAATAAGGAAACAAACTCTTAATTACTGCGTACCACAATTAAAAGATGTATGATAATTACAATTAATTTGTAAATGGTTACACAAAATAACCCCTTGCACTTTCCCCTAGTCTCATTCATCATCATTCTTCCCTCCATTTAGAAAAAAACCAGTCATCAAGTTTAAAAGTGTGGAAGAATACATAGGCTTCGATCATTACTTCCCAACACAAGAAATCTTGAATCTCCTTGTAGGTACATTAATAACTTGAAAACCATACGGAGAATACTTTACTATCCGGCATACTACTGGAGCTATCATTGATGAAAAAAATCGATTTTTCGAAATATTACCGCTCCATGGTTCACTTTGGATTGTTTTGGGCTCTAAACTTTCTTGTTGATTTCTTTGACTTTATTCTCCTATCACCCCCCTTGATGACCTCTTCTAGCTGCTAAACAACCTTTCTTCACAATCATTATGTGAAGGTGGTTGTTCTTTCTTACCATCTAGGTGAAAACTAAAGACCCGAATACCTGTTTTAAGCCTTTCAAGCTCCTTGTATATTTCCTCATGATTTTAATGAAATGCCCAGGCTTGCCATTTACTTTTGTTGAACTCGCCATAATGACCTGAAGAACAAAAGGCTATCCTTTTTCTTTTTTGAATTGAAAAAATAAATAAATCGAGGGTCTTCCTGACAGAAATAAATAAATAAGGCCAGATCTAGAAATAATCAAAGATCGAGGATGGGTTGTAAAATTTACCAAATTGACGGACCGTTTCAATGATATAAAAGTATGGGTCAATTAGAACACATATAGAACTTTGTGACCAAGGGCTGAACTATAATTAAGTATAGAGGCCTTCGGTATAATTTGGACTAAAAAGAGAATAGATCAGACTACCTCTATTTATTTATTTTTTGAAAAGAAACTTTTGACTACGAAAAGTAACTTCGGCAAAGAACAATGATTCGAGAAATGCCTAGCTTCTTTTTTTAAGTAACTTGAATCTTATCTGCACGATCGATAGTATGGGTAGGTTATACTTGATGAAGGCAGTAGATGGCTGCCTAAGAAGGTGAGGAGTGACAACCAGTGGTGGGATTGCGAATGTGATGGATTTGGGATAAGGGTTTTGATGTAGAGATAGATTCTAATACCATTCTGATGAAGGTAAAGAGGTGAGAAGTAGTTAAACCACTAAAAAGGGAAAAGAGGGTGAAAGTTGGAAAAAGAGTATGAAGAACTATCTCAAAGGCCACAATGGCACAAAAATCTCAAATGAATATTTTAGTATTTAACTCTGTATTTTAACAATAGGGATTACACTTTATATAGAACATAGAAAACCCTAATTCTAATGAAACTTAAAAATTAACTTATTAAGGAAACAAACTTCTAAATCCTAATTATTAACTACTATAATTAAAATATGTATAATAATTACAAGTAATACAAAATAATTAGCAAATAGGTTAATTAAAAGTTTAGAATTCTCCCCATAGAATTTATATTATAATTGTTTTTAATTATCTTATTTATTTTGACCAACAATATTTTCAAATCTTATTAAATTAATATTTTCTTGACCTTGATAATTTAATATCAAGTGTTAAAGAGATTAGTTCATAAAATAACATTTCCCAAGGCAAGGAAACTCCTATTATTCCTAAATGATTTTTATTCACTAAAGTTTTCAAAATATTATATATATATATTAAAATAATTTTAACAAAAGAACAAAAAGAAGTTGTAAAAAGCTTTAGCCTTCCATTTATCCAAATTTCATGGGAAAGCTGTAAAAAGCAAGAGGCTAAAAGTCTCTCAATTGTCCGAATTCATGCATGTGTATGTCCATGTGCTTGGAAGTTAATGTACTAGAGTCGGTTCCTTTTTTGTCTCATCTGAAAATAAGTGTGTTGAAGCTTCGACAATTTAAAACAAACATGTGCTAAGGCAAGGAAACTCCTATTATTCCAAAATGATTTTTATTCACTAAAGTTTTCAAAAAATTATATTATATATTGAAAGTATTTTAACAAAAGAACAAAAAGAAGTTGTAAAAAGAAAAAAGTTTCGGCCTTCCATTCATCCGAATTTCATGGGAAAGTTATAAAAAGCAAGAGACTAAAAGCCTCTCAATTGTCTGAATACATGCAGAGGCAATTCCTTTTTTGTCTCATCTGAAAATGAGCGTGTCTTTGACAATTTAAAACAAACATGTGCTAAAATCAGATTTTTACAAGCAACCTTTTTCTATGGGCTAAAGTTTGAAATTCAAAAATGTTAGTATGTCATTTTGCTGGGCAATCCGAGTTATCATCTTTTAATTTCATCCGAGCTCTTGATTTCAAACTCAATAAATCCTAGCCCTTGATTTCCAAAACAAATACCAAATGACCATTTTGCCCTAAGCTTGGAAAATCTATAAATAAGAGGCTTTTCATTTCATTTCTTTTCAAGTTGCCAATTTCTAAGAAAAGAAAAGCTTATACTCCTTGTCTACATTCTCTCTTTAAAGACTACTCAAAGTTTCTATCTTTCCACGAAGAGAAAATTTGTCAAAGTATTTGAGATAAGTTATTGAATTGATTTATTTGAAGTATCTCATACTTGTGTATATTTATAGATATACAAATATAAATTGTTATACACATTTATATATAAAAAGTCAATACTTAAACACCGAGACTATAGCGGAAATATTCCTCTTAAGTGAGGTAATCAACCGAACGAGGGCTCAAAGTCTTAAGTGGCTTTTATTGATATAGTTTATTTATATAAATATTGTTAAGTAAATCAATAATTAGACACTGAAACTATAGCAGATATATTCCTCTTAAGTGAGGAAATCAGCCAAACGATACTTAAAGTCCTAAGTGGTCTATCGAAAATATTTATATAAATATTAGTTGTGAAACTATAAATTTGGCCAGTACTTAAAGATCGAGACTATAGCGAAGATATTTTTTTGAAGTGAGGAATCAGCCGAACGAGGGTTCAAAGTCCTAAGTGGCCTTATTTAACGTATTCATATCATAGATCAAATATATTATTATATATCTTTGAGTTAAACAAATTTATTTGTTATATCAAGTATATTATTTAATTGATTAATTTATTATACTTGATATATATCATCACAAGTATTTGAACATAAATTTATTTATTCATAAATACTTATTGCATAATATAAAAGTTATTTAAACTTTTATATCACAAACTTCATTGAATACATCTGCTTCTAAAGAAGCATATCATTCACTATAAAAGTTATTTAAACTTCTATATATGAAATTAATTCTATATCAATTTAACACACATTCTTTATTTATAAAAGAAAAGTAAAGCTTTATAAATCTGCACTAAATTATATATTTGCTTATACAGAATCATATTTTATCTAAGCTTAATTTTATATATCTGCTTTCACAGAAGTATATTCACATTAGTATAAAAGTTGCACAAACTTTTATAACTGAGCATAAATTAATATCTGCTTATACAGAAGCATATTCACACAAATATAAAAGTTTTTAAACTTTTATACATGTTTAATTATTATCCACTTATTTAAGAAGCATCAAATATAAAAGTTATTTAAGTTTTTATATATATGCACTGATTTTATCTGCTTATCTTAGAAGCATAATTCTGTCAATCTTTTGTAAAAAGAGAAAAAGGAAAGAGTTAATTTATTTTATGTATTTGTGAAAGACTAGTAATCCTTTGACCAAGACCAGAGTCTTAGAGAAGACAACGAGGAGTTGGGTCTCTAGTGTAGTTGTGAGGTGATGGAGAGGATATCGTTTCAAGACCAGATCATAGCATAGAACCGAACACAAAGGAAAGGTGCAACTAAACTTGAGAAAGGAGCAGAAAGCTTGTTGTCCAAGATAGTTTTGTATAGTTGGAAGTTGATCTTTAAAACTTTGTAAAATTACTTATAGTAATAAGATCTCAAGTTTTGAAGAGGAGCTTGAGACCGGACGTATAACATACCCTAGATGTATGTTGTGAACCAGACAAATCTTTGTGTATTGTGTGATTGAATTTTTATTATCTTGCATATTAATTTCTGACATTGCAAATTAATTGATTGAAAAATCAAAAAGGCCTAAGATAATTTTTTAATTAGTAATAATTTATTCAACCCCTTCTAGATTATTATTGAACTTTCACAACAGAGTGACTGAAGGATTAATTTTAGAAGGGGAGTTGCCTAGTGTTACCTCTGTTGACTGCTAGTACTCAATTTGTTTTTTAATTTTTTCATAAGTAGCACTCAACCTAATCTAAACAATATGGACTCAAAACAAGGTTGTATAACTCATAAAGATAGCTGGGTTTTGTATAAATTCAATTTGGTAGCCTTACTTGGAGTTTTGGTGTATGATTATCTTTCCCAGTAGATCCTTCATCTGAGAGGCGAGTGTGACGTGCACGAACAAGAGCTTGCATTTTGATTATGGCTTGAACACAACGTAGAGATCCCACAGCATGCCTCCGAACCAAATGTCCTCGCACAGCAGCTTGCAACTTTACTATGTTCTGATGCTTCATTAGTTGTTTCTCAGCCTGCCAAAATACATAAACACAGAAAAACTGAAAGCTATAGATATATATTAGATTTCCAATACAGAAATATCATAAAATTAGAAAAGGAGACGTACCAATAATCTCCTAATAGCAGACTGGATGACAATAATAACAGATTCGTCTGGTAAGTTGGTGTCCACCTCTGCAACAGCTACCACCTCTGAACATTTTGAGTTTATTGATGTCAACAACTGAGGCACCTCATCTGTCCATTCCATTCCAGAAGATTTCTCAGGAATAGCGGATTTAGCTTGTGTTTCATAGTCGACATTAGCAGATTTAGCTTGTGTTTCAAAGTCGAGATTAACAGATTTAGCTTGTGTTTCAAAGTTGACGTTAGAAGATTTAGGTTGTGTTTCGAAGTCGACATTAGCAGATTTAGCTTGTGTTTCGAATTCGACATTAGCAGATTTAGCTTGTGTTTCGCAGTCAATATTAGAAGATTTAGCTTGTGTTTCAAAGCTGACATTAGCAGATTCAGGGCTGTCCTTATTGACAGAAGATGGCACTTCTGAGATCACAGTGTTACTAAGCACTCGATGTCTGGCAGACCTCTTCCGAAAACTCCATCCACGTTTGTCGGTTGAAGCCTTGCTCTGGAATGAAATTCAAACAAAACCAGTTGAGTGAAGGAGAGATAGCTCGACTACAAATGAGTCTATGACATGATTGTCTAGTTTTAAATAGGTAAGTACTAGCTATTTATAATCTAAAACCTAAACTTGGACAGAGTAACACCAACCATGCAATAAATGAGAGTTTCTTTAAAAAAGTTAAGGAATGTCCACTTTCTTATTATAAGAATTTAACTTGTGCCGTTAATGCTAGAAAAAACATACTTGGCCACAAAAAAGAAAGTTGCAGTTTTAAATGTACAATATATAACAAAAATGGTGTATTTAATTCCAGAATTAAAGTTATATAAGATGAAAACCCCTCTAGGAAAACTTGTTACTGGATTAAACTAAAAGTGAAAGATCGCTTGAGCAATTATACTAATTCAGGAAGTCTTTTATTTTATAAAGTCAGTTTCTATTGTAAGCATGCAAATTGATAAGATTATTCAGGCAACCACATCAGCCCCAGCATAATTTGCTTGGAAAGCAAGTAAACTAGGAAGGTGTGAATTTGGCAAGAAATGCATAAACACACCTAGGCTCAAAGGAACAATCGAGTAAACACCCAAGACACTGCAATACTCCCAGGAGATATATGGTTTTGCATGATTGAATGGTGTGCAATTCTCTCGGCCTAGGACTTGAAAACTCACAGATTCATTAAACAATTGATGTAGAGAAGGATCTAACCGCCACAAACTACACCCTAGTATGAAAGTCACCCTAATATGATAGTCTTGAATTTTTTTCTATTCATAATAACCGACCGCTTCTCATATTTATTTTTAAGTGACCTTTTTTGTTGAATGACCTTGTCTTGTAATTTATTCATGAGCATAGGATATATATATATATATATATATATATATATATATATATAAAGGGAGAGAGGGAGAGGTGGTGGTTATTTCTAGAGGCTCTGTCACAATATGTCAATAACTACCTTATTTTCTCCATCTCTTATTTTCTCTCCTATCTTTTCTCATCCATATTTTTTTTAATTTTATTCAAATATTTTAATTGTTTTTAACTGCACACACATAGTTTGTGCCACATAAACACACACACACACACACACACACACACACATATATATATATATATTAAAAATGAGTAGATTTTCGCTCATTGCTTTGGCTGCATCATTGGCTGGTGTATCAAGTCATTGAGGCAACATGCATGCAAAGTTCTGCCAATATTTAAAATTCTTTTCTATGAAATAAAAAAGTAAAATAAGAAAAATACACAAGTAAATAGATAACTTAAGTGGAGCTTTAAAAAATGGTCAAATGCTCTAACAGAACCCCAATACGGTATAAATGTTCCAACATCATTCAAGACAGCCCGACTAAGGAATTCAGTGCACCTCCGCCACAGATTCCTTGTCAAAACTTAAAAGAGAAAAAAAAAACTAATTAATGGATGATTTTCAAAACATGATTAAACGTCCATATGACTTCTCCCTCAGAGAAACAAATATTTGAAGAGCAACCAAGACAACCTATATTAAACAGAAGTGGCTCCGAACCAACCACATGTTCAGCAGTTGTATCTCCTTCTGAGACAGATGAATGGAATTCTTAACCATCCACAGATTGAATTCTCTGCTGCACACCAATGAGAATGGTCACAGCAGATAAGTCAATTTGCTCAAGGAACAATAGAGGATAAGGAGACTAACTGCAGGTGGTCTGGGTACAAATATAAATATTGAAATAATGAAGAAAATGGAGGTGTAACAATATAAAGATAGCAGTTCTCCAGCTCAACTTTTGATTCTGATGTAGCAGTAAAAGCATTAAGACGCGTCATTCCCTAATACCAGCATATTAAAAAAATTAACAGATTAATATAAACATTGTAGGTTCCATAATTAATATATTAACTCAAAGCCAGAAATTAAACCATCTTTATATCCATTTTCTGATAATAAAATAAAGCTCTCTATCCTTTACATTGAACCTACGTGGCTAAGTCACATTGCCAAGGATTCTTATGATAAATATTTATTATTTCCGTTTTATACTTCAGCATTTTGGTACCCAAGGAAGTCAACAAAATAAAACTTCCAAGGTTAGGGGGAAAAGAATGTATTCCTCATCAAGCAACACAACCCTCGTCCTATAAAATGAAGATTCTATAGCAACAATAGCTATTAGCCAAACCTTTCCTAACCAAACTTCAAGTCGTTACTAACATTTCATATTCAAATTGCTCAAACGGCGTCATCTTAGACATGAAGTCATAAAGGAGGACCAGAAATAAAGACGAGAATGAGGTTCAAACATCGAAGGAACTTGTTATACTATATATAGCCCAAAACTAATCACCTCAAAAGAACACAATTATACTAAATATTATAAAAGCATAAACATAAACAAGATCTCAATAATACATTAGTGAATGGACATCTCACCTTTTTATTCCACTAATGGTATCATAAAATTATGTTTCTTAATCTCAAATTTGAGATGCTATTTATAATCACAATCACAAAATCAGATAATAAACACTAATTGGCAGCTTATACTTCATTAAATTGTAGATCACAAAAAGATCTCTACTTTACATAATATCAGGCATCATGCATTATAAATTGGCATTATGGAAGAGCTAAGCGAAACCCAGTAACGATCTAAGCCTCGCATTCGAAAGAAATGGTTCAAAATCTTATTCTTTGCATAAAAAGCATCGATTATACATGTCTAATTCTCACATTTTCGATTCAAAAATAGAAAATTCAGAAATCATATCGTGGAATTGTTGGAATGTACTTGATTTGTCATTATTCAAACAAAATTCCAAACATTTCTATAAAGTTTAAAACTTTAACTTAATTTTATTATTGGGTAATTCTTATCAGCAGCCAAATGGGGTTAAACAAATAAAATAATTAAATTCCCGAATGGAGATGAATTCAAAAGAGGAAAAGAGAAAAAGAAAAATAGTAGCTAATAGATTAAACCTCTGAAGCTTCGAGATCATCTCTGTCGACAGAGTCGCTAGCACAAGTAATGATCTTGAAGCAAGATGTGGTGGATCTTCCCATTTTGAGACTAACAACTGTGTTTCTCTTTCTCTCTTCTCTTTCTCTCTCTAAAACGGACAACTTAGTTATCTCACTCAACACTCTCAGACATTAACCTTTTACTATTGTTGTTGCAGTTGGAAATTGTAGCAGATATTCAAGATATAATACGGACCTCAACCCATCTCTAAAATATAATCAATTTATGCCTTTTGAGTCCGCTTATTAGTGTTCGTCTTTGATACAAAGTTAAGCAATTTAAAGGACTGCTTTTATATAAGTTCAAATCTCATACACAGGTCAGTGTCATCTCCTAACTTATCTCGTCTAATTTATTTCTATCAATTTCAAAATTCTTTATCCAAATTCAAATTTTTTTTTATCTAAATATTATTAAATTTCAAATTATAATAACAATAAAATTCAATCCTAAATTATACACAAGCATCTCATGCATGCGGTGGATACCACTGATTATAATATAACAATAAAGATATTTTATTAAAAATAAATATTTTGTTAATAATAATGTGTCATCATTTTAACCTTAATCGTATATACATACAACGACAATTACTCGTATATACATATACCGACAATATATGAAATTTTAATTATTTTTATATTGTCACATGTTTCTCTCACTTATACAATTAGTGTAAAGTAATTTTTATCTTTTATCATGTGAAAATAAAAAATATATTTATAAAAAATATTAATTTTTTATTATTATTAGAGTAATGTTACATGCACAAACTATTTTATAAATATTTTACAAACTGCTGACGTGGCATACTCCACCTCAGCGTATTGATCAACAAATTGTTTCAATATAGTCTTCGACCCCACACAATACGTTGAGGTAGAATATGTCACATCAACGGTTTGTAAAATAGTTTGTGTCTCTAGTATTATTCTTATTATTGTATATATTGAATATCATATATACGTTTCTCATCACTATTTTTCTTAGACGTAAGTTCTTGAGATAATTTTATAATAATGTTACGAGTCTTAAATTATTTTTTAAATAATATAGTATTGTGAAAAATAAATCACACAAGAAATGTACCAATTAATTTAACAATATCACCATTATTTGAGACCTCCAATATAAAAACATTTTTTAACAAAATGCTCTTATATTTTATAACAAATTTAGGATTATATATTAAAATTTAGAAACATTTTTTTTCTTGAAATTATATCTAAATACTAGGAATATAAATGAGTATTTGAAAAATAAATAGAATTTCCAGTATAGAAAGAAAAAGGAGCGGTCATAAGCCTTAATAGATAATGAAGGAAAAAAAAACCCTAAAGAATGGAGACAGGCCCCACATGAACCTCTATACGAAGACATGATAAGTCAAATAACAGAAATAAATTTGAAGGACATTGGGCCGGGCCTCCCCTTCGCACCTAGAAAAGATAAACTAAAAAGATACTGCATCAGAATTACAGGGTACGGACTATGTTATGCTCCGCGGCTGTTAATACTGTCCAACACAAGTATGAAATTAATAAGGAAACTACTATTTTCGCATAAAAATTACTATATCTCCGGCATGAATAGTGAATTGGTCCCACTGAAATTCACATAAAAATATTATTTTAACATAGAGTTTTTTTATGTAAATATGATAATTGGACATAAAGATTAAACACGAGTGTTTATCAATTTTTTATTTATATTTTTACCCCTAATTTTTTAAGAGAAAAAATATAAATAAATAAATTATAAAATATTATGTCTAATTTTCATGTCTGCACAAATTTATGAAAATATAAGTTTCCAAACAATAACCATTTTATTGACAGCTATTTTTTTACCCATGGGCCACGTGTTGGCCCTGCTACCCTACACGTTTGGGCACATGACTTGTCACCTACCCCATGTTACTTCAGATGCTCATAATTGATTATTCAATTTAATTATTATTTTTTAAGCATAATGTGAACTTTGTAGTTTAGATTCTCCCTTCTTCTTCTTTTTTTTTTTTTTTTCTAAATTAAGAATTTTAATCACTTAATTGATTGAAATATTCAACATTGTGTTTATAAATTCGGAGAGAAAATAAAAGAAATGTATTTAAAATATGAGTGAAAATAGAGTGAGGAAAAATAAAATTATTTTCTTTTTTTATGCTAATGGGTTTTAGAAATAAAATTTAACTTAAAAAAACATATTACTAATTTATCCTTATGAGTTAAAAATAATATAAGGATAGTTTTGATATTTAGTTTGTTATATAAGCTTCTATAAATTCTCTTACAAATCTTTTCAAGTTTTAATCAATTATAAATAAACAAATTTAATGTTTTGTTTGATAAAATTGAATGAAAAATTTTGAATGTATAAGAAAATCTGAATGAACTAAATCAAGTACAAGCTCTGAATATAAAATGAAATGATGTGTTTTATAACTGTCTGTCTAAATCATTTAAATACGTGTATTTTCGTATTTTAACCTTATAGACTGTTATGAACAAATTTATTATGTAATTATAAATAAACAAGCAATTTAAGAAAATTTAAATATAAACTTGTGAACAATCTTTGATGGAGTATACAATTAGTAATATAATTTTAGGAATAAACTCTACTTTTTTTTAATAACATTCTATTAGTCCATAAAATCAAAACAAAAGTTTACAACAATATTCATTAAATTGATTATTGACTAATCTGTTAAAGAAAAAAAATTTGTAAACAACAAAATTTGTTTACAACAGTAAAAATATATGGATATTAAATATGATTTTTAATTTTCTATGAGGGTTTGAAAGTAAAAATATCATTCAACACTATTTTTTACTAAATAAAATAAATAGTCTGAATGATTTAATCGGTCAGATTCAGATGTAAACTAGATACAAACCCGCGCTTTGCGACGGGATTATTCATTTTGTTAATAATAAATTTATACATGCAATTAATAAATTAAAATATAATAAAAAGATGGTATATTGTTGTGCGATTATCAAATTTTAATAGCATATGTTATATAGTATTGCATAAAAATTTTGTGCACAAATACATATCCAAGTATATAATTAATCTGATCACTAAACCCTAAAACATTACATAACAATTTTGTGTGTGTGTGTGTGTGTATATATATATATATTAATCTCTTGATAAATAAGTTTATAATGTAACCAATATGGTTAAAAATGGGTAACTCTTTCATTCTAAATCACTAACAAATATTTAGAAAGTGTCATGCACAATGTCATCGAATTGTTATATTGATATGATTGCTAGTGGTATATTTGAAGTCTGTTACACGTTACACAAACATCGCCAAGCCTCAAATATCTGACACATGTACTTGATGCATTTTGAAGATCCATGTCTCGTATACGCTTACTTGCACCAGAATTCTAACATCCAAACGAAAGGGAAAACAACGAAAGAATGTCTCAGTTTCGGTCCTCAGACATGAAGGGAAAGCACATGTTACATGCGAAAACTGAAAAGTACGAGAATTAATAATTATGTTGGATCTTCATGTCAAACAAACACCATGTCCAAAAATATAGTTGTGACGCCCCCAAAATTAGGTATACATCACTTATCTTGGGTCGACAGATACATAGTACAGAATACAAATACAACTGTCGTGTACAATACGACAAAACATAAACTGTGAGTTTGAATACAAATATTATCTTCTAAAGAGTATTCATACTCAAAAGGAGTCCTCATTACATTTATTAACACACAATTACATAGAATAGTGAGGACTACTAACTAATACTATCATTCGGACCATCACTCCGTTCCCTGACTTGCCCCAGCTACGTTCTCATTTCTTGAAGAGAACAGTGAAAGAAAGGGTGAGTTCAACTAGCCCAGTAAGAAATATTATGACTAAGATAATGCAGAATAAATTATCATTAGCCTTCAACAATGTTAAACTGATAAAATATAATAGACATCAAGTTTAACTGCAGCAGAACAAGCAATCCATTAAAAGAGTCAAGTAGAAAATAAACTCTACTATCTTTTATGATTTAAAAAGTTTTTCAACACTGTGATCACTGGGACTCAGCTTAATAAAATAATTCACATCATCGAATCACCCCTGCACTACGGTCAAGGATATTCGTGTAGTCATTAATGGTCATGATCATGCCAACAACTGTCCATCAACGCACTACGGGCCAATGAGGACTTTTACCACATCATTCGTAACATTACGGTCATGATTTTACCGAATAATCCCTGGTCATAATCATACCAAGTCCATCTATGCACTATAGGCCACAGATGACTTTCAACATTTTATAAATATGAGGATGATGACAATAATATAAGAATTCAATAAAACAAGTTCAAGAATTAACAACGTCCAAATTGTCAACATGATACTGCTTTGTGGAGTAAAATTCAAGAATGCTTAGAAGAATATTTTCATGAAAAGATACTGGATGAAACGCAATTATCAAGGATATTCCACAAATTTCATGGAGTATAGAAGTCAAAACTTAACCAACTGAGTATAATAAAGAATGTAATAACAAAAGAAATCACCATGCATGCGATAGACCGCACAGACAGGTTATTCCAACAGAATAATAAATAATGGAACTAGGTCCGGCATAAAACGCACAGACAGGATATTCCAACAGAATAATAATAAAGACGGAACCAGGTCCGGTGTAAAACACACAGACAGGATGTTCCAACAGAATAATAATAAAGACGGAATCAGGTCCGGTGTAAAACACATAGACAGGATGTTCCAACAGAATAACAGAAGAATGTCACAAAGTATAGGGTAGACCGCGTATACAGGTTATTCTAACATAATAATAAGAAATTGAATAACAACAGTTCTCTTCATGAATAAAAAAGAATAACACCCCTTGCCGTTTTAAAGAAGAGCTGAAATAAAGAAGTAGTTAAGTAGCAGATTACTCTTCTTCTCTCTCTCTATAGTTTCTCTCTCTAGAGTTCAGTGAATTCGTAAAAAATAATGAAGGAATGAGCTGCTATTTATAGAAAAATAGAATGCATAGTAACTAATCCATGAACGGTCCAGATTGATTACCTTAATCTGACGGTCTATATTTAAAGAAAAATCTTTTAAATAAAATATAATATATTCTATTTATAGAATAACTTTAATAAAGTATTATGTTTTATATAAAAAGATGTTTCTGTTTTATTACGTTAATAATACGAATAAAACAAAACGTCATTATCGCTAAATAATTCATATTATTAACTGACAATAATTGAATCAAACTGAGTGACTTCTCACATAAGCATTAATAATCAATACCGTGTGCTACTATACAACCTCACGTATTACTGTACTTTTACTACCGAGTAGTTCAACAGTATCAATGGTAAAACTTCCGCCGTTATTTTTAATAAAATATTTTTGTCATTTTCTCAATCCGACAATAATTTCGTTGTGGAGTCCACCAATAATTGTGCCGTTGTACGAATATTCCCTGTTAAAATGAATATTTCCCGACCAATCGAATATTATATAACAACTTGCGTACTTTGTAAAATTTATAAATATTACCCACAACTATAACATTATATCAAATTAACTCCATAATATTTAAAAATGATATTTATAGAAAATTCATCTTTATTTATAAAAGTTGGGGTCTTACAACCTCCCCGTCTTATGAAATTTCGCCCTCGAAATTAGGGTACGTACCTGGTATGTCGAAGAGGTAAGGATACCTTGATTTCATTTCAGATTCTAACTCCCAAGTCATTTCCTCAACATCGTGGTTTCTCCACAAAACTTTGACTTGAGGTATAACCTTAGAGCGTAGAATATGTTCCTTCTTATCCAAGATTTGAACAGGAACTTCTTCATACGTCAAATCCTCCGCTATTTCGTCCGGTTCTAACTCAATAATGTGGTTCGGGTCTTCCATGTAAGACCCCAAATTATTAATAAATGAAATTTAAATTCCTCTATTTATTATTTTGAAATAGTAAGGGTTGATTTGATTAATGTGGTTAGTTATGGGTAAAATGCGTAAATATTTCAAATAAGCAAGTGGTCCTAAAATATTCATTGTTGTCGGGGAATATTTGTTTGGTCGTGAAATATTCTTGTTGTCGGGGAATATTCGTACGACGGCGCAGCCTTGTGTGAGCCCCATAACAGAAAACGATTGGATGAAGAAAACGACAAAAATAAGTTGTTTATAAATAATGGCGTAGTTGTTACCGTTAATACTGTTGGAATACCCGGTGGTTAAAACACAGTAATACGCGTTGTTGCACACTAGCACACGATATTGCACCAATTATTGATTCTTACGTAAGAAGGCACTACTCAATAATTGTTACAGTAATTACTGTTCAATATTGTATTTTATTGATTCAATAATTGCTGCGTTGATATTTTATATTACTGTTGTTTTAATAATTGTCACTGCACAGTATTTTCTATTATCGGAACAATAATTCATATTATCTGAATAATATTATTAGATAACATTATTGGCAATGTCTAGAAAGTTCTGTCTAAGGAGAGGTTTGGTCATCTAATTGCGCGCCAGTAAGGAGAGATCCTTATTGGAAAGCCCCCTCTTTCCTGGGAACGGCCTGGTTGCTAGTACTGTGATTCTGTAATATTATTTGTGTATAATTAATTATTGATTTATATGATGAGAAAAATATTAATTTTATGTGGATATAGATGAAGAAAATTTTTAATGTGACAATTGTTGAAAATTAATATTTTATCTTTTTCTGATAATATAATTCATTTAAATATATTATTTTAATAATATATTGATGGTGATATTTTTACAATGAATGTGAAATATATGAGTATATGAGGAGGAAGAGTATTTTTGTGGTATTAAATGATTAACACATGTTTTGTGTGTTGGTGGACACAATTCTTGACCGAAAATTTATTATTGACTGTAAAATTGCCCGTTTGTGGATTTCGGTCAATTTATGTTTGGAATTTAGAAAAACTTTCTTCTGTAAAGTTGTAGAGAATTGAATTTCCTATAAAAACTCGCGAGATTCAAATTTTTTGATCAAAGGGCTATTTATTATGAATTATTGAAGTTCCGAAGTTTCGAAATAATTGATTTTTGGAAGTTTTAATTATTATTTTAAAGAAAAACGTTTTTTTCAATTGAGGGGCATGTGTTAAATGGTTGAAATCAGCTGGTGTTGTGCTTAGGAATTTTGTTTATAAATAATATTATTATATTCAATTTTCTGCTTTGGTGTTCTAAGCATTTTCCTATAAATAGGATGCTTAGGTTAGAATTGAAAATCACACCAGAAACACAAGTTTCTCTCTCTTTCTCTCTCTATATTAGTGAGCGTCTTGTGAGTATTCTAATACTTTGATTATTGCTATACGGTGCAAGTTCAAGTCATAACCTATATCCGGTATTTCAACTAAAAGTACTGTTTTTGCTGAGGTAAGGGATGTTATTTCTTCTTAAATGATATTATTTTCTTCAATATCATTATGCCGAAGTATTGATCTGAACTTTTTATTAAATTTGGAACTTTTCATGTCGGGGTTACTATTCATGAGTTACTATTCACGAGTTACTATTCACCGAAAAATGAAATTTTCTTTTTTTCGTCCAAAATATCTATTCTGGATACTAGCTTTGATTGTATCCATGTTTTGATCATTCTTGAATTTTACTCCACTATGATTATTTATGAGGTATTTTTGGACATGGAATAGTTGAAATACGAATCATTAATATTTATTATTTTGTTTCACTGGATTCGTTTCCTTTAAAATATTTTTCATCATCCTTAGTCCTAAATGATGATATAACTGAATATCTTTGGCCTGTAGTGCAAAGATGAATGATTTCTGATGAATATCTTTGGCCCGTAGTGCAAAAATGAACAGGTGTTGAGGTGAACATGACCAACTGATGAATATCTTTGGCCTGTAGTGCAAAGATGACTATTTGATTCAAGATATTTATTGATTGATATTACAGGGATAAAATGTTGATGATGGGCTTTTAAATTCATAGATAATCGTAGATTTCATTCTCTACGTAACTCTTCTATGAATTATTATTTTCCGCTGCGAATATTGATTTAAAACTTGTTGTCTATTGTATTCTATTAAATTTTTCCCTGTTGAAGACTAACGATAATTTGTTGTATATTATCTTAGTCATAATATTCTTTACTGGGCTAGTTGAGCTCACCCTTTTCCTTGTTGTTCCATCTTTCTTCTCAGGAGGCGAGAATGTAGCGAGTACTAGTCGGGGTGTGGAATGATGGTTCAAGACAGTTGTTTTAGTAGTCCTCACTATTTTGTAAAATAGTGTATCAATAAGTATAATGAGTTCTTAGTTGAGTATGAATACTGTCTAGATGACAATATTTGTATTTAAACTCACAGTATATGTGTTGTCGTATTTTGCACGACAATTGTAATAATAAAGTTGTAGTTATTTTCTGTACCATGTATTTGGCGACTCAGAATGGGTTGGATGGATTGGACCTATTTTGGGGGCGTCACAGTTGGTATCAGAGCTTAGGGATATGATCTCTGGCGGAGATCGGGGAATAGAACTAGGAGGGGAGATACGAGTAAATCCTTTTCTAGTGTGTCCTACCTAAGCTTATCTGTTGGTCGGTCATATTATAGGGATATTATGTGATATGTTAATTTGTTAAATTAACCCTTATTTTATGGCAGTATTTGAGAATGTCGACTGAGAATGTTAACAGTGGAGTAAATGAGACGGTGGAGATGCCTATACTCACCAACGAGGAAAACGTGCAACAGGCTGGCAATGTTCCTCCTGTGAACAACACCACTGAGCAGACGATGAACGATGAGATGTTTAGAAGCTTTTTGCGATTCATGCAAAACCATACGAAGGAGATTCCTGTTCAAAATATAGGAAGAATGTAACGACCCCAAAATAGGTCCATTCCATCCAACCCATTCTGAGTCGTCAAATACATGGTACAGAAAATAACTACAACTTTATTACAACAATTGTCGTGCAAAATACAACAACACATATGCTGTGAGTTTGGATACAAATATATACCAAATGTGACTCATGTTCCAACCGTGGACATCACCTCACAATGACACCTTACATAAAGGTAAAGTCAAAAACTGTTTTAGAAATTAAAATCTTTGGGAAGTGCTCAAGAAAACTTTCGTACATGGGAGGCCACGCGTCTAGGTTATGATAGATATCATATGGCCACAGAATTATCCTTGGTTGACCCAATAGACCCCAAAGAAAAACGAGAAGATTACTATCATATTCTTCCCAATGGTGAGTGTAAGACCCCGAATTTTATGAAATAAAAGTATTCAATTTTTCTTATAATTACAATTCAGTAAATGGTTAAATTGATAAAAAGTTAAAGTTATGGGTGAAATGTAAAATTTTTTCAAAATACACAAGTGGTTATAAAATAATCATTGTTGTCGGGGAATATTCGTTTGGTCGTAGAATATTCTTTCTGTCGGGGAATATTCATACGACGGCGCAGCTATTTGTGGGCCCCATAACAGAATAACTGTCGGATGAAGAAAATGACAAATTTGAGTTTTTACAAATAACGGCGTAGTTGTTACCGTTAACACTGTTGGAATACCCGGTGGTTAAAATACAGTAATACGCGTTATTGCACAGTAGCACACGGTATTGCATAGTATTTTTGAAATTATTGATTCTTACGTAAGAAGGCACTACTCAATAATTATTACAGTAATTACTGTTCAATATTTTATTTTATTGATTCAATAATTGCTACGTTGAAATTTTATATTATTGTTGTTCAATAATTGTTGCTGCACAGTATTTCCAATTATCAGATCAATAATTCATATTATTTGAATAGTATTATTAGATAGGATTATTGGCAATGTCTAGAAAGTTCTGTCTAAGGAGAGGTTTGGTCACCTAATTGCGCGCCAGTAAGGAAAAAATTCTTATTGGAAAGCCCCCTCTTTCCTGGGAACGGTCTAGTTGTCATAAATGTGATTCTGTTATATTATTTGTGAATAATTAATTATTGATTCATATGATAAGGAAATATTTATTTTATGTGGATATAAATGAGGGATATATTTTTGTGGTTAAAAATGAAGGAGTTAATGTTGAGATTTTTATCCGTATTTTTTTATCGAAATGGAGGTATTAAAAATCAGGGTTTTTGAGATATTTTGCGGGGGTTATAATTTTTAATCCGACCGTTGGATCGTGGTAATTTTTAGATATGTTATACATATATAAGTTGAGTATATGCCCACAAATTTTGAACCGTTAAAAATGAACGTATGATTTATTATGAATTTTACGAGATGACTGGTTCAGAAATTGTTGAATTTTCGGAGTTTATCATTTTGGTGGAAAATTCTAGAATTGGTGGGCCCCACTTGTGGTTGGTGAAGAAATGTGCTGAATTATATTTCAAATGTGGTGGGTGGGAATAGTAGCAGGTAAAGCCATCAGGTTGCAGGTCAAACCTACCAAAATTTTCCTATAAATAGAGGGCTAAGTTAGAATTGAAAATCACACCAGAAACATAAGCTTTCTCTCTTTCTCTCTCTATATTATGAAACATATTTTGTGAGTTTTTAGATACTTGGTGAGTTGCTATTCATCAGTGCAAGTTTTCTTCAGCATCATATCCGATATCCAGTCAGAAGTACTGCTCTTTTGAGGTAAGGGATAGTAAGGGATAGTAATGGATTTTAAGGGTTGTTATGATTTTCAGTTTCGTAATTTTTCTGATCTTCAAAAATTCTGGAAAAATTCAAAATAATATTTTGATGAGTTTTCTTGATTGTGTCCAAAAATGGTGATTTTTGGATGTATAGATTGAGAGTTATGAATTTTATGAGAAAAGACTATTTTAAAAGTAACCGCTTATAATTCCTTGTGGTTAACTCCAAAATTGATGAAATTTTTATTGGGAGTACATGTGTATGATAGAAGTATACTCTGTAAATTTCAAAATTTTTGGACAAAAGTACAATTTTTGATAAATGTCTAAATATTCGGTGGTTTTGGCCATATGAAAAATAGTAAATGAGTTTTAAAAATTATGAGAAAAATATATGTTCAATATGGGACTATATTATGCTAAATCCCAGAAAAGAAATATTTTTGGAACTGATTTGGTATTTTTCATGAAAATGGACTAGTTATGAGTAAATGAATTAAATATGTTATGTGAAGTAAGAAAATTAGAAAATAGGATTTTATGGCTTGAGAATCCTATATGAGGTATATGCAGATTTTTGATGAGGGTTTTGATTATTGGTGATAAAATCTTATGAGTTTGGTATTTTAGAATGATTAAATGCATTATTTAGTAAAGTGTAAACAATTTAAATAAATTGTTTATAAGCTTAAGAAATATTATTCTTTCAATATCATTATATCGAAATACTGGTATGAATTTTATTGTGGAATTTCTACCTTTTTGTGTCGAGTTACTATTCATGAGTTACTATTCACGAGTTACTATTCACGATAAAAATTGGTTTCTTTTTCTAACCAAATTATAGTTGAGTTATGAATATTACTCTTGAGATTAAAACTATGTATTGATTATAGTGATTTTATTATCATATATAACATTTTTATAACCCTGATGTTGAAATTCTCTTTCACTAGAGTGTAAAGATGGGTAGATTATTGGTATGATCATGACTAGGGTTCTCTTTGGCCTGTAGTGCAAAGTTGAATTGTGACTGGTATGATCATGACCATTGAATTTATAAGTGAATATCTTTAGCTTAAGTGCAAAGGTGAATTGATCAACATGATTATAATTATTGTTTATATAAATTCTGAAATGATTATATATTTCTTTGAGATATGAATATATTTGGCCTGTAGTGCAAATATGAATTGTTGATGAATATCTTTGGCCTGTAGTGCAAAGATGAACTGTTGTTGAATATCTTTGGCCCGTAGTGCAAAGATGGTTTGTTGATGAATATCTTTGGCCTGTAGTGCAAAGATGAACAGATGTTGAGATAAACATGACCAACTGGTGATACAAATGAATATCTTTGGACGTAGTGCAAAGATGAAGTTATTAGTATGATTATGAACAGGAAATGTGATTTGGTGTAACCATGATCTTTGATGTTTCAGGTAAAGATAGGTGATGAAAATTATCATCGTCCTGGATGAGAAGAGGAATTTAGAACTACAGTTATGATTATGAGTTATTCATATGATTGTGGACCAGAATTGTTGATTGATGTTACAGAGATAAAATATTGTTGGTGGATTTTTAACATGGAGAAGATAATAGACTTTATAGTCTATTTGACTCTTCTAATGGATTGCTCGTTCCGCTGCAACTATGGTTGAAATTTTTATCATTTACCATATGTTCTAAATCTCTGATTTATTGTTGATGAAGACTATTGATAATTGAATTATCTTTAGTCATGATATTCTTTACTGAGCTAGTTGTGCTCACCCTTTTGCTTCACAATTCCTTTCAGGTAATAAGAGTGTAGCTGGGTCGAGCAGGGGTAACAAGGGAATAGAACGGTGGTCATCATTTAGTAGTTATATTTGGTGAAGAAAATAGGGTGAGGCGAACCCAACGTTGGAAGGGTGTTTTGTCACTATCATACAAGATGTCTAATGACATACAACCTCGTGTCATCATAGGAAAGGGTTGTGCTCATCCACTTGCTGAGTATATCTATGGGCACTACCTATATAATCTTGGTGTTTGTTTGAAGTATAATTCTCAATTAGAGACAGTGGAGATAATGATAAGTCAAGAGAAGACTCACCATTGGGAAGAATATGATAGTAATCTTCTCGTTTTTCTTTGGGGTTTATTGGGTCAACCAAGGATAATTCTGTGGCCATATGATATCTATCATAACCTAGATGCGTGGCCTCCCATGTACGAAGGTTTCCTTGAGCACTTCCCAAAGATTCTAGTTTCTAAAACAGTTTTTGACTGTACCTTTATGTAAGGTACCTTTATGAGGTGCTGATACATGATGGTGTCCAATGTCACATTTGGTATATATTTGTATCCAAACTCACAGCATATGTGTTGTTGTATTTTGCACGACAATTGTTGTAATAAAGTTGTAGTTATTTTCTGTACCATGTATTTGACGACTCAGAATGGGTTGGGTGGAATGAACCTATTTTGGGGTTGTCACAGTGAGTCTTCTCTTGATTTATCATTATCTCCACTGTCTCTAATTGAGAATTATACTTCAAACAAACACCAAGATTATATAGGTAGTGCCCATAGATATACTCAGCAAGTGGATGAGCACAACCCTGTCTTATGATAACACGAGGTTGTATGTCGTTAGACATCTTGTATGATAGTGACAAAACACCCTTCCAACGTTGGGTACACCTTACCCTATTGGATTCACCAAATAAAACTACTAAATGAACTTTTCTATACTGCTTCGGGAGAACATCCACATCTAGAGACCACCGTTCTATTTCCCTATTACCCTCGCTCGACCCAGCTACACTTTTATTACCTGAAAGGAATTGTGAAGCAAAAGGGTGAGCACAACTAGCTCAGTAAAAAATGTCATGACTAAAGATAATTCAATTATCAATAGCCTTCATCAACAATAAATCAGAGATTTAGAACATATGGTAAATGATAAAAATTTCAACCATAGTTGCAGCGGAACGAGCAATCCATTAGAAGAGTCAAATAGACTATAAAGTCTATTATCTTCTCCATGTTAAAAATCCACCAACAATGTTTTATCCCTGTAACATCAATCAACAATTCTGGTCCACAATCATATGAATAACTCATAATCATAACTGTAGTTCTAAATTTCTCTTCTCATCTAGGACGATGATAATTTTCATTACCTATCTTTACCTGAAACATCAAAGATCATGGTTACACCAAATCACATTTCCTGTTCATAATCATACTAATAACTTCATCTTTGCATTACGTCCAAAGATATTCATTTGTATCACCAGTTGGTCATGTTTATCTCAACATCTGTTCATCTTTGCACTACTGGCCAAAGATATTCAACAACATGTCATCTTTGCACTACGGGCCAAAGATATTCATCAACAATTTATCTTTGCACTACAGGCCAAAGATATTCATCAATATTTCATCTTTGCACTACAGGCCAAAGATATTAATATCTCAAAGAAATATATAATCATTTCAGAATTTATATAAACAATAATTATAACCATGTTGATTAATTCACCTTTGCACTTAAGCTAAAGATATTCACTTATAAATTTAATGGTCATGATCATACCAATCAACGATTCAACTTTGCACTACTGGCCAAAGATAACCCATAGTCATGATCATACCAAAAATCTACCCATCTTTACACTCAAGTCAAAGAGAAATATCATCATTAGGGTTATAAAAACGTTATATATAATAATAAAAATAATATGATCAACATCTAGTTTTAATCTCAAGAGTAATATTCGTAAATCAACTATAATTTGGGAGTAATATTCGTAAATCAACTATAATTTGGGAGTAATATTCGTAAATCAACTATAATTTGGTTAGAAAAAGAAACCAATTTTTATCGTGAATAGTAACTCGTGAATAGTAACTCATGAATAGTAACTCGTGAATAGTAACTCAAAAATAGTAAACCCGACACAAAAAGGTAGAAATTCCACAATAAAATCCATACCAGTATTTCGGTATAATGATATTGAAAGAATAATATTTCTTAAGTTTATAAACAATTTATTTAAATTGTTTACACTTTACTAAATAATGCATTTAATCATTCTAAAATACCAAACTCATAAAATTTTATCACCAATAATCAAAACCCTCATTAAAAATCTGCATATACCTCATATAGGATTCTCAAGCCATAAAATCCTATTTTCCAATTTTCTTTCTTCACAAAACATATTTAATTCATTTACTCATAACTAGACCATTTTTATGAAAAATATCAAATCAGTTCCAAAAATATTTCTTTTCTGGGATTTAGCATAATATAGTCCCATAGTGAACATATATTTTTCTCAGAATTTTTAAAAGTCATTTACTATTTTTCATATGGCCAAAATAGCCAAATATTTAGACATTTATCAAAAATTGTACTTTTATCCAAAAATTCTGAAATTTACAGAGTATACTTCTATCATATACATGTACTCCCAATAAAAATTTCATCAATTTTGGAGTTAACCACAAGGAATTATAAGCTGTTACTTTTAAAATAGTCTTTTCTCATAAAATTCATAACTCTCAATCTATATATCCAAAAATCACTATTTTTGGATACAATCAAGAAAACTCATTAAAATATCATTTCAAATTTTTCCAGAATTTTTGAAGGTCAAAAAAATTACGAACTGAAAATCATAACAACCCTTAAAATCCCTTAATATCCCTTACTATCCCTTACCTCAAAAGAGCAGTACTTCTGACTGGATATCGGATATGATGCTGAAGAAAACTTGCACTGATGAATAGCAACTCACCAAGTATCTAAAAACTCACAAAATATGCTTCATAATATAGAGAGAGAAAGAGAGAAAGCTTATGTTTCTGGTGTGGTTTTCAATTCTAACTTAGCCCTCTATTTATAAAAATTTTTTGGTAGGTTTGACCTGCAACCTGATGGCTTTACCTGCTACTATTCCCACCCACCACATTTGAAATATAATTCAGCACATTTCTTCACCAACCACAAGTGGGGCCCACCAATTCTAAAATTTTCCATCAAAATGATAAACTCCGAAAATTCAACAATTTCTGAACCAGTCATCTTGTAAAATTCATAATAAATCATACGTTAATTTTTAACGGTTCAAAATTTGTGGACATATACTCAACTTATATATGTATAACATATCCAAAAATTACCACGATCCAACGGTCGAATTAAGAATTATAATCCCCGCAAAATATCTCAAAAATCCTGATTTTTAATACCACCATTCCGACAAAAATACTGATAAAAACCTCAACATTAACTCCTTCATTTTTAACCACAAAAATATATCCCTCATTTATATCCACATAAAATAATTATTTCCTTATCATATGAATCAATAATTAATTATTCACAAATAATATTACAGAATCACATTTATGACAACCAAGCCGTTCCTAGGAAAGAGGGGGCTTTCCAATAAGGATTTCTCCTTACTGGCGCGCAATTAGATGACCAAACCTCTCCTTAGACAGAACTTTCTAGACATTGCCAATAATGTTATCTAATAATATTATTCAAATAATATGAATTATTGATCTGATAAAGGAAAATACTGTGCAACAACAATTATTGAAACAACAATAATATAAAATATCAACGCAGCAATTATTGAATCAATAAAATAAAATATTGAACAATAACTACTGTAACAATTATTGAGTAGTGCCTTCTTACGTAAGAATCAATAATTTCAAAAATACTATGCAATACCGTGTGCTACTGTGCAATAACGCGTATTACTGTATTTTAACCACCGGGTATTCCAACAGTGTTAACGGTAACAACTACGCCGTTATTTGTAAAAACTCAAATTTGTCGTTTTCTTCACCCGACAGTTATTCGTTATGGGGCCCACAAATAGTTGCGCTGTCGTACGAATATTCCCCGACAGAAAGAATATTCCACGACCAAACGAATATTCCCTGACAACAAAGATTATTTTATAACCACTTGCTTAAAAAAAATTCACATATCACCCTTAACTTTAATATTTATCAATTTAACCATTTACTGAATAGTAATTATAAGAAAAATTGAATACTTTTATTTCATAAAATTCGGGGTCTTACAAAGAAACAATGGCAACGCACAGCTGGTCACAGCCAAGCAGTTCAAAGAGTTGGGACCACCAGAATTCTGGGGAAAGCCAGATCCGATTAAGGCGGAGACATGGGTCAAGTAAATTACCAAGATATTTGATGTCTTGGAATGCACGGAGGAACAGAAGGTTCTATTCGCCACCTTTATGTTCCGTGGCGAGGCAGACTACTGGTGGGAGTCTGTGAAGCGTACCCATCCAGCCGCACTCAGCATGTCTTGGGAGACATTTCAGAAACTATTCAATGACAAATATTTTCCTGAAAGTATTCGCCATATGAAGGATGTAGAGTTTATTAGACTAGAGCAGAATAACATGACGGTGTCCCAGTACGAGGCGAAGTTTGTAGAGTTGTCCAGGTTTGCACCTTATTTGGTGGAGAATGAGGAACGTATGACGCGGATGTTTCTGAGAGGTTTGAAACCCGACATACGTCAATATCTCATTTCTCATAAATTTTCTCTCTATTCAGATGTTGTCAACAGGGCTCAATTATTAGAGTGAGATAACGAGTACGGTCAATCGAGGGACCACAATTAGGATCATACTGGTGACAGCAGTCATCAGAACAATGATAACCAGCGGAGAAAGAAGAATACGGACAAGAACGACAACCACTCTGGTGGTAATCGTGGCTATGAAAATAGAAGAAGCGAGTCGGGAGGAGATTTTAAAAAAAGGAGATTCAACAATGATAATACGAAAACGTCAGCACCAGCAGCAACTGGTTCCAAGGGAGGAGAACGAACACCGGTCATATGCTATAAGTGCGGAAAAGAAGGACATATCAGCCCAAACTGTCCACAACAGTTTAAGGTATGTTATAACTGTGGAAAGGAAGGACATATCGCTCGAGATTGCACTGTAGCAAAACCAAGTCCAACGGGGGTGGTGACTCAAAAAGTTATCCCAGAAAAGTCAAAGTCAACGGTTCCTGGAAGAGCGTTTTTCGTGACTGGTCAGAATACGAGGAACCCAAACGAAGTTAGCACGGGTTAGTTAATTATAAATTTTTGCGAAGTCTATACCTTATTAGATACCGGTTCAACCCATTCATTTATTTCTCCTGCTTATACTCAACGTTTAAAATTGACTCCGGAGAAAATTAGACTTTGACTTATCTGTTGAAACTCCGTTAGGAGAAACTTTCGTTACATCCACTGTTTATAAATCTTGTTTGATCCAAGTTGGCACCATCATATTACCTGTTGATCTTATCTCTTTAAAGATACTTGCTTTTGATGTGATTTTAGGAATTGATTGGTTAACTACTCATCATGCCAAAATTGATTGCTTTCGTAAGGTTGTTAGTTTTCATATTCCTAAGCAACCTGTTATTCAAATTCAAGCAACCAAACCATTGAAGTCAAACTCTTTTATATCAAGCTGTAAAGTCATTCGTTTATTGAAAAACGGATGTCAAGCTTTCTTAGCTATGTTATGGACTTGAACAAAAATACGTCAGATTTGAATGATATTTCTGGTGTTAGTAAATCCCTGACGTATTTCCTGAAGAATTTCATCTTTGAATCTGGTACAAAACTCACTTCTAAAATCTCATATCGAATGGCTCTTATTGAACTTCAGGAGTTAAAAACCTAACTGTAGAAGTTTGTACCCGAGCCTCTATCTGGTGACTTCCTTTGTGGAATGCACTGAAGCCAAACTCTCCGTAGGGGATGCCATATTCGTATGGTAGTAACTGATAGGTGCCATTGTAACGTGATATCCAAGATTGGGATATGAGTCACAGTTGAGAGCAACCTAAGTTAGTAATCGAAATACGTAACTTTCTGGTTATTATCGGAGATTCGTAAAAAGATTTTCTCGAATCGCTACTCCATTAACTCAGCTGACTCAAGAAGGATATCAAATTCGTATGGAGCGAAGAATGCGAGAAGAGTTTCCAAGAGCTTAAGAGGAGACTCATTTCGGCACCTGTTCTGACAATACCATCTGGTTCAGATGGATTTGTTATCTACAGCGATGCTTCAGGCAAAGGGTTAGGATGTGTTCTCATGCAACGTGGGAAAGTCATAGCCTATGCCTCGCGACAACTTAAATAATATGAGAGGAATTATCCTACTCATGATCTAGAGTTGGCAGCAGTCGTTTTCGCGCTAAAGATCTGGAGGCACTATCTATATGGGGTGAAAGTGGAGATATATTCAGACCATAAAAGCCTCAAATATTCTTCACTCAAAAAGAACTCAACATGCGGCAACGACGTTGGCTCGAGCTGTTGAAAGATTACGACCACACTATTCAATACTATCCTGAAAAAGCAAACGTGGTAGCTGACGCGTTGAGTAGAAGATCATATGCAGGAACGAGTGCGATGATGTCAAGTATACGCGTAGAACCAACTTTAATCGATAAAGTTAAAGTTGCTCAAGCTACAGACCCGGAGCTGATGCGTATGAAGAAGAAAGTGCAAGAAGGTGCTATTCCAGAAGCAAAAATCGATGAAGAAGGAATACTTCGAGTCCACTCCAGACTTTGTGTTCCTAACGATTCTGATTTGAAGTACAAGATCATGATGGTGGCACACAATACACCATTTGCAATCCATCCTGGAAGTACTAAAATGTATCGTGATCTTCGACATACATTTTGGTGGAACAATATGAAGAGAGAGATTGCAAAGTTTATCTCGAGGTGTTTAACTTGTCAACGTGTAAAGGCGGAGCATCAAGTACCAAAGGGTCCATTGCAACCACTTGAGATTCCGAAATGGAAGTGGAAACACATTACCATAGATTTCGTTACAGGTCTTCCCACGGTTTCTCAAGGCATAAATGTTATTTGGGTTATAGTTGATAGATTAACCAAGTCTGCTCATTTCTTGCCGATACGGGAGACTTATTCCCTTGAACGTCTTGCTAGTATGTACGTGAATGAGATTGTAAGGTTGCATGGCATGCCAGTATCCATAGTTTCGGATCGTGACCCAAGATTCACTTTAAGATTTTGGGTTAGCTTGCAGAAAGCTATAGGCACGGATTTACGATTTAGTTTAGCTTACCATCCTCAAACGGACGGACAATCAGAGAGGACTATTCAAACTCTTGAAGATCTATTAAGACTTTGTGTCCTAGATCTCAAAAGGAGTTGGGATAAGTACCTACTATTGGTGGAATTCTCCTACAACAACAGTTATCAGGCGAGCATAGGTGTGGCTCCATTCGAGGCGTTGTATGGAAGAAAATGTCGTTCTCCAGTATGCTGGGACGAGGTGGGTGAAGCAACATTGTTCGGACCAGAGTTGGTACGCATTACTACAGAGAAGATCCAAACTATTCGACAACGTATACAAACGGCACAGGATCGACAAAAGAGTTATGTGGATCTTCATCGAAAGGACGTGAAATTTGATATTGGGGATCATGTATTATTACGTGTAGCTCTATGGAAAGGAGTTACAAGATTTGGGAAGAGAGGAAAGCTCAATCCACGATTTATTGGTCCATTTCAGATTCTTGACCGAGTAGGAAATGTGACCTATAGACTCGCGTTACCTCCAAGCATGTCTCGTGTTCATAACGTTTTTCACATATCTATGCTTCGTAAATATGTGAAAGACCCAAATCACGTTATTGAGTTAGAACCAGACGAGATAGCTAAAGATTTAACGTACGAGGAGGTACCTGTCAAGATCTTGGATAGGAAGGAGCATGTCCTACGCACGAATGTCATACCACAAGTTAAAGTTTTGTGGAGAAATCATGCTATTGAGGAAATGACCTGGGTGTTGGAAACGGAAATGAAAGCGAGGTATCCTCATCTTTTTGAAACACCAGGTACGTATGTCAATTTCGAGGACGAAATTTCATAAGGAGGGGAGGTTGTAAGACCCCAAATTATTAATAAATGAAATTTAAATTTCTCTATTTATTATTTTAAAATAGTAAGGGTTGATTTGATTAATGTGGTTAGTTATGGGTAAAATGCGTAAATATTTCAAATAAGCAAGTGGTCCTAAAATATTCATTGTTGTCGGGGAATATTTGTTTGGTCGTGGAATATTCTTGTTGTCGGGAAATATTCGTACGACGGCGCAGCCTTGTGTGAGCCCCATAACAGAAAACGATTGGATGAAGAAAACGACAAAAATAAGTTGTTTATAAATAACGGCGTAGCTGTTACCGTTAATACTGTTGGAATACCCGGTGGTTAAAACACAGTAATACGCGTTGTTGCACACTAGCACACGGTATTGCACCAATTATTGATTCTTACGTAAGAAGGCACTACTCAATAATTGTTACAGTAATTACTGTTCAATATTGTATTTTATTGATTCAATAATTGCTGCGTTGATATTTTATATTACTGTTGTTTTAATAATTGTCACTACACAGTATTTTCTATTATCGGAACAATAATTCATATTATCTGAATAATATTATTAGATAACATTATTGGCAATGTCTAGAAAGTTCTGTCTAAGGAGAGGTTTGGTCATCTAATTGCGCGCCAGTAAGGAGAGATCCTTATTGGAAAGCCCCCTCTTTCTTGGGAACGGCCTGGTTGCCAGTACTGTGATTCTGTAATATTATTTGTGTATAATTAATTATGATTTATATGATGAGGAAAATATTAATTTTATGTGGATATAGATGGAGAAAATTTTTAATGTGACAATTGTTGAAAATTAATATTTTATCTTTTTCTGATAAAATAATTCATTTAAATATATTATTTTAATAATATATTGATGGTGATATTTTTATAATGAATGTGGAATATATGAGTATATGAGGAGGAAGAGTATTTTTGTGGTATTAAATGATTAACACATGTTTTGTGTGTTGGTGGACACAATTCTTGACCGAAAATTTATTATTGACTGTAAAATTGCCCGTTTGTGGATTTCGGTCAATTTCTGTTTGGAATTTAGAAAAACTTTCTTCTGCAAAGTTGTAGAGAATTGAATTTCCTATAAAAACTCGCGAAATTCAAATTTTTTGATCAAAGAGCTATTTATTATGAATTATTGAAGTTCCAAAGTTCCGAAATAATTGATTTTTGGAAGTTTTAATTATTATTTTAAAGAAAAACGTTTTTTTCAATTGAGGGGCATGTGTTAAATGGTTGAAATCAGCTGGTGGTGTGCTTAGAAATTTTGTTTATAAATAATATTATTATATTCAATTTTCTGCTTTGGTGTTCTAAGTATTTTCCTATAAATAGGGTGCTTAGGTTAGAATTGAAAATCACACCAGAAACACAAGTTTCTCTCTCTTTCTCTCTCTATATTAGTGAGCGTATTCTTGTGAGTATTCTAATACTTTGATTATTGCTATACGGTGCAAGTTCAAGTCATAGCCTATATCCGGTGTTTCAACTAGAAGTACCGTCTTTCCGAGGTAAGGGATGTTATTTCTTCTTAAATGATATTAGTTTCTTCAATATCATTATGCCGAAGTATTGATCTGAATTTTTTATCAAATTTAGAACTTTTCATGTCGGGGTTACTATTTATGAGTTACTATTCACGAGTTACTATTCACGAGTTACTATTCACCGAAAAATGAAATTTTCTTCTTTTCGTCCAAAATATCTATTCTGGATACTAGCTTTGATTGTATCCATGTTTTGATCATTCTTGAATTTTACTCCACTATGATTATTTATGAGGTATTTTTGGACATGGAATAGCTGAAATACGAATCCTTAATATTTATTCTTTTGTTTTACTGGATTCGTTTCCTTTAAAATATTTTTCATCATCCTCAGTCCTAAATGATGATGTTACTGAATATCTTTGGCCTGTAGTGCAAAGATTAATAATTTCTGATGAATATCTTTGGCCCGTAGTGCAAAGATGAACAGGTGTTGAGATGAACATGATCGACTGGTGATACAAATGAATATCTTTGACCTGTAGTGCAAAGATGAATATTTGATTAAAGATGGTTATTGATTGTTGTTACAGGGATAAAATATTGATGATGGACTTTTAAATCTTAGAAGATAGTAGAACTCATTCTCTACTTGACTCTTCTAATGGTTTGCTGTTTCCGCTGCAGTTATTGATTTAAAACTTGTTGTCTATTGTATTCTATTAGATTTTTCCCTGTTGAAGACTAACGATAATTTGTTGTATATTATCTTAGTCATAATATTTTTTACTGGGCTAGTTGAGCTCACCCTTTTCCTTGTCGTTCCATTTTCTTCTCAGGAGGCGAGAATGTAGCAAGTACTAGTCGGGGTGTGGAATGATGGTTCAAGACAGTTGTTTTAGTAGTCCTCACTATTTTGTAAAATAGTGTATCAATAAGTATAATGAGGACTTAATTGAGTATGAATACTGTCTAGATGACAATATTTGTATTTAAACTCACAGTATATGTGTTGTCGTATTTTGCACGACAATTGTAATAATAAAGTTGTAGTTATTTTCTGTACCATGTATTTGGCGACTCAGAATGGGTTGGATGGATTGGACCTGTTTTGGGGGCGTCACACACAATATCTGAATACAAACACAGTTTATGAGAAATAAGATGTTGACGTATCTCAGGTTTCAAACCTCGCAAAAATATTCGCGTCATTCGCTCTTCATTATCCACCAAGTGGGACGCAAACCGGGACAACTCAGCAAATTTAGCCTCATACTGCGACACGGTCGTATTATTCTGCTCTAATTTGATGAACTCCACCTCCTTCATGTGACGAACACTTTCGGAAAAGTATTTGTCATTGAACAGCTCTTGGAACTTCTCCCAAGACATCTTCAGTGCGGCAGGTTGAGTACGCTTAATCGATTCCCACCAGTAATCTGCCTCTCCTCGCAACATAAAGACGGCAAAGGGAACCTTTTGCTCCTCGGAGCATCCCAAGACATCAGATATCTTGGTAATCTGCTTTATCCATGTTTCCGCTATAAGTGGTTTTGGCTCTCCCTTAAACTCTGGTGGTCCCAACTCCTTGAACTGTTTAGCGGTGACCGTCCGAGAGTTTTCAGTGTTTTCACCTATATTTTGGACAGGAGCCGCTCTCGCCTGCTGTTGCATAAACTGCATAAAGTTTCTGAACAATCCATCATTCATCATCTGGTCAGTGTTGTTGTTTGCATGAGGATTGTCACCTTTCTGATGCACATTATCCTGATTATTGATATGTGGTGAATCAATAGTCGCCTGTGCTTCATTGCTATTCTCAACATTCTCAGAATAACAACAAAAAATTAACTCTGCCAAGAACTGCATACACCAAATTCATTGTCACATTACCATTGAACCATATGTACTAGGATTATCACATTTAAGCTTCTTCCAGTTTTGATCTTTTTAACAATCGTTGCAATCTTATAAATATTTCAACATTGCCTAAACTATCAACTAAATAAATAATTATCTTTCCACAACTCTTTTATAGGAAATAGTATTGTCCGAGATAAAAAAAGTCTCACACTTAGCTAAAAATTCATGTGTTTGTCGGATTGAAAACTAACAGAACATAAAGGAATTTAGCTCCTATATTAAATAAAAACGAAAAGAATTAGTGTAAAACACATACGAAATGGACTTACATAGAATTTCAAATACTGTCATCTAAAAAGTAAAAGACAAACCTATTATACTCTTATTTAAAAGTTTTTCAATGGTTATACATGAATATATATACACAGATATAAAAATGAATATACATAAACTCTACTCAGTACATGTACTAACAAAATTTCGAGTTGAAGGTATAATAAAAACTAAACAATTTTGTAAGGGGTAGTGTTGAGAGTTTGTCAATTTACGTTTTGTCTTTACAACCGAAATTTGGCTCGATCGAGATTGTTTTGTAAATGCATATCATAGATTTACCTAAAAAGATTCAAATAGATTAGTAAAAATTTCATGAGATATAATAATAAAATAATCAGGGTTTACACTGATAATGGGCAGCAAAAAGATAATAGCCAGAAACAGTCAAACCTTTCTATATTAAATTGTGAAAAACTTTCTGGAAAACTACATTCTTTGTAGTATTGTATGTTTGTCCATCTTTGTCACAAATTAGTATTTTTTTCTCCACTCTTGTTTGTAACTCTTGATACTGCTACATACAATTGGTTATGGCTAAAAATTGGACGTGACAGATACAGTCCAACATGTGAGAGATATTGTCCCTGACTCTTATTAATTGTCATGAAAAAACAAACAACCAAAAGAAATTGTCTTTGTTAGAATTTTAAAGGTAATCTAATGTTTGACGGTGTTAAAACCAAGCGAGGTATGAAAACTTTATGTCCAAAGTTGCTGACTGAAATTACTTTTGCTTCTATCATATGTTTTCCTAATTGAGTTACTATTAATCTCGTGACATTGCACAAACCAAATCACTGATCTATATTTCGGAGCAACATTACAGGAACCCTAATCTTCAACGTTATCTTGTGGTTTGACATTCCAGAAGATGTAATGCTATTCAAAAATTATAGGGTGTAAATGCTTTCATAGCTGTTTGAGTTTTCATCAACCTTACATAGGACATCTTAGATATGGTACTTCATCACCTGGCCATAAATACATCACATAATCGTTCACCTTATTTATAGCATCAAGTGTAGGAGCAAGGATGTCTTGGTCTTGGAAATAAAAGTCATTCTCAAAATTTTCCAATAAATTAGGATATGTCATTCAACAATTGTTGCAAGGGGATTGATCGGATATTTGATAAGAAAATTAGGATAAATAACGGAGAGTAATGATAATAGCTCAGTAATGATATTATCATAAAGTAGTGATTTTAGGATATAATAATTAAATTAGAAAAACTAATATCAAAACAGTTTACATTACCAAAATAGTTTAGATTTGTAGTGATTTAGAGGATTATACATTTAAAATATTAATTTGGGATTAAAAAAAGTAGTAATTTTAGTAGATAATAATTATTTTAGTAATGATAATATTAGAACAGTTAACATTATTAGAACAGTTAACATTATTAGAACAATTTAGATGTATAGTGATTTAAGTGATTATAAAATCAAAATAATAATGTAGGATTAAAAAGTAATGATTTTAGAAGATAATAATTACGTTGTGATAGTATAAAAATTATTTAGATCGAAAAAGTAGTGATTTAGTGGATTATAAAATCAACATAGTAACTTATGATTTGTATTATTTGTTATTTTAATTTTATTTTAAATGTTTTAAATTGTATAATATTATTTTGTAATATAATTATAAATGGTATAATAGTATGTTGTAATATAATTAAACTAGTAATGATAATATCTGCACAGTTTAGATAAGTAGTGATTTTTTTATATGCGTGTATTATAATATTATACCATATGTGTATAATATAATGTATGGTATAATTATGAATGTTATAATATTAGAAAAGTAATTATTTTAGGATATAATAATTATGTTTTAACATAATTAAATTAGTAACAATTTAGAAAAGTAGTGGATTTTAGGGTTTATAAAATAAACATATTAGTGCAGGATTATATATATGTATGATAATGTATAGTATAAGATTATAAATGGTATATAATACTGTAAAATTCTAAAAAATCGATTTATTGGGTTGTCACTGTTAGTAATGTTGGAACTTATATATATGCATGATATAATATTATAAAAGGTATAATATTATAAAATGAAATAACCAGTGTAATTATGTTAACAGTTGACATTACCAAAACAGTTTAGATTTGTAATGATTTAGTAGATTACAAATTCAAAATATTAATTTGGGATTAAAAAAATAGTGATTTTAGGAGATAATAATTAAATTAGAAATGATAATATCAGAAAAGTTTACATTATCAAAACAGTTTAGATTTGTAGTGATTTAGGGGATTATAAAATAAAAATATTAGTTTGGGATTAAAAAATAGTGATTTTAGGATATAATAATTAAATTAAAAAGGATAATATCAGAACAGCTGACATTACCAAAATGATTTAGATTTGTAGTAATTTAGTAGATTATAAATTCAAAATATTAATCTTTCAAAATTAATATGAAAATATAATAAAAAATCTGAACCTTAATGGTTCATAATATGAAATTATTTAATTGGTATATTAAAATAAATATGAAAATATTGAAATCTTAATTGAGCCTAAGCTTACTTTTAAACTGCTCGATTCAATTTGCAATTGGTCTAATTAATTAATAGATCATATTTCATGATTTAAGAAGCGGTCAATGAAACAGTAATGAGTTGTCTATCCGAGTTGTTAAAATAGATTAATTTTTTATTCATTTCGTTCCATATTAAAAGTTCCTATTATTTAGTGAATTCTGTTTGAATCATTTTCTTAAGAACCATGACTTCTTTATTGGAATAAATCAATTTGTAATAAGTTGATTGAATGTTATATTCCATAAAAATTATAAAAAGTTGTCGATTACTTTGTTGATTGAATCCTTCAAGGATTTATTTTTTAAGTAGCATGATTCAATTGGATGAAAAAGTGTTGGCCGCGTAATTGGCACAAAGAATAAAATAATAAATATGAAAATATTTTAAAATGCTGATTTTTAGTACTTTCAATAATTGATGGAGTTGGTTAGAAAATAAGTTTTTAAAAGATTTATTATCTTTCATATATTTAACCAATATTGTTTTCATAAATATTGGGATGAGTTTTATATTATTTAAGTATTCCATAATTTATTAATTTATTGAGTTTTTCATAAATTGGTTAAGCAAATAAATTTTCATATCTTTAGAATCAATTAGCGTGGTTCAAATAATTGAAATAATTTTTGAAAGCTAATAGATTGAAGTTTTAAAATGAATATGGAAATAATTTTTAATTGCATGGAACTATGAAAATAATTAATTAATCATAGAATAAATTTATTAGGCACATGAAAAGTAGGTAAAATAAATAAAAGTCTAATATTAAAGGAAATTTACTTTTCAAATAATTAAAACTAATTTTTCATAAAAAGCAAGTTGGCCCTATCGTGTTTAAATTGATCCAATTTGATTGTTGCCTAAGAGAGTTATCTAATTAATGGATCCTAAAATAATGTGGCTGTTGATAATATTCATAAAATAAGGTGATCATTATATAATATCTTAAGTAATTGTCAATGGTATTTTTGTCAAAGGCAATAAGAAGCATTAATTAGAATGAACATGTGTTAAATTTATAAAAAGACATGTGTCAATATATTGTGTTATGTACTGTGATTTAGTATATATAATAGATAATAGATATCAGAAAAGTTGACATTATAAAAACAGTTTAGATTTACAGTGATTTAGGGGATTATAAAATAAAAATATTAATTTGGGATTAAAAAATAGTGATTTTAGGATATAATAATTAAATTAAAAATGATAATATCATAACAGTTGACGTTACCAAAACAGTTTTGATTTGTAGTGATTTAGTGGATTAAAAAGGATAATATCATATTATGAACCTTGATGGTTCATAATATGGAATTATTTAATTGGTATATTAAAATAAATATGGAAATATCGAAATTTTAATTGAGCCTAAGCTTATTTTCAAACTGTCCGATTCAATTTGTAATTGGTCTACTTAATTAATAGATCATATTTCATTATTTAAGAAGCGGTCAATGAAATGATAATGAGTTGTCTATCCGAGTTGTTAAAAGAGATTAATTTTTTATTCATTTCGTTCCATATTAAAAGTTCCTATTGTTTAGTGAATTCTGTTTGAATCATTTCCTTAAGAACCATGACTTCTTTATTGGAATAAATCAATTTGTAATAAGTTGATTGAATGTTATATTCCATAAAAATTATAAAAAGTTGTTGATTACTTTGTTGATTGAATCATTCAAGGATTTATTTTTTAAGTAGCATAATTCAATTTGATGAAAAAGTGTTGGTCGCGTAATTGGCACAAATAATAAAATAATAAATATGAAAATATTTTAAAATGTTGATTTTTAGTACTTCCAATAATTGATGGAGTTCGTTAGAAAATAAATTTTTAAAAGATTTATTATCTTTCATATATCTAACCAATATTATTTTCATAAATCTTGGGATGAATTTTATATTATTTAAGTATTCCACAATTTGTTAATTGATTGAGTTTTTCATAAATTGGTTAAGCAAATAAATTTTCATATCTTTAGAATCAATTAGCGTGGTTCAAATAATTGAAATAATTTTTGGAAGCTAATAGATTGAAGTTTTAAAATGAATATGAAAATATTTTTTAATTGCATGGAACTATGAAAGTAATTAATTAATCATAGAATAAATTTATTAGGCACATGAAAAGTAGGTAAAATAAATAAAAGTCTAATATTTAAGGAAATTTACTTTTCAAATAATTAAAACTAATTTTTTATAAAAAGCAAGTTGGCCCTATCGTGTTTAAATTGATCCAATCTGGTTGTTGCCTAAGAGAGTTATCTAATTAATAGATCCGAAAATAATGTGGTTGTTGATAATATCCATAAAATAAGGTGATGAGTATATAATATCCTAAGTAAGTGTCAAGGGTATTTTTGTCAAAGACAATAAGAAACATTAATTAGGATGTATATGTGTTAAATTTATAGAAGGACAAGTGTCAATATATTGTGTTATGTACTGTGATTTAGTATATATAATATAATAGATAATAGTTTTTGAGCGGTTGCAATAACCCAAGTAATGAAATTCTGATTCTTTTTCGTCATGTCAACAAACAAAAACTTTTGTTGGGAGATTTAGGTGTCAATTACAAATCAATTGATCATAAGAGGCAAGGTCAAAATCAAATTTGAATATGCATAATGCTTAAATTTTACTTGTAGATGGCCAATTTGTTAAGCACTTAAATAGCAATTAGGTGCAACTAGAACTAAGCCAGTTAAAGTCTTGAACCCTTTTAAAGGAAGTATGGTGTGGAGCCCTATGTCACATGGAGAAACGAAACCACCTAAATAATTAAAAAGTGATATATGCAATGTGACTTTCACACTTTTTCCTTGTTCCGTATGATTTAACCTTATTCACGTCATGGATGGCTGCGGACTGCGGTACTTACTACTGCTACTATTAAGTCAAAAGTATCGGGATTAGATTATTTATACTAATAATTGATTGGTACATTAATTAATTTATGATTATTTATACTAATAATTGATTAGAGTCCGCAGTATTATGTGATTCTTTTCTTTTTTTATATGATAATAATATTATTTATATTTTAAACCCCACACCCACACACATAATACAAGTTCTCTCATCAATTACAAATCTTAAATATTTTGAACCCCACGCACATACACACACATAAGTGTGTGCATGAGTACTAGTCTGACTTATAATCTAACTTATGTCCAATGCTCACGGCCCATTGGACATTCCATTGCATTTCTAGAGATTCACGTATAAGATTGCTCAAATGAAAACCGTTATTATCTGCGGCCCACGACAAAGAGAAGGCGGAATAAAGCCCAACTAAATGAGTTAGTTTCTTCTTTGTGTAATTGAGTGTCTGGACTTAAGGCCTCATTTGTTTTAAGTATATCAGAATATGTATTTCAGCTTCAAAAATTTCAAACGCACATATTTTTGTTTCCTTTTTGTCTTTTAAATAAAATTCAAAGACCCCGATTTTAGTTTCTATCCCTTCCTCTCTTTTTAATTCCAAAAATAAAACTGTCACATCCTTTGGGTATTTCCAACTTCCATCATTCCACTCTTTTATCTATAATAAGAAAGTTCGATGTATACTTTGATAGCTAGAAATAGAATTATATTTTGGATAAATAAAAATGGAATCCTATATATACCTCAACATGTTTTAAGACTATTTGTAATGACTAAATAAGATAGAATAAGTGGTTGGTATTGTCGGATCAAAAATTATACGGTTAGAACGATATGTGTTTCTTAAAATATCAAGTATTGTTAAAATAATTACAAAAATATCGTTAAATATTTAGGTGGTGTTTATTTACTTTTTAACAACTCCACATCTGATTCGGTAAAATATTAAAGTTGTTTGGTAATTTTTTTTTATTTTTTATTGTATGTTGATCGGTAAGAGTTATATATAAATCTAAATCATCAAGAACTGTCTCTTATTAAAAAAATTAAATCTATAAAACTTTTATAAATATTGTATTCTCTCCATTTTAAATTTTAAGATTAATATTAATTTTAAAAAAATTAATTTAAAATATTTTTAAATTTAAAAATTAATCAAATATTTATACTTTTTAATTATTGAATAACTTTTAATATAGTTTTTATTCTGATGAAATCTTCATAGAATAACACTAATACACAGTCTCTAATACTAACAAACATTTGTGACATTTCTGTCCTTTCAATAAACGGCTACACATATGCCCTACCGGGCCTACAACAAAATCATAGGTGCCTCTAAAAATTCATAAACCCAGGGGGAACCCTGTTAAACCCTACGAATAAAAGAAAAGAAAATCTGGGTGACAATGACTCCAAAAGAAAGAAAAAGAAAAGAAAACCAATTGAATTTGAAAGAATGGGAAACAACAAAATCTATCCACAATTAATTCTCATGTACCTTTTTCAATTAATAAACTTTTAATTCTCGGAAAACCCAAACAACCCCTTTTCTTATAACACTATTTCGAATTCAAGTAGGGTTTCGAATGTTCTATCTGATACACTAAAGGAAGCAGCTAAATCACCGACCGCCGATTCCCCACCGATTTCTAATTCTTCCGGTGAACTTTTTCTGACGGTTGATAACTGTTAGATCTGTCATTTGATTTTCATTTTTCAGTTTTTAAAATTTTAAACCGTTAGTTCGCCGGAGATGTCGGCTGTGGAGGCGGAAAAGAAGGCTGATGAGGCAGCCGAGGAGGTAAAGGGCGGAGAGTTGTTGTTCTGTGGTGCCACGAATTGGGACCTCGTTGGTCGAAAGAAAGGTCCAACTGATTCGAACTTAGTCTCTCCTACCCGTCTTCGGCCTCTGGTCGGTGTTGATATTCGATTCGTTGCATCTGGTTGTAGTAAGTTTGTTAGCTCCGTAATACTTTTTTATTTTGTAATGTTTGGTTTCCTTTACAATTATCTTAAGCAGTTGAACTGTTAATTTTAATATCTTGTGGCAATTTAGATAAACTAATGGATGGGTATTTAATTTTTGTTGGGTAAATGTAAAAGTAGCTTCGTGTCATTGTGTGGCATTGGATGTGGAAGGACGGTGCTACACTTGGGGGCGTAATGATGTAAGTTTGAATTTTGATATGGAATTTGTAGGTTTGTTTAAATTTTTATTTGTGGTTTGCTTTGAAACTCAAGAGTTACTGGTGTGTGCAGAGGGGGCAACTTGGTCATGGAGATAAAATTCAGCGGGATAGGCCTACAGCTGTATCAGGACTGTCAAAGTAAGTTTATCTATCAACATTTTTTTGAGCTGCTTCTCCTATTCCAAAATGATTTTACATATAAATCTTCAATTTTTTAAGAAAACTTGAGAACTTCTCTATTGAGATGAAGTACACTGAATTAAATGTTAGCTCTCATTCGGGGACGTCACATATGAGAGAGTTAGCTCTCATTTTGGGATAGGGAGTTGGTACTTTTCCTTTTCACTGTTTTTGTTAACCTTCACACCACAAAAAGAACAAATAAAAAATAAATGAAAGAAGGTTTCTTGATCGAGTTATGGTGGGTTCTTTGAGATTGAGTTTTTTCAATGCCTTGATAAGCGTTGTATGAAAAGACTCTATGATAATGTTATTGGGGTTGCATCACCATTTGTATTTTATGTCAATGTCACAATTTCTAATTGAGACATGCTATGTATTGCTAGAGTTTTTTGCCGAAATACGATTATATCATTAACCTTTCTAATTTGGTTCTCATCTGTTACGCTTCCATTGAGTTTCCAATCAACTCTAAAAGTATTCATTACAACATCACTAATAAAATGATCAGAATATATTGTTATATAAATTACAACAATGAGATCAATTATGCAAAGGTTTACATTCATTTTTACTGTTAAACTGTCCGTCGCATTTCTCATACATTGAAACTGTAACCGAAAAACACACATTTTAATCAATTGGTGAATAGTGGCCTACTGTTCTCAATTTTGGTATTATGATGTAACTATAGTCATTAAACCTTTGTAGGACACTGATATATTTCGCTGATGTGTTGCCTATGGGACTAGCTAGGTTTTTGAAGTTTGTTCGAACATTAAATTCTTATCTACCAAGGGACACAACAAGATTTTTATTTGCGCTTTACTCATGTTTGCATGGAAAATTTATCTTTTATATTGAAAGATTTAAAATAAAATGCCCTTTCTATAATTCAAACTTTAAAAGTAGGAAACTGCTAGCTAGACAAAAAAGTGTTGGAATCATTTGTTACCAGGAATGCTGATTGACTTGTTATGCAAAAGCGGCAAAATGAAATTGGGTACGAGGAATGCTACCTATAGTAGAATGCACAAGGTATCTTAGTTCTTGTTCCTTGATTCGGAATGATAGTACCCAGTACGTGGAACACGCAGTTAAAGTTCCCTGGTAACCTTGTTAAGAATGTAAGTGGTAGTTTATTCGTGTTTTCCAAAACAGCATGAACAAGGTGTCAAGGGTTTAATACAGTTGAAAGCAATTTGGGTTGAGACTTGAAAGGTCTGGGGATATTAGGGAAGAGGGGCAAATACTTCTAATTAAAAACATGTTCTTTTGTTGTACTGAGTTCATGTGTGCATGTTCGCCAGTTTATATATATATATATATATATATATATATACATACATACATACATACATACATACATACTGTCACACGTCCATATTGGACATAATGATGATATAAATATTTATATACATATATGCACATGTGCATATTGAACATAATGATGATTCTTCCCCTATTTTGTTTTTCACTTTCCTTCAAGGCATAAAATTGTTACAGCAGGGAGTGGCCGGAGCCATACAGTGGTAGTAACAGAGGATGGGATCTCACTGTCGTTTGGCTGGAACAAGCATGGCCAGCTTGGTACAGGGTCTGCTAAAAATGGTAGGTTTCTCGCAGTCTGTTTCTCCTTCCCCATCTCAACTTACACAAAAAGAGAAAGACATAAAAAGAATGGATATGAAAATAGTTCCTTTTATTGAGTTCTTTTGATAACCTTTTAAATTGGTAAAAAGTTAACTCTAGTGAGACTTCAGATGAGAATCATTGTAAATTACTTTGTAAATATCCAGTGAACTTGTTTCCCGCTGACTTCTTTCTTTGAGAAAGAGTGTTCTTGCTGAGTGTTGAACTTTTCACTAAGTAGTTATTTACGACATTTTGGATTTTAATCTTGATTTATTACCTTTGATTTGACAATATTTAACTAAGTTACATTTGGTCTGTCATTTGGACTCGTAGCTAGTAAGTGTTCTAACTTCTTATCATCTCTTTCCTGATCCATCAAACTAGAGAGGACTTGTCCTCTTAAGGAAAATACTCCATTAGGATGTTGGTTAATTTTTTTTGACAAATACCTCAATAACTTCTTCCCTTCTAGATTTCATGCTTTCGGCCTTTTTCATGGAGTCCCTATTCTGCTTGAAGTTGAAGTTAGCTGCAAGAAGAAAAGTTTCTGTCTCTATTGCCTTCTTAATTTGTTTTTGTTAAACGATTGTGAACAGTGGCTAATGTTATTTGAATGTATTTGTGGTTCTTCATAATAATGTTAATTCTGATTCTTATCTATTTTGCAGAGGTTGAATTATCCCCAATACGTTGTCTTGTATCTGATGTAAAACTTGCTACTTGTGGTGCTGAATTTACAGTTTGGTTAACTTCTGTGGAAGGCGCTTCCATATCGTATGGTTTTTGGATTTTGCTTTGATATATACTTACAGTTGACATATATATAGATAGTTGTTGACTTTTATGACTATAGTGTATATAAATCTCTAATCCCCTTCCAAGGGAATACAATGGCTGAATCTTTTCTGCTGTAACTCACTGGCTAATATCGTATTATTGCTTTCTAGAACTGCTGGTCTTCCACAGTATGGTCAGCTTGGACATGGAACTGACAATGAGGTTCGAAATAGCCTATTTAATTCTTTTTGTTTTTTCAGTTTTTATTTGTACTTTCTTTACATGTCTAATATTGGAGAACCCCTCCTCTCCCCCCAACATCTCCAACAACACATACATATTCATAAATGTGGTGGACGCAAATATCCCTGAGCATTAGTTTGTTTAATAAAGTGGGAAGGATTAATATTTAACTTTGATTGTAAAAAATGACTAGCCTTGATATTTTTCAAAAAACGAGCTAACAGAAAGAACATGAAAAACAATGTGGTATGGAACATACGAATGACAGGAGTCAGATGAAAAAGAATTATGGTGACCTCTCCAAGGATATCACAGTATAAATTGAGATTAGTGGAGGTTGGGAACAAAATAATTGTGTGAAAGAAGGGACAACTTTGTTCAGAAAAGACTATAAACTATCTATACTAACCAATCTTATATTGTCTCTTTGAGCAATTAATTGGTGTATGATGATAACTGTTAACCTTACATTTTAATAATATAATAAATACTAAAAAAATGTGATGCATATATTATTAACGGCAAAAATAATGATTTGACCACCGAAGTTGGCACGTTTTATTGAATACCTGATTGAACTTTTAATTTTTCAAATTAACTCACTGAATTAATTATTATTTTCAAATTGGGTCACTCCGTTAAAAAAAGTAGACAGACGTTAAAATTTTATCTACGTGGCTCTGAAAAAAATATAAAAAAAATAAAAAGAGTACACGTGGCAAAAAAATAAATAAGCCTTCTTTTTACATTTTAAAGTTTTAAAAAAATAAAAAAATTAACATTTTAAAGTTTTAAAAATGACAAACATAATAAAAGTTTTTATTTTGGGTTTTTTTTCTTAGTTTTTCTCAGATCTGTAAGATAAAAGGGAATTGTAGGTTTTGTATTTTCTAGATATTTTCACAGATAGATGTCTTCTAACAAAAAGGGATATACTCGATTGGAATCGAGGGATGCGACAATGGCGGATTCGGCGGAGTCATTGGAGCGGAAGGTGATGTAGGCGACGCCTGTAGGGTCTATGCGGGTCCTAGAGATGGAGCCGTAGATCTCGAATTGGGACTTGAGGTCGAGGACGGAGAAATCCTGGGAGAGGCCCAGTCTGACAGAGGGACTTTCAGGCAGGTCATCGTCTACGGGAGGGGGCAGGGGGCGACGACGTTTGGGGAGGGAGTAGGGGACGTGGCGGGAGGCATAGGGTTTCTCTCTTTTGCGGCTCATCTTCTCTTGCGCTTCGTTTGGGAGGAGGAGAAGATTTGGGAAAGCGCGACGCCAACGCTAGTGGTATGCTCCTACAGTCCTACTACTAGTCAATATCCGAGTTAGTTTAGAGTAACTCGGTAAATTATGACTAACGTGTATGTAACAAAAATCCTCAAAAGAATTCTCCTTCGGAAATGTTTATGTATGCTCTGCTTTTAATATATCTAACAAAAATTCCATACTCTGTTTCTTTGGTTATGTAATTTGGATCAATCAGGACGCTGTAAGTTTTGGGTTTTTTTAGGGGAATTTGGAAGATGGGAGGGAGATTGCTGTTAAGCAGATCGACGTGATTGGTCGTAGATCTAAAATCCTTAGAAGAATCCTCATATGTATCTGTTTTGAATGTTTATCATTTTTTTACTTTTAATGTTGTCTTTTTTTAAGGAAAATATGTTTGGTTTTTTAATTGATTAAGATTTGATTTATCTTGATAAATAAATTTAATTTAATGAATGAAAAAATATTTTATTTTTATTAGTTTTTATTGTGTTTTATTATGTTTTTGTCATTTTTAAAACTTTAAAATGTTAAAATGAGTCAAAATATAAATTTTTTATTTTTATTTCCATGTCATTGTTGTTGATTGACCACCTCATTTTTTATTTTATTTTTCTTTTTTTTTTTGCTTTCACGTATGAAACCAATTTGACAGTCGTTAACCAGATTTGACAGAATGACCCAATTTAACAATTTTAATTAGTTCAGTTAGTTAATTTGAAAATTTAAAAGTTCAATCAGGTATTCAATAAAACGTGCCAACTTCGGTGGCCAAATCATTAGTTTTGCCTATTATTAACACAAAATTATTGCAAGTCAATGTTATACTTGAAGACTAAACTATTTTGGAGTACATTCATGTGATAATGGCCCAAAAATTAAGACGGACTTCTATGATTCTATCAAGTTGTACTACACAGTGCTTGTGAGTTCAACTAGAAATCAGATTTACTGCAAAAGGCCGATTTTCTACCTTGGCTACTGGTTAGTCAAAACCAAACATTTTGGACCATCAAATGCGTCATTTACACACATGTTACTATGAGTTTAATACAAGTAATACGATGGAGCATGGTTTCTATCATACCAACTACTGTCTTTCCAAGCCCCATAGACATGCTATTTTGCATTTTCTACAGCTAAGAAGCAAAACAAAATTGACAGAACATATTGCTAGGTAGATGCATTTTCATCTGAACAAGATATATTGGGGCTCAAATGTTGCTTTAGATGGATTGATTATCACAATTTATGACATAAACACAAATTTCTGCGTATTTATCTTGTTTTAAGGGAGGGAGGAGGTAGGGAGAGAATGGGGGAAGTAGGGGGGGGGTTCTCTTTCTCAATGAAGGATTCATGAGGGCAAATGAGGACTGCTTATATACTGCACTAAGCCACTAACCCAACATAGTATGAAAGGAGAACATAATTACTTAGGATGAGTACGACAATCAGTATTAGGTTGAACTGGATAGAAAACATTGACTACCAAAAAAAGAAGAAGCTGTGTCTGTATTCTTTACTCCCGAGGGAGGCATAGTGAAAACCGCTTCCAAATAAATCTATAGAATATACATAGATTACCTCCACAATTATGCCTCAAATTTGTAAATTATGCATTGTGGTGCCTTTACTGGGAATCCTGTTATAATCTGGCTTAGCGTAGGGAAGATGTTTATCTGAACATTTGATAGGCAGTCAGGTAGTTGTCCTAATTTGGTTGGATTATTGTGGAAGCTCTTTATTTCCAGTAGGTGATACATGTTTATGAATGTTAACTTATGTGTGTTACTTTGTATTATATTGGTCTGGATCTTGATGAACATTATTGTAATATTGCAGTACAATACTAAAGAAAGCTCAGTCAGACTTGCTTATGAACCCCAACCTCACCCCAAGGCACTGTCTTCTTTAGCTCGGGAAACCATTGTTAAAGTTGCTTGTGGAACAAACCATACAGGTTGTGTATATGACCTGCTTACCAGCTCTATCTCTCTTCTAATGCATTCATGTCTATGTAAATACGGTTTTATGCTTACATTTAACTGCATTTGCCTCTTATATGTCCTGTGCGTACAGTGGCAGTTGATTCAAATGGTTATGTTTATACGTAAGTTATCTTATGGCGATATGTTTCTATTTTTACTTATTTGTAGTTTCCTTGTTTTATTACTTATGGTTTAAAATTGACAAACACTTTTTTTTTCTTTTTGTTGCCATGTTTTTAGGTGGGGCTTTGGTGGTTACGGGAGGTTAGTATTTTCATTTCACATTTGCTTGGTTGTATTCATGTTATATACATATATAAGTTGTATAATTAGCCTTCTTATATTACTACTTGAGAGAAAAATTTATTAGAAACATTTGTTATAACGTTTACATTTATATTCGTCGATAAGGGAAAAAATTGTTCTGTATATGTATATACTTCTATCTAAAAGAAGATTGTGGCGATATATATCTACACATTCTGAATTTGCTATTAACAAAAACTACATAATTTGTTTGTTTAAAATATGAGCAAAACTTCTTAATATGTTTAATTTATGAAAAATTTTAATAACTTTTTTTTAGATAGTGTAATTTGATCTCCTCCTTTTATATATATATATATATATATATATATATCCCTGCATATGGGTGGGTGGGTGGGTGAAATTACATATTTACTTATAATTTATTTTAAGAGGATAATTTTTTCAAAATTTATTAATTATAAGTTATTAGAATATATTAACTATAACATGTAGGACGGAGTTTGTTCTTTGAAAAATTATTGTATTAATGATTATCTATATTATATATTATAAAGTGGGAGGAAAAGTAATGACTTTTTGGTGTTAACAATTCTGTGAAGCTTTTTTGTGTTCCCCTTTTAATCCCCATTAATTCTCTTAATCAGACAGTTATTCATACTTTCTCTCTCCCACCCTTGTATCTCTTTATTCTCCCACTCTCTTATCCTTTTATATTAAATCACACGTAATGTGTTTGCAGTTAACTAGTAAAATATAAAAGTATTAATTATTAGTCTAATTTAGGCATGTTATTTTATACCTTTATCACCAGTATACTGGATAAAGCTTTAAAACTTGATCCACTCTAGACATTTTACAAGTTTTCTTCCTCATTCTTTTTAGTTTAATGAATTTAAGTATTTAATGATTTGTAGGCTTGGACATAGAGAGCAGAAGGATGAGTGGTCTCCTCGCCGTGTTGACGTTTTCACAAGGCACAATGTTCTACCTCCTAATGCTTTGGTTTCAGCTGGTTCTGTTAATTCTTCATGTACTGCTGGTATGGTTTAACTTATTTTCTGGTTATCTTTCCAATTGTTGTTGGATGAGAAGATATGCCTGCCCTTGTTTCTTTTACCAACATTGTTGCCACTGCAATCTGTTGTGCTACTTGTTTTACTTCAAGATAATGATAGTTATATAGCATTGTGTAGCCAGAAGTCCCAGGAAGATTTGAATTTATAACTTTAATATCGTAGAATAAGATTACTTGTTTTGTAGGAGGAATATAGAAGTTCAGTTTTCACTCTATTTTACAGCTTGCTGGAAGCACTTTCTTGCTTGAACTCTTCCTATATTAGTAAAAAATCACGCATGAATGGCAAACCTTAAGCCTTATGTCCCAGCAGGGGCAGGGCCAATTTCTTTCTAAGGGCGTCTTAAATATAATAGACTATTTTTTTAATTGTTTAACACAATTTTAAAAGTATAAGAGGCCAAAAAAGATTATAATTTTTTTTGATTCTAAGGCGGACAACAGTTTTTGTACTTCTAAATTGACCTTAACTTTTTCACTAAAAGTCAACCAATGCCATTATTATCTATATTTCTTCCAAGGGGTAAGGGCGTCACTTGCCCACCTTACTGCCCAGGTGGTTCCACCCCTGTATCCTAGTAAATTCCACTTGCAAGCCTCGTGCAAGAAATACTTCTCTCTGGAAAAATGGATAGTGTAAAGGGACAATAAAAGAAGGTACTTTCCGTTTCCTACATGCATATGGATAGTGTAAAGGGAAAATAGAGAAGCTACTTTTCCTACGTGCGTATGGTTGACAAGAAAATTTAATGTGCCTCGTGATGAAAAATCTTGTACAAAGTTGAGGTGAAAACTTAGGAGAAAATGTCTAGGCGTCTGGTTTTGGTTGGAATCACAGTTTCCCTTTACAAACAAAACTTGCAATGTCAAGTGTTCTTTTTCTCCCCCAACCCCGTCTTATTTTCTCTGTCTTTTTCCTCCCTTTTTCGGGTTGTGGGTGGTCATTAAACTTCTGAAAAATAAGCTGAAGATTTCTTCAGAAACCACGGGTGACCAACAGAATTCAATTTTCCTTGGATATGATGGGAACAGAGGATTTTTTACTCCTGAAATAAGTAATGTCTTTATTAGAATTAATGTGAAACCTGATTAAGCTTATAATGTCAATGGAACAATTATGAGCTCATTTTAATCAGTATACTTGTCTGCTTCTTATTCTTTCGTTCTGAATCATCTGCTTATGTTTCACATTGCTGATTACGGAGTTTCTGTGTTTCCAGCCGGAGGGCAGTTGTACATGTGGGGAAAACTAAAGACTACAGGTGATGATTGGATGTATCCTAAACCTCTAATGGATTTAAGGTTCTTTCTATGACTCTACTATTTCACATACTTATATTTCTCTTCCTTTGTCAAATCAACACATTTGCTTGCCTTTTTATTTTTATTTGTTTTTAATTGTTATGATATCGATGATATTGCATGTCTGAAATCTTAGGGACTATGTTGTATCTTTTGGCAGCTTACCTTGTTAGGCTTACTTTCAGCTTCTATTTTTCTATAAAATTTTCTTTATTTTTTGTTAATACTTGTGTTTGTTGTTTTGGTATAGTCCCATATTGCAGGAAACTGTCTGAGGGACCTTATAAATATACATTCAAATATAATTATGCAATTTCCCAGCAATTTAGATGCGGAAAGGGATGTGAAACCCTTGTACCCATTGATTCCCATCCATGATGGAATTTATCAGTTTGCAGGTAGCCTTTCCCACAAGAGAAGAAAGAAAATAGAAATATCATGCAATACCTTCACCCTAAAATCCAGTAGAACCTTGGTCTCTATCTGAGAGATTGTCATAGTTGAAAACAGTATCTCCCATTCTACGGTGGTAATGTCTTTGGTTGGATGAATATAATCATCATTTCCCTTTCGTTTTCACAATTCTCACCATCATCTGTTTTTGATATTCTTCATGGTTTTCTTGCTGAAAAGTTGAGCCAAAATTGAAACCCCCACCCTTTAGCACCTGCTAATTAATCAGGGTCATCTTCCTTCGAGACAAAAGGGTAATTAGTGAAAATTTTCGGCATCTTTTTGCTTCTCTCAACGACTCACAATCTGATTTCTAATCTATTTACTGGAATTATGAGTTAGGGAGAGGGAGAGAAAGGAGAGGTCATGGTTATCATGATCAAGAGAGAAACCAATTTTGGGAGGGGAGAAATCAGGGATAAGGATTTGTGATTGGGTTAATGGTATAATGTCAAGCCAAGGGTAAACTGGGCATAATTGAAATAGTTAGTATATTCTAGAGTTAAATATTTTGAATGCACATGTATGCACATGAGCAGTTAGCATGTGAGTGAAGGATAAAAAAGTAGTGTAGGATAAGAGATTTTTTTTTCATGCAATAGTAGCTATATATATGTGTAATGGGAAGAGTATTTCCCAAGTTTGATAATATGCATTTTGTGTATGAAATGACGAAAGCTTTTTCTTTTTCTCTCTCTCTCTCTCTCTCTGTATCACGAACACCAAGTATTCATTTTGTTCTCCTCCATCCCTTATTCTATTTGTTTCTCTAATTCTGTCATTCTATATCTCTGTTTCTCTCTTATTTTATGATTAAGCTTTAACAAGGGCTTGACAAATTGGTTTCAGAGCTCAAGTCTATCCAAACTCATCATTTTCTTCTTTCTAATACTTTTGTTTTTTCTCTATATTTAACCTCTAATATCTTCTCTTCTACAAGACCAAACCAAATGCTGCTTCATCTACTGTCTTCTGCACTTTTAAGACTCCAATACCAACACGGTAACTCCAGAAACTACAACATATTTTAGCTCCAAAGTAGAAGCAAAAGCCATCACGGAGGCTATAATTTCATGCTGAACCTGCAACTCAACAAAACTAAGTGATTAGTAGGTATTAATCACTTTCTTCTTATCTGTTTCAATCATATTGGGAGATGTCGTTGATACTCCTAAATTAACCTCACTTTCACTTCACAATTTATAATAATTAGCACATAGCAAGTAAGGATCGATCTCACAGAGAGTAAAATTATTTTAGAATTATTCTACTATTTCAACAGAAAATAAAGATGGGGGGTTTTTGAAAATTATTTTTAAACTAAGAGAACAAGAATTAATGATGAAATTAACCAAATATGTAAAAACTTTAGTTCTGCAGTTCAGTTTTACCGAGTACAACAATCAATTAATCAAGTTATTATTATTTTTCCTTCAATGAAACTATTAGCCCTAGATAACAATAAGCTCTGCTATCCGAAATTCTCCTTAGATTATCACTGTATGAAACAAGCTCTCCACCAGATTCTAACTGGCATACAACCTAGAATAAGCTCTCTAGATTTAATATGATAGAAGCATTAAGAAATAGAGAATTAGGCTAATCCAAGCAACAAACACATAAGCTCGATTTGTTTATCTTGTTTTCTGATAATCTTAGCAATAACCAAAATCTTATCCACAATTATTATTACCGAGTTACTACTTATGATGAAGACAAATATCAATTACACGTAATACCAATCTTAATCTAGCAGATGATAATGATCAAACTAATTCAATTGGCCATATTAAATTAATTAGATCAATTAGCATAAAAACAGATTATCAGAAGAAATTTCACACAAGAAGGAATAAATAATAATAATACTCAATTAATCAATCACTTGTAACAAGGATTCACCTCCCTTTAGAACTGAATAAAAAGAACTAGCCTGACATGCTCTTGAGTCTGCACTCCAATAGATGGTAGTTGATAATTGAATGAATAAAACCCTGACTAGCATCCTATATTTATAGTGCTAGACAAAGTCCTAAATCCTATGGGACTTAAAAATCCAAATCCTAAAAGGAATTACAAATCATAACTAGTTTCCATAAAGAAATAGAATTCAATTTGGAAATAAATCTTAGTCTAAGAAAATCCTAAAGCTAATAGAAATATCAATCCAATTCCATGTAGAAGTCTGCCAAAATATGCATTTAGAAACTTTTCAAAATTCTAAGATTTTCCAATTTTCCCGCTCAAATTCGTTGGGGCGAATTTCCATTTCTTGCTGCGACGTCCTTTGGTAAAACGAGCATAACTTTTGATCCGGGAGGAGTTACGGGGCCTGCTACCTATCAAAACGAAGATATCGACGAGATCTACAACTTTCATTCTTTGAGAAGTAACAGATTCTCGCTGCATCAAGGTCGAAATCTAGCTCCAAGTGACTGCTGTGTAAATTGCAACTTTCAAACTTTGAGGTTCAACGTTCGTTTAGTAAAAAGATCATAACTTTTTCATATGAACTCCGATTGAGATGATTCAAGATGTTTCGAAAAGCTGAGGAAGAGCTCTACAATAAAATCTATGTTCCAAGCTAAGACCATGCATCCAACTTAATGCTAAAAACTTTGCAATTTTTTATTTTTCCTCATTTCAACTCCAATTCTTCCTGAAATCATTAAACATCTTAATAAACTTATATACACATGAAACATGCAATAAAACTAAACATAAAGGAATCAAAATAAATGAATAATATGCACTCATCACATAAATACATAGCCCATAATATATTTCTCATAAACATCAACACCCAAGCATGTTTCAATTCACAAATCATTATTTCATCTCTGTCGGCAAAAATTTCTAGAATGTGGAAATTAAAATTGTTTGATCTGTTTTGTTTGTGTTAAGTGATTCATATTAGGTTGTTAGTATATCCTACATTTTCAAAAATCAAAAAACACAAATTAAATCTCAGGTTGTTTTAAAATTAAAAAACTAAACGGCAAAACTAATGATTTGACCACTATTGTTGGCACGTTTTACTTAATACACAACTGAACTTTTAATTTTTCTAATTACCCCATTCAACTAATTAATATTTTAAAATTAGGTCATTCCGTTAATAAATTTGGATGAACGTTAAATTGATTTAAATATTTTCTTACGTGAAAAATACAAAAACATAAGAAAACAATGTAAAAATGACGTGGCTTGTAACCCATTTGACTTGGTCTTATAACCAGAACAATCGTACCGAAGACGTCGAAAGTTATGGAGCCAGCTTCTCGTTCTGGATTAGATGACTTCTCAGTTTTTAGATGAACAGGCATGGCATATTTCATTTGGTTCAAGCCAACTAATAATCAGAATCAAAGGTAGAGTCCTAGTAGATGAAGTGTATATACTATACAAATAGATCGACTCTTTATATTTCCTGCAGTATGTATGGTTATTTCACCATTCTATACTCCCTCTTTTTGTTTAAGTGTAATCTGATGGTTACTTATAAGCCCGTGCTTCCGGATTTTGATGAGAATGAAACCCCTTTTGTTTTGGTTCTGAGAAGCCCCCTCCATGAACGAGAGATCTGACATGGCGGAGAATCCAAAGAAGACTTGATCGCAGAGGCGGCGCTCGCTCGGGAAGAGGATCCGAACAGCGACGTTTATGGCCTTAATCCATCGCTCAATGTCCTCTTCGAGATTGGGCCACGACATCTTCTGAACTTCATCGATACTGAGCTTTTGTAACCCTAGCCTCGGCAGGCTTTCTTCTAAAAATTCTCTCCGGCAGATACTATAAGTGTGTGAACACTCCTTGCCGTAGCCGACCGTCGCCATCTCGTGTAAATCATTGATTGTTCCCGACGAGAGGGCATCAATTCAGCTACTGAATTGTTGGGAAATTGGAACGGTGGGTTTGGGTTTTTAATTTGATGGATTTTTTTAGAGGAATGAGAGGGTGAAGAAATGAGGAAGTGAGAGAGGCATATTGGGAACTATTTTGAGGGCGAAGAGAGGATAATTGGGGATTTTGAAGATGGGGAATGGAGGAATTTTGGGTTTATGTATGGAGGGGTTTGGATTGGTGAGATTTGATCGGCACTCCATAACTTCTGTTTGGGAATTACTGAATTAAAGTGACGTACGCTATTATTTCTTTATTAATTCACATTTTAAATTCATTTTATAAGACCAAGTCAAATGTTACTTGCCACGTCATTCTTTATTAGTTTTTTGTATTTTCCACGTAAGAAAATATTTAAATCAATTTAACGTCCGTCCAAATTTATTAACGGAATGACCTAATTTTAAAATATAAATTAGTTGAATGAGGTAATCAGAAAAATTAAAAGTTCAGTGGTGTATCAAGTAAAACGTGTCAACAATAGTGGTCAAATCATTAGTTTTACCAAAACTAAACAGTTTCAGCCTTATCTTAGTAATAGCTCTTTGTTACTGCTCTGGTAATTAGTGTTGATGCTATATTTTGATCCTTTAGGGTTATAGATTCATTTGTGTGCTCATTTTACTCATTAAAATTCAACTAACTCTAGCTGGTTGAGTTTAATTTGTTGGCCTGGGATACTCAATTTGTTTTATTGAGGAAGTTCATTTCTCACTTATAAAACCAATCAAACTCACTTACTCTCACTCAAGTAGTGTTGCAACTACTTGAAATACATTTCAAACTCAGAATCACAATTGTTTTGTGATTCATTTCATCTCCATTCTCTGTAAATATGGTTGGACCATCACAAATGTTGCAGCAGGACTTTCTGAGTTACAGGGAGCACACTAATGAGAATTTGCATCTCATTGATGAGAAAATGGACCATTTCATGGAAGGTATGAATGAACTGTTAAAGCAAAAGAGCCCAACCCAGATAATGATGACATGTTTGAAAATCCTTTTGGGATAATGGAAGGGGCAAAAGGCCTAGAGACCCTAGACATGTTGGACAAGAAAGAGCTAGGAGAAATGAAGAAGATGATGCTCAATGGAGGAGGAACCAAAATGATGATGTTGATGGTGAAGAGGGGAGAGAACTAAAGCATCTTAAATTGGCTTTCCCATCATTTATTGAAGGTGATGATGCTAAGAGTTAGATTCAAGACTGTGAGGAGTACTTTAGTATCTATGGTATCAACTCCCAGAGGAGGATTGCCATTGCTGGGATGCAACTCCATGGCTCTCCAAAGTACTGGTATAAGTCGATGACAAGGATAGACTTACATGGAGGGTGTTTGCAAGTGACTTCATTGTGAGGTTCACTGAGGCAAGTGTGGAGAATTTATATGAACAGTTAAGGCCTACTAAAACAAGTAAGCAATGTGAATACTTACTATGATGTGTTTGAGAGGTACAAGGGGAGATTGCTTGAAAAGTTGCCTCACTTGACTGAGGACTTCTTTGTTGGGAACTTGGTTGGTGGACTTGAAGATAAAACCAAAAAGATGGGAACACTACTTGACCTTGAAACACTTTCTCAAGCCTTCAAACAAGCCAAATTCTATGAAAGTCCTATTCTAAAACCTGCAAACAACTACACTACAATAAAGCCTAAAGTCCTTACACAAACACTCAACCCAACTCCAAAAAGGACTTCCCTGCACCTATTGCCACCAAAACTCCTATGCTCACCTATCCCAGAAAAGACTTTAACAAGCCTAAACCTATTACTGCAACTCAAAGAGATGAGAAGAAAGCAAAAAGGTCTTTGTGTCTACTGTGATGAGAAGTGATGAGAAGTACACCTTGGGACATCAGTGTAAAGCCCCCCAAAATTACATGATCACTTGTGAGGATTTCCAGAACTGTGAGGACTTTCAAGAATGTGAAGAATACTCTGGACCTTCCCAATATGATGAAGAGCCCAAGAGCAGCACCCCACATGATTCACCAACAGAGGAAAGCCTGGAAGTGTTCCCTTAATGCCCTTGAAGGATAATCTAGCCCACAAACTGAAGATGATTGGGTATATAAGGAAGAGGCCCATTTCAATACTTATTGATGGTGGGAGTACTCGCAACTTCCTATACCCTAAAACAGCTCAAAGGCTTAAGTGTGCTTTGGAACCTACTCAACTCATGCTTGTCTCTGTAGAAGATGGGAGCCAACTCACAAGTGAACAATAGTGCATAGAGTTCCAATGGAAGATTTGTGAATTTTTCTTCGCAAAGACACAGTTAGGTTGCTACCCCTAGGGGGTTGTGATATGGTGTTGGGAAGTATAGTGGCTTAAAAAATTGGGACCAACTACTTTTGACTATGAGCACCTAACCATAAAATTAATTTATAATGGGGAACTAGTTGAGCTGCAAGGTATGGTAACCGGTAAGAAGCTCATTACCAGAGCTTAAGATGATTACCTACCTTAGAGGGACTAGTAGAGCACATAAAAAACCATGAACATGGTCTTCTAGTGGTAGTCCATTCAATACCTGATCCAACCATAGCACCTAAATCACAAAGTTATTAACCTAGCTGTAATTCTATAAATATCCCTAAACCAAACACAGAATCAGAATTACAAACTCTACTTAAGGAATACTCAGATATATTACAAGAGCCCCAAAGTATGCCACCAAAAAGGTCTTTGGACCACAACATTCCTCTTGAGGCTAATTCATCATTACCAATGCTCCTATGACCAAAAGAATGAGATAGAGAGACTAGTCCCAACCAGAGTCCATATGCATCTCTTTTACTCAGTCAAGAAGGATGGTAGTTGGAGATTCTGTGTATTCTACACAGGCATCTCAATTCCCTCACCATAAAAAAACAAGTATCCTATTCCACTCATTGATGAGCTATGGATGAACTGCAAGGAGCTAAACTCTTCACTAAGCTAGACTTGAAGGTTGGGTACCACCAAGTTAGAATGAAAGAAGACATTGAAAAAACAACTGTTAGAACCCACCAAGGATTGTTTGAATTCACAATCATGCCCTTTGGGCTTACTAATGCACCTACTACATTCCAAAATTTGATGAACCAAGTATTTCAACCTCTCCTTAGAAAGCATGTACTGGTTTTCTTTGATGACATCCTAGTATATTCTAAGGATATGAAAGAGCATTCCAAACATCTTAAAGAAGTGTTTCAAGTCATGAGAAAAAATCAGTTGTTTGCTAAAATGAGCAAGTGTGCTTTTGCCATATCACAAATTGACTACTAGGGGCATGTTATTTCATGTATAGGAGTAGCAGTTGATCCTTCTAAAGTCCAAGATGTGTTAGATTGGCCTACCCCTAGAACGATCAAACAACTGAGAGATTTTCTTGGTCTCACTGGATACTGCATAAAATTCATTAAGGGATATGGTGCTATTGCTAAACTTCTGACCATATTACTTCAGAAAGGGAAATTTGGGTGGAACTCAGAAGCTGAACAAGCCTTCAAAACTCTGAAAAACCTAGCATTGCCAAACTTTACCAAAACCTTTGAAGTAGAAACTGATGCATCAGGTTCTGGGGTAAGGGGCCGTCCTAATACAAGAAGGAAGTCCTTTGGCCTATTTTAGCAAGGCATTAGGACCTAAAGCTCAATCTTATTGAACTTATGAGAAGGAACTCATGGTTGTGGCAGAGGCTATAAGGTGATGGCCTTCTAACCTTGGCAAAGACAATTTATTATTTAGAACAGATCATCAATCCTTGAAGTTTTTTTTTTAACAAAAGGTAGTAACTTGTCTGCAACAAAGGTGGATGAGCAAACTTTTGGGATATGACTACATCATTACTTACAAGAAAGGGGAAAACAACACAACAATAGATAGTTTATCATGAAAGTTTGAAGAAGGAGCCAACCAAGAACACTTTCATAAGGACATGAAATTTTTTAAGGGAAGGGAATGTCAAGCCGAGAGTAAACTGGGTAATTGAAATAGTTAGTATATTCTAGAGTTAGATATTTTGAATGCACATGGGTGGCTAATTAGCATGTGAGTGAAGGATAAGAGAGTAGTATAGGGTAAGAGATTTTATTTCCTGCAATAGTTAGCTATATATATGTGTGTAATGGGAAGAGTATTCCCCAAGTTTGATAATATGCATTTTATATATGAAATGAAGAAAGCTTTTTCTTTTTCTCTCTTTGTATCACGAACACTGAGTTTTCACTGTGCTCTTCTCCTTCTTCCTCCCTTCTCTAATTCTATCCTTCTATATCTCTGTTTCTCTCTTCAACAAGGGCTTGACATATACATATGGGGGTATTGTAAAATAATTATGACTTAACTAAATTTTTTTATGTACGCCTATCATAATTAAGCTGTTTTAATGATTTCCTATGTCCTTTTTCCCCTTTGTATGTATAATAATCTATCTTTTTTTGGTTCGCATGGAGGTATATATGTAATTTTTAAATTTAAAATTTGGAAACCCTAATAAAGTTGTTCTAATAATATTGTTAGTATTACAACTTATTTAAGTGAACCATTTTATTTATTATTTTTTTCCAGTGGCTGGAATTTACGTTGCATGGACTCAGGCAGCATGCACCATTTTGTTGGTGCTGATAGCTCATGCATAAGTTGGGGCCATGCTCAGAATGGTGAACTTGGATACGGACCTCTTGGACAGAAGTATGTTTGTTTACCAACAAAACATATTAGCTTTTCCCTTTCCCTTCCCCTTCCCCCTGCTTGCCATGTTACTTCATTCTTACCAGTTCTATTCATGGTTCTGCTTCATAGATCTTCTGCAATTCCCAAAAAAGTAGACATCCTTGAGGGCATGCGTGTTATGAGGTTGGTAATTCTGATATGTGTTTGTCTTTGTGTGTGTGTTCGTTTGTAGCTTAACTAGTTTGTTCTTATTGGATTTCTATTGTTCTACTCCTCTGAAGTGTTGCATGTGGATTTGCCCATTCCATCATGGTGGTTGAAAAAACTGATGTTGGTGACCGACTTGATCAGGTAACTTGCTGTACTGCATATGTTTTTTTGTGGGAGTTGGATACTTTTTTGCTGTAATTATGTTATGATCTTATTAGGAGATCCCCATCTCTAAATGTTAACTATTAGGGATGGATTGGCCAAAATCATATCAACCCATACCAAGTTGCCCATATAAATGAGGGATTGGCAAACAAATATGCAATCATGACAGGCCACCAGTCCACACATCTGTACTAACACCTAAAGCGGCAATCATTCTAGGCAGCTTCATTCTAGCGGACAGTATTCCTTCTCTCTTTTGGATGGCTTCACCATGCTCCAGGCAAACCTCTCTTTGGTAGCCCTTTCTATTTAGATAGTAGTCCACAGACTACCCTACTTTTATACCATTTGTTATCTTCTTAGAAGATCCCTTCACCAAAAGCTAGCTATTATCAACCCACACCAAGTTGAACATACAACCGATGTTAGATTGGCAAGCCAATATGGAATCACAACAAATGCATTTAATATAGTTTTAAACTTGTTATGTTTGATCTGACAAGGAACTTCACAGTTCACTCTCCCAGTATGTTGATAGATTCTTGATGATTTCGTAAAAGTCCTCTTTGTAAAATACTACAAAGATAACAGCATGTGTAATTAAAGGTTTGAAGAGTTTTAGCTTTGAATTGAATAGATACATATGTTAAGTAGAGACATCGATTTCCTCGATTTACTTATATTGGAAATTAAGTTCCCAATTGGATGCCCTGGGTATTGAAAATCTCATTGCTTTAGATAGTGCTTGTAAAAAATTGAGACGAGATGTATATTGGTTACTTATTTTTAGGTAAACAATGGGTGTTTTATCCAAGTGTTGTCTGCCATATAGGTTTTGTGAACTTGTGACATCCATCAGGTTTAGAGCCCCCACTGGTCCATTATTGAGAACTTTGAATACAGTATTACCTGCTGAGGGCAACAGCCATCTGTCTTCTTTCTTCCCATACACTGTGATGAGATATAATTGTTCTTTTCGATTTACCTTATTCAATTTCGGGGCATGGAATAGAGGGGGGAGCTTGCTGGAGGTTAATATCTTGGTGCCAGGTCTGTTTGTTTTTTCACACCCTGCACCAATTGTTACTAGGGTGCCCGGTTATCTTCTTATATGCATAAATTACATCATTGGTTTGTGTGAAATCCATGCAGATATTTTATTTGCATGCCTGGCCTTCACCTTCAGTCATAAATGCTCAAGTTTCTTGAAATTGCAAATTTAAACGTTGGTGTGTAAAATATTTGTCAGGAGTACAAATTGAATTTAAGACCTTAGGAGAACTGAATTATTTTCTAAAAGTAGGCCAATGCGAGACATTTTTCTATATGCTAGTAATTAAAGTTGATTTACTTTAAATGACACCTATTATTGGTACTTGTTTTTGCTATTTTTCTGAATTTCTCGTAGTGATATTTGTAGAAGGGTGACTAATGTTTTTTATGTTCATGACAGCTTGATGTCTATGATGGCAAAGCTTCAGGTGAAGGTATGGCTGTAAACAACTTGTGATTTCCATGATGGAGAAGTGTACTGTAGGAAATAATATTTAAAGTGAAGATTTTTTTGTGTGAAAGTAATGTGAAGCGCAGTACCTAAGTTGGCAGGGCTATTTTTTATTTATAATATATTAGTAACTTATTTTTGATTGAGAAGTCAATCGTTTTAGGGCCATGTATTTCAGACAGTTTTATAGTTTGGTGATTGTATCAGATTTTTTTCTGACAGTTTTAATGTGGCCAAAAACTAGTTGAAAGGTGATATGGTATTAATTCTGAGTTCTCTTTGCTGTAGGGAGTGAAGTACCTGAAAACAATTCTAAGGTGGCTAACAAAATATCCAAAAAGGGTGGTGCAAAAGCACCAGAGAACTCCAATAAAAGGAAGTCGAAAGATTCATCCGAATCAGAAGATGATAATAACAGTGATGATAACAGTGATGATGACAGTGATGATAGTGAAGAGGAGATGAATGGATGGGCAAAAGGTAAAAGGAAAAGGGGCGGAAAGGCTTCGGGTAGAGGTCGAGGCCAGAGTGCTGGCACCAAGAGCAGTGGGCGTGGACGAAGTCGCCCTCCTGCGGAGAAGAAAAGCGCACAGAGCGCCCAAGGAAAGTCGGGAAAGAGGGGAAGACCTAGGAAGGCATGAGCTACACAATTTTGGTGGTTAACATATTAACCTCTTTTTAGTGTGCGAGGTAGTGTACAATACTTGTTGGCTGCTGCTGTATATGCACAGCGCGTTTTTCTGAATACCCTTTACTTGCTAGAGTTTCAAGATACTGACTGGTGTAACCCCGAGACTTGGTTGTTCCTCCTGACTTATTAAATCAAGTTGGGAGGGGATTGGAAGAAAGGACTGCATGTTTTTGAGGGTGGTTCTTGCATCTTAAATTCGTGTTGGATTATGAGTGAAGGCTATTTCTTGTTTTCCATCACATTGCTGTTAAATTCAATTGGAACTTGAATGGAAATTGACGTGGAGATCATGAAGTGAAATGGTGTTGATGATTTTTATACGAAAAATGATATTGTCGTCTCTGCGTATCAAAAAAATAACCGACTTCCCCTTCAACTGGATATATGATTTTTTTTTTATATTAAAGGTGTTATTTTTTCAAGATTCTTCTCTTTTATATTTGAAATTGCTGTTTCACCGGTAAAGAATAATTTTAACTAGTTTTCTCTTGCACACACAAGACTAAAATAAGGTTTGATTGAGATTCGTTTAACAATCGAGTCGAGCACGATTTCGAATTGAGCCCGAATAGTTTGAACTTGTCGAACGAATATGATCCGAGTAATAATATAAAATTGTAATTTGAGGATCTTCGAGTAATTTATCGAAATTTAAAATTTGTTCATATTTGAATTATTTATATTTTGAGTTTAGCTCAAGTCGAACTTTTAGTCGAGCGGGTACGAATCGAGTAAAAAGTGATATTTTTCCTATATTTTTCTTTTTTATATCAAAAAGTACGAACAAAATGTTTAAACATTTTAGAAAATATTTGTTCTCCTTTGTAACCCTTTCTACCAAAAAACATGCTTCAAATTACCTAAGAATATAAAGGGCAAATTCAGAAACATGCTTCAAATTACTTTGTGACTATATACAATTGTTATAATTTATAAATTTTTTCAAGCTCAAGTACTGGGCCAAATACAAGCCCAATTGTGGAAGGCCCAATTTATGAATTGGAAATGAATATCACATTGTGGATATTATCACTCCTTTAGATTACTTTTACTTACTTACTACTATAATGTGTAATTGTTCCTACTATTAAAGGAAAGATATGTTTTGGGCTTAGCACCAAAAAAGAGAGGAAATCTTTATCAATGAATTCAGCAGAAAATCGTGACCGTCGATTAGATTTAATGGTTTGTAATCGCAAAACCCTAGCGGAAACCCCTATATAACTGATACATTTCTCGGCTAAATGAACAAAATCCTCGTTCATGAATAGCTTAGCCGTCTCTATTACCTATTTTTTTCTTATTAGTTTTTCTCGTTTCGTTGCTGTTTATTTCTCTGGAAATTTCTGAATGAAAATGAAGGAATGTACTCAGATGTGTATTTCTTGTATATATATATATATATATATATATATAAACACATCAAAAGAGGCCAAATGATGTGTTTGATAGAGTTGAGTATCCAAACAAAGATTTGGGTATCATGATTCTCACTCAGAATAGGAAGATCTGATGCCTCACAATTATCTTTAGTTTCTCTTCTCATTCTTTTTATTTTTGATTCCCTTTTTTTTTCCCCCCAATTTAACTATTTTTCTTACTTGCTGTGGAGGATGAGATATATATGAATTACATTTTTAATGGTGTAATTTTATTTCAAAAATGTTTGTATTTAATTATGTAAAGTTTGCATTTATTTTACTTTTACATATAAAGAATTCAATATATTTTTGGCTAATTATCATGAGTTTTATGAGCCAGCCAATGATGATAGTTTAATATTCAACTGAAATAAAAGTTTTCATATGTTGAAAATCATTGAACTAGGACGGTCTGAGGCTTTTTTATTGAGCAATACCCACATTGCCATTTTATATGATTGTGAATAAAATTGGTTTTTGAAATTTTTTGTTGTGGCTTTTGTGGATGATGAGATCAAATATATCACAGTTATCCCTGTCTGAGCAAATTTTTTGCTGACAATTTGTGATCTGACACGTATCCAACTGTTTATTTTTCCCTATTGTACTTTATTTTCAAGTATTTTTGATGGTATTTTATGGGAATTAATATTTTCGCAGCAATTGGGGCTCATTTTTAACCATAATTTAAGGGAATTTGTATTTTGGTTAAAAATGAGTTTTACATGTGAAATTATTATAAAAATATTAATTTTAACAATTAATGTTTTTGTATTATTTTTTTGATATTTATATATGTTGAACTTATTTTTTAATTAAATATTAATATTAATTTGGTTAAAAGGTGGGGAAATATTAATTTTTTATTTTAATAGTAATGTTTTTAACGTTTTTCTGAAATTCTTTATGAATTTAAAAGTACAAACTAATTAAAAAATTCTATTGTTAAAAATATTCTAGAACAATAAATCCTATTAAATAGAAATCAGAAACGAGAAAATAATATAGTTGGAAGTAATTTCAATAAGTTATTATTTTTATTGTGAAAAAGGTAATGCTTCAAAAGTGATTAAAAACTGTAAATGGATAAAGAATTGTTGATCGACATAATTATAATTAGGGATTATAAATTGGTATAATTATGATCATTATGATTTTTGGTGTTATAATTGACTGTCTGAATTGTGAATTGATATAATTGAATAATGACTATTCATCATTGAATTATGACCATTGGTGTTACAATTGAGTGTTTTACATTTGACTCGATTGTTAGTTTTGTATAGTTATTTAATAACTTGTAACATCTACTAAATGTTATAAATATATGATTTATCATTATTGAAGACTACTTTTTATTGAGTTATTTGTGCTCATTTTCTTTTATTTCATAATTTATCAAGGAAATAAGGGTGTAGTGTTTTATAATTTCTTTTGTTTCATAATTCTTCTGAGAAATAAGGATGTACTTGGGTTTGGCTGTGGGTAAGACTGTAAAATGAGCAAATAATTCGGGCTCGATTCGTTAAAAGTTTGATTCAAACTCGACTCGAAATATAAATGAGTCAAATATGAGCACATTTTAAAATTTGATAAATTACTCGAACCTCTTCAAATTATAATTTTTTATTGATATTCGGATCATATTGGTTGGAAAAGTCCAAACTGTTCGGGCTTAATTCGGAATCGTGCTCGACTCGATAACTAAATGAATCTTGATCAAACCTTATTTTATACTCGATAAATTTTGTGAATCAAATCTGAGCAACTCAATACTCGGATCGACTCGGTTCGTTTACATCCCTAGCTGTGGGAGAGCAAGAGAAATGAGTGATGGTTCAAGTTAGTAATTGTAGTAGTTTTCAATATATTGTAAAATAATGTGACAATAATTTTACTAAAAATTTAAACGTGAGGTTCGCTGTTAGGTGATTTGGCGAATGAACAAAATTCGGTTTTAACAAATTTAATAAATTTAATTTAATATATATAACTTCATCGGTAAGAAAATATTTTTTCATGCAAGATGTCCAATCACATTCAAAATTCTTTTACCATAAGATATGGTTACGCGTATTCGCTTTTTGATTATATTTTTGAGTACTGCCTATATAGTATGGTTGAAATACAATATTTGGTTTAACTCGATATAAATAATTATATGGCAAAAAGATATACACTATTGGAATGAATATGACAATAATCTTTTCGTTTTTTTTGGGTTTAATGGGTTAACCAAGGTTAATTTTTCTTTCCTATGATATTTATTGGCCTCCAATTTACGAGGATTTCCTTAATTATTTTTTAAATATTTTGACTTCTAAATCAATTATTGATTGTACTTATATGTAGGTTATTATTGGTTTTGAATGTAAACATTGTTGTTGTAATAAATTTTTAAATAAGAGAATTTGTGTTTATAGTATGTATATTGACGACTTAAATTGAGTGGTGTAAACTCAAATTTGGGGCGTCACAGATTAAATGAGACAGTCGCTTAAAATATAATATATATTTATATAAAAGATATGTATTCTTTTTTATTTCGTTAAGTTTTTTCCCACTAAATTTTCTTAGTAAAATTTTGAATGAGACATAATCTTTTATTTTATGAAATCAAAAAGGAATATTACAATATAATTTCCAAAACATTTCAAACTAATGGCGTTACGACTAGATTGTTGGTCTAGTCTATGATTTAATTTATATTCCACTTTTATTACTTATAAAAGATAACTTATCAAAAGAAAAATAATAAATTTTCTTCTTTTTTTCTCTCTCATAATTATAGAACCTAGAATGTTCGCCAAACTTTTGTTAAAGTTCTGTAACATTAGTTACTCGTGATGTTCTAAAACTAATTTTTATATGATTTGACGATTTTATAAAATCAGGTATAACTTAGATACCATACAATTTATCTCCAATGGATTCATTTTAAGTTACTAAAAGTGAGAAGTTTGAAATTAAATATTAGTCTTTGATTTTGAATGTAAAGATTTTTAGAATTTATATATTAAAACATGACCATAAAAAATGTATTTGAAGAAAGGGTATGAGAACTTTATATGTATATTAAACTGTTTCGTTTGTCTCGCAATCTCGAATTCACCTACGAATTCGAGGTCGATAAAATAACGAGTATTGTACCAATTGCCGGAATCTGATCGGATAACGTCGATGAACTTGTAGCTTTCGGCCGTGAGTCCGTCGAAGGAGCGATTTGTTCAATTTAACGAAGGAAAAAACTTCCATAGCTTTTAAAACCTGAAGTAGAAGTACATTCCTAAATGCATATGCGCTGTCATTCAGTAGCAGTAGCAGTAGCGTTGAATATAGGAGGTTTTCAATCCCGTCTGTTGAATAATCAAAATAACTGCGTTCTAAATCGGAGTCATTATACGACGACGGGGATTGAGTTCCACCAGCGTCCTCATTGAGGAAATTAGGAGTATTTCAAAGTACAATTTGTACACATATTTTTAACATAACCTCATATATTTAAGTATATCTTGTAATCCATGTCTACGTTATTATCAAAATTTTGAGATATCAAGCATTTATTTGACAAAAAAAATTTAATAGACCGAAAATATATTAAAATTATAATATATTGCAGTAGATGAAAAGATTACATTATAAAAAATTGAAATGATAATTTTTTCAAACAAAATATAAGATAATTAGAAAAATGGTAAATTGTAGCAACAATTATTGGATACCATAGAAAATAGTCATATTTCAAAATTAATAACACCATATATATACTTCCTAAAAGACGATCATATTTCAAAAATAATGACAGAATTTACAGAGTTTTTCAACAAGAGTAAAGAAAGAACTAATAACGCCATACCCTGTTACTTTACAATATTTGAATCTTGTTTTTATAAGCAATAAATTTTTACTCATGAACTAATATTTTTACCCCCGTCAACCATTTTAATCATGAACTGAAAAAATTGATTTTTTTACATATTATTTTTTTTCATGTCTAAATATCAATTTCCTAGATAAAAGGTAAAAACAAAAGCAAATATAAAAAAAAATTATCAAAAAGTACTGCCCCCCCCCCCCCCCCCTCCCCGCCTAAACAACCCAGTAAGTAAAAACAAAACTACAACATAAAACTAACAGCCTAAACAACTTGTACAACCTTCAAAAGGCCAATCAATCATCACCAAAGATAATGCTAGAAGAAAGGGTAGCCACAAGCACAAGTATGATAAATTTACGTCTACTGTTAACAAATACAACAAGACCATGGGATGGGAGACGCATCCCTGTTTTACAGTTCTCATAATTTGGATACATAAGATAGACATAATATGGATACAGACAGTTAAATGATGCGCCAATAGATGCACTTCTAGCTCTTCATCTCTTCTTCAAACATCATTTATGATCTTCAAAAACTAAAGCAGACTTGGTAATTTTAACTTATTTTTCACTTCACCTTATTTTCTACTTACTTAAGGGCAGGATTCTTGGTAGCCGGTGCGAATTCTACCAAAGGAAGACAGACCTGAGGAGACGTACCTACACTCAACGATGTTATGTTTTTTTCTCCATCCTTTTCAAGATTCTAGACATTTACTTGATGGTGATGTAGCGATTTGTCCCATGCTTTGCCCAGTGGTCCCTGAGATCAACTGGATTTGACAGATCATGACCTTCTGCAGCAAGTCGGCTAAGCAGCTTGTTGAATGCACTTCCACTCATCTTCCTACCACCAACTCGGGCATGACGCTTGTTCGGCACTGATGGCAATGGATACATTGACATGGTGGTAGTGCAGCAAGATGATTGCCAACCTCCATTTCCCCATTTGTAGCACGGCCTCAGTACTCCAGTGCATGAGCAAACCGGTACCGGCATCGTAGATTCATCAAATGCAACCTGATTCAGCCCCAGGTCCTGATCCTTCCAGTCTGGCTTTGACACTGCCTGTTGCCTGTTAAGGTCATCAACCCCGCCACTCATTTCCTGCCCACCCTTCCATTCCTGTGATTTGCCAAACATAGTTCTGTTCAGGTCCTCATTTTCTTTTTTAACCTTCTTTGATGATCTTGAGGTCTTCTTATTAGGTGTAGTTGCCTTTGCCTCCTTAGTTCGTTTAGTCCGCCTGGACTTTGCAGGCTCAGGAGCAATTGGTGACATTGGGTTGGCTTCACTTGTGTGCATGTCCCTTGCACTGTATGGAGCTTCACCCAAGTGGGACTGATTATGCATGTGCTGTTGCGGATGGTGCATGTGCTTCACTCCACGTGAGATTTGGCACCCCGGTGGGCATGTCGACATATTACCATTGCTTATGGAGGAGTTCTCCCGGTACTGAAGAGTAGCAATTGCAGAATCTCGTTCCATAATGGCATTATTACGGTCTGAAACCGCTGAATCTCGCTGTAGGAGTGCCATGTCTCTTTCTGCCAACGCTGTCTTCTTTTCTGAAATGGCCATGTTTCTCTCTTGAATAGCTTGATCTCTTTCAGCCATAATAGCCATTATCTGCTTCATCGATGGCTGATGCTGCATAAACCACTGAAATAAAAGTAATTGAGCAGCTATCAATTAGAATTGAAGTTTATGAGGAGAAATCATTACCCAAAATTATCCATTCTACACTATAGTAGTATGAGATTAAAAACTTTTTCTGATGAGAATATATGAATTACAACTCTTTTATTTGCAGAAGTTACTTTAGATACCTGCCCCTGGGGTGGTTTATGCCTTCCATTTTCACGATGGCCACTGTCATCCATCTGTACTTTTAACTTTCAAAACTTCACTTTAAGTTTATATATAGTTAAATGAGCAGAAAATAGCCACAACAACAGTACTCAAAGCCCTGTAATTAAATCTTCAAAGAAAGGAAAAAAAGAAAAAAGAGTTGCTCAGAGGTTTGTTTATAGAGTGTGCCGTTAGAATAGAACATAAAACTTTAAGAAAATTGCACCTCTAACATTGCCACATCAGATTCTAATCAGAAGTAGAAGTCCATCTATTTGAAGAACCTCCTCTGTCCAGAAAATATATAAATAAATCAACAAAAATCTAATGCATAAGCCACAAACCAAAGCCAATTACAAAGAATTTATTCAACTTGGCAGCATGTTTTGGTTGAAAAATCATGTAAACAAAAAATATACAAACTTCTTTACAAAATTTCTGTAACCACTACCACACAAGCACATAACCCCATCCTCCCCCCCCCCCCTCCCAGTCAAGGTTTCAAATTATAGATTAACCAAGCAAAACTCTGGAAAACCCAAACAGAGTTACAGAGGTATGATTTAAGGTGAATAACAACAACAGCACAAACGAGGAAAAAAAACACTTGCGACCAAACACCACTGACATGCACTTTTTATGGAACTTACACGAATAGAAGGGTGCTAGTATCTCAAATACATTACTTTGCAAATTGCAAGGGATTATACATTCAAGCGAATACCTAGACCCTTGCAACAGGATAACAAAGATATCAATTGCAGTCACCATAACAGATCACCAGTTGCAAGCAAGTCATCTCCATTCACCTTGGTAAAGCTTGGTGATTAAGCATAGATCCTGGTGCAATTTTCCAAGGACTGGAAAGAGAGGATCAAGAGGAAACAAGAATCACCAATCACAAATTCTAATGCATGTAGAACCTAGCAAGTATGCATATTATTTCAAATTAGGACATTTTAGCTGAAATCCCACTGTATTTGACTGCAACAATGCGTCATAGAGTATTACAGATAAACCTACGAGGAAGCTTATACAAATCAAAGCAATCTATATTAAGAAATCAGATCACCCATGTGGGGAGTTACTGAATAATATAGGGTAATGCAAGGCTCCAGAAAAAGAAACAAAATAACATACATATAGGTTAACTGAAGAGACCAAAACAGTCGTGTATAAAACTAATTCAAAAGAACATCTTTTCGGGAATAAGAAGAGGCTACTCTTCCCAACTGGCAGCACAAACATATCACAAGAATGTTTTATATTAAGTAACTTTTATGCATACAAAACACAACAAATTTCATATGGCGTACAGCACAAACACTTGAAGATGGTTTCAAATCTACCATTTGGTCCATTTCCACTCAAAGATTAGTATTCTATGCAACAGAGACACTTCACTTGTCCTAAAATACTCGTGTCTGACACTTGACACGAGGACAAGGGCATGGGTGATGGACACTACATTGTCAAAAACTTGTCAAATTTGAGGAGCACCGAGGTCGGACTCTTCAAAGTATCCGTGTCTGACCAAACACTCCATCCGAGTTCATGTAAAGAACATATTGTACCTATTTCACCAGTCATCTCGGATAGTGTATTTTTGTATTTAAACAACATATCATACCTATCTCAATTTATCTCATAATGATTTCCGTTGTTTAATATAAAAATAAGGCGTGACAACTCAAGAATACTTAAAAGTTGCAACAACACAAATTTGAGATTCACTTGGTAAATGATTCTCAAAGCGTTTGGAATAGATTGGTTATGACTAAAAGAGTACAAATCACTACTAAACCAACATTCTCATAATCTACCAGAGGAATAAAATTCTTTTAACCCTCACTATGTCTAAGGAACCAAAAGTGACGGAATCACTAAATAATAAAGAAGTGACTAGAAAGTATAAATGTTTCAATATCTAGTGAATTGATGAAACACCTACATATCTTACATGGATAAACAAGTATTAAGACGGCATTTAAGTAAATGATAACAAAATAACTGGGTGGGGCTAATTCTACATAGATGGCACTGCATATGAACTAGAGGATAGGCAAATAATAGTCTAATACTTTCTTCAACCATTAGGAATGACACACAAACACAACTGCACAATGTGATCATGCATCACACACATTCATATGGAGGTAGCTACTATATACACATGTATTCATCACGAGTAATCCATTTCTTGTAAAGCGTGCCATCACCCAAAGACATTTCCTTATTCTTAGTGTATATTCAATGACACTTGATTTATCTTAGATTTATTCATATGTATGTGTTGATATATATATATATATATATGGGGACCGAATCATAGCTAACGTTGTAAACTGAAAGTTATTCTTACAAACAGATTGTGGTCGTTCAATCGCAGCCAAGGTTCTTAAAACTAGACCGTTCATCGAACCGGAAAAAGGTACCGGTTGAATGAATCACTGGTCCAACCAGTGGTCGAATCATTATTGACCCAATGACATCATTAATATATAAAAATATATATTATTAGTAATTAATAAAATTTTAAAAAATCTCATTTTTTATGAACTAAAACATAATAAAGATGAGTTACAATATTAATAATAATGATTAATTTTAATATTAAAAAAATTTGGTAACAAAAACGGGTCAACGGGGTCAATTAACTGGGTCGGATTTTGACCAAAACTGGGTCATTGGTCCAAATCGGACCAGAAGGCTGACCGGTTCCGATTTTTACCGAACCGACCACCGTTCCTGTCCGGGTTTTAAAACACTGATTCCGCACTTTAGTTTGGGGAAGCCTACACAACTAAAGTACGGATTCAAAATTGACCATTTTGCCCTCAAGAATTCACACTTTAGTAGTGCAGACGATGACTTTAATAATATTCAATATATTATTATAATATTAAAAAGCAGTGACACTTTTGTAATATTAGCGTCGGCATTGCCCCAACTAAAATAAGCTTTAATTATGTGAAGGAGGGAGTTTGATGTTTTCTTTTGGCATTGAATTGTTATAAAGCTTTTGCGTGAGAAACATCATAGATAGTCTATAGGAACCAAGTAAAGCTATATACATATATATATGCGCTACAGTTCTATTTTGGATTTCCTCCCTCCTTGTGTATCGTAAAGTGGGTTTTCTATCAATTTTACATTATTCGATGGTGTGAATCAGAGTGAAATTTCTTTGATTTTTCCAATAACATACCAATATTGTCCTTTTTTCCGTCATGCCTACCCACTCTGAAAACAAACTTTAAAGATTCTTGAAAGGATCAGAGGTATTGTTGATTGTTTTTTAGCTTTATTAGTCATATATATAGCATAATTTAGAAAATTCAAGTGGCGGAATTCAGTTTCCATTTCCAATTCTAGGGTTTTAATTTTGAGTTTGGATAATAATATATCCAAAGATGAGAGTTGGATTAAGTACGATCCAACAAAGCCTTACGACAGAGGCGGTGACTGTACTGGACCACTCGATTTCTGAGGCGGGCAGGAAGATCCACCAATGTTCTAAAAGGTCGCCGCCTAGGCGCTAAGCCCCCCTGGCGCCTCGCCTAGGTCAAAAAATTAGGCGGACTAGGCGAGGCCTAGGCGAAAAAGGCAGAGCCTAGACGGACAAGGCGGGGAGAGTTTTTTTTTTATTTTAATAACTACTCAAACCAAATCTTGATATATATATATTTTTTAATGATTTATCATATTCATAATGTAGGTAGTAGCATATCAAAGATGTGAACAAGATCAAGTCAAAATGGATAATTTTATTATAGTTGTAATTTTTTGAACTTGTACCAACTTCAATATATAAATGATGATACATTTGTAATATTTAGTTTAATTCAATATAATTCTTAAATTTATGTTTAGTTTATTAAGTTTTAATATTGAATTGAATTCTTAAAATTTTAAATTTTATTATTTAATAGTAATCTTGTTTATGAATAAAACTAATACATTAAAGATATGTGTTGAACTTTAAGCAAAGGCCTTTATTATCGTTATTATAGATTATTTTGTTTTATATTATTGTTTTGTTTGGATATTGTAAAATAAAATATTAAAATTGGCTTAAAATCAAAAATTCCGCCTAAACCCCCTAGGCGCTAAGCCCCCCACCTCCCGCCTCCCGCCTAACGCCTTTCAAAACATTGGGATCCACAACCAGACCACGCCGCTCCATGTGGCCTTCACCCTCTTGTCATCCCCTTCTATGTTCCTTCAGGAAGCCTATATCCGTTCACACCCCAATTTATCGCACCCTTTACAGTGCAGAGTACTTACGAAAAAAATAAAAAATCCATTGGCCCATACTTTAGTTGTGCGGACAGTGAAATTTTTAAAAAAGAGGGCATTTTAGTCAGTTTTAAGTTCACACTTTAGTAATGCAGACACTTCCAAATTAAAGTGCGGATAGATGATAATTTTTACCGTTAGATCTGCGATTGAACGACCACGATTTGTTGAAAGGATACACTTAAATTTACAATGTTGGCTATGAATCAATAGTAATTATTAACTAATTGCTTGATATAGGATAAAAAAACAAATCAAAGTTGATCTCAAATCTCATTCTAACAAAAGCTTGTTGCTACTCCCCACAAATTTTTTTTACAACCAGTTATCCATAAAATTCATAAACTGTTCTCCATGAGGTTACATTACATCATGTCAGATTATACGCAGGTTACGTGGATGCTGACAAGTACTATGCCCAAGCCCAACTACTATAAAACCAAAACGAGAATTACACTATCAATACTAGAAAAGGACTAAAATATTCCGATTTCAAATCAGATAAGTTGCTCTCTATTTTCTAGTGTGAAGCACAGATTTCAAGAGGTACTGGAAAAATAATAATTTTAATATAGTTAATATAACATAATATATATAAAAGAAAAATATATAAAGAAATTACAATTACAATCAAAACTTAGGATTATGTCATAAAATTTGTGCCAAACATACCAAAAACAAAGAATTAACTAAAATCGGACGGATGGAGTATTTTTAAAAGGAATGGAAGTAACAATGTAACGAGACATCCACAATTAAAAAGCGCCTAGGACTTGCGTACGTAATATATACAGATGGAATCTATGAGAATCATACAGAAAAGGGTCATATGCTAATGCCGCACATTCTAAAATAGCACAAGCAGAGAAAAAAGAAGAAAAAAAAAAGTAATAATGACCGGATATTGATGTTCCTTCAAAACTATAAACTCTTTTTTGGTCTAAGGCTCTAAGCAAATTTCATATTAAATAACAATGTAATCGCATATTCTACTCCATACAATAACTTTCCAGGCACTATCAGATCTTCTAGGTAATCACAACATACTTTTCCATAGTAGATCTACTACTAAGGAGCCTGTATAGTTCCACTATCCAATGGACCTCTCTTCGTTTCAGCTAAAATTAGTTGTTCAAAATGTGATTTTGATGAACTCATAATTGATTGCTGAAATAATCAGGAAGGTTTGTTTGTTTTAGCTGAAAATAACTGCTGAAATAATACTGAAAATAATTCCTATAAACATTTTCATTGCTAAAATATATGACAAAAATGGCACTACCATTATTGAGGGGTACTCTTGATATTATTTCCATTTTTTAGTGTAGAAGAGGCTAAACTTTATGAACTCCAATAAGCCATACTTAAACATCCCAAAAAAAATCCTTTGGCCTGCCTTTTTTTAAAAAAAGATGACCTTTGGCCTCCGTTTTTTTTTCTTTTATTCGAGAATCCCAGCAATAAGAATAAACAAAGAAAAAGAATATAATGCTGAAATGAAGAGGCCCAATATGTATTCTTCAATAATCTTACTTTTTCTAAAAGTTGTTGTCAACTATAGTAGGAATTTGAGACGGAAAGGAATGATTATAAAAAAAGATAAATCAATAAACAAATGCATTTGAGGGAAGCTATAGGTGGCATGTGCTGAGACATAAAGAAGAGAACTCATATAAAACATACAAAATTGACAAAATAATGCACTTTAACTCTGTAAGAGGACCTTAATTCAAATTGTGGTGCCAAAGGAACAAAGAACAAGGCCAAGTAAATAGCGGCAGACAAAACAAATAAATGTCTTGGGATCAACCAAGTATATACTATATAGATTTAAATCAACAATGGACAAGGAGGAATGTTTTTGTACCAACGTGGGATTAAAGCCTTTTGTGCCAAGTCGTTATTGAAATCAATTTTGTTTTATTCTCCATTCTCTCATTTCAAACCTTTTGAGTTTGAAAATACTTTAGAATTACTTATTTGGCCCGGTTATATAATGTTTGTCCTACACAATTTTGGCTCTTACTTACTTTATGCCTTTAATATCCATATAGTTTATGACTTGATTCAATATAATGACATGTTGATGAACTCATCCGTCTTTTGATTCAACAATTCTGCATGATGAAAACAGGGTAAATTCGAAAGGATAAAGATGGCCAACTTAAGTCCTATCATTTACCATAGAGTATTCCCCATATTCCCTTCAAGCCACATTTTGCAAGATAAGTACAGTTCTCCAAGATTAGCAATTTAAAAAGCCGTGTGCATGGCCTAAAAACACAGAAGCCAATATTTGTGCCAGATATACAGCATAGAAGTTTTATGGCAAAGCAACTCTACTAGAGCATCCAAAACTAAAAGGAATGAAACACCACATTCAGTCAAGTACTATTATAGATGTAGACATCCAAAAAATGACTCATACAGTCATACTGGTCTTAAAAATGTAAAAAATAAAAATAACAATAAAATAAAAAGGATTGGATAAATGTAGTAAGCCTTTCAACTGTCCACATATGGTTTCACATAATAACAATTTCACAGATTTATCCACTGGTGAAAAACCAAAACAAACCAATTTTATAAATTCTTAACGAACATTATCATTCATAAGTAAATTTCTCTTCTTTCAATATCAGCTAGTCTAACTTTTTTAAACATCAGCTAACTTAAACATCTATTGCTATATTTTCTTTGCTCAAACAAGTGCAGTTATGTGGATAAATGCATATCTGTAATCATCTCAAAATATCTTTGTCTATTTTTGTCAAGGAAAAAAAAAATTTATATGATCAGTGCTAATTTCCAGCTGAGACAACTTTATTTTAGCATAAACACAGAAAATTCAGAGATTTCATTTTTGTGCAAATTGAAAGTACCATATATCATAACTTATACCAAGGGAACAAAAGGCCTCTGGAGTGTGGCCAGCATAATGAACACTCAGTGTATATCCACTACTCACGTTCCGAACTAACTACAGCAACTAGACAATATTCCAATTCTTCAAGGCTTTAATTACAGAAAAAGAATAAATCACAAGACATGAGAAAACTTTATAACAACTCACTCACCCAAATATAAATTCTAATTTTACCCACCAACAGTCGGCCAAATTGAGAAACAGCTGAAAAAAGCCCCAAATCAGTAAAGCAAGGTTCAGAAGAAAAATCCCATCAACCAAAACCCACATTAAGCACAGTAAACAAACCACAAATACAGCTACAGCTAGTGAAAACTCAGCTCATAAAATCGCTCGACATAAAATTAGGGAATTTGTAAATGAAAAAAGAAAGAACTGAAAATTGTGTAAAAAAGAAAGCAAGAACTTACAGGGAGATAATTGAGGAGAGAGAGCCAAAACCCTAATAATTCGATGAGAAGAAAATTCTTTTAGAGAGAGAAATTTTGGTGAAATGAATGAAGGGAATAGCCACTTTTTTGGTTCCGAGTTTAACCTGTCGTCTAGTATGGAAGGTACACTTCTACTGCTTAGCTCACTCTTTTGTTTCTTGGCAAATTTAACTACAGTAGTGGGGACTGGGGAGATTCTAGAGTGACAGAGAGGTGATGGGATGGCTATGAATTCCTCTTTTTCAGCTCCTAGTGACATGGTTCTTCTCGATACTCGAGCTAATAGTGAAGGTAAATTTCTTTCTTTTGGGTCGTTAATGGTGAAATTGAAAAGACAATGAGCAGACCAAGTTTCAGTGGGGAGGTCAACACTGTAGTTTTACACTGTAAATTTATGCCTTTTTTTTTGGCCTAATATAAATTTATGCCTTTGACTGTAGTTTCAGTGTCTAAGTTTTGGACCAAAAAGAAAACAAACTAAAATTTAAATTATGATAGAAAATTAAGGGGAACAGTATATCATACCGCATGAATTTTTAATATTTTTATATACTGTTCTCTCATATAAAAGTGAGACTTATTTTTTTATAATAAAGAGTATTTTATAAAAATATTAAAAATACATGTGTAATTATCAATTTCCAAAAATTAGTAGGATTAATCGTCTTTGTTGACTTTTTAAAATTAATAATTGAACAAATATATTAAATCTTTTGAAATCGAATAAGTTTACTTTGATAATATATTCGATATAATTTTGTGTCTATATATAATAAATTTAACAATAAAATTGATTCCAAATATTGTCGATTTGACTATAAAAAATCAATTATGACGAATAAAACTAGATGGAGGTAGTAATAAAATAATTAATTTTTTAGTATTATTACTGGTTTTACAAAGAAAAAGAAAAGAAATATTAAATTTAATATTTTGTCCTTAGATAATTCTTTTTGTAGTTGTGTTTTTGTATTTAAAGGATATAACAAGGACTAAAATATTTGCTTAATTTAATTAATTTTTCGTTTATTTTTAAACGAAAAACTTCGACAAAAAGTAAACAACTTTTTCGTCCTTTTTTTTCATTCAATAAAGACCTTAGTAACAAGAGAATCGAACAGAAAATTTGAATTATTCGTCCTTTTAATTTTCTTTTTTCCCGTATATTTTATAAGAAAAAAAAGTGTGAAGTTATGATGTGAAAAATAATTGTTACTTTAACTTTTCACCTGACGAGAAAATCCCTTAAAAGTTTATTTCTTTCATTTCAAAAAAAACAGAGGGGGGGGAAGGGAAGTAGTATTTATAAAATTTACAAATATTAATAATATATTTTGACCCTTAAATTAAATGAGGAGCTATTAACAAGAAAAAAGGGTATGCGGATAAAATTATTTTATTTTTTTGACAAACAATACCCTTCTCAGTTCTTGTTTCAGTTTCACACCCTATTTTTAGTGACAAGGACACATTTGTTTAAATAATAATAATAATAATAATTGTTGTTTCCGTTCTTTTTGGCCTATAATAGCAACTCCTTGAACTTATTAAATGTTTATTTTAGTAGGAATGAAATTATAATAATAAACTGAACCATACGTGACATTTAATTTTGATGCAACCATAATAAGAAATAAACTCTTTTGTTGAAACCAATAAATATTGACAAATAAAATGTAAGAATGCATTTTTTTTTTCATCTTATTTAACATAAACATATCAACAACACTTGTTGATCTGAAGATATTTTCACGAGCTTTTCAATTATATATGGATCATGCTTTTACGATTTATAACAAAGAAGTTGTAAAATTTTATTTAGGTAATTTTTTTCTTTTACTTATCATGCACGTATACTAAAAATATCAATAAAATCAGTAAATGTTTATGAGTTAAAACAAATAATAATAATAACAATACTCTCAATACAGGCAGGCAGGCAGGCAGGCATAGCACAAAGTACCTCATCCATCCCATATTCCAATTCCATTCCCGCCGACCAAACACAACATAAAATTCATCAAAACAGTATCACTGCATTTGGTTTGATTCCACCTTAGATCTTCCTTACCTCAATATAGAGAACCATTCAGAGGCGCATCATCAACGTTGTTAAGAAAACAAAACATCTAATCCGTTCTCGTCTTCTCTTCTCTACTCGACTTACTCAGTACTAGTAAACCAACAACAATGAGCAAGGCACCTGCAAACCACTGCAAAAGCAACCTTGTGTTCAGATAACATTGAATAAATACAACAATCTTATAAAAGGTTGCCTCCAGTTTAGTCCATTCAAGTCTTGACTTTATTAAAACAGGATTGATGGATGGCTCAACTTCACATGAAGAGTGAAACAAGTAATCCTAGTCCTGGATTTACATAAATTTTAAGACATGCCAACGTATCAATGATTCGTACTAAGAGCTTCCAAAAAGCCTATAGAATAGTAGTACCTGTCAGGAAAAAAAAGGGCCTATAGAATGGTAGTTGCCAACTATGGCAAGGAAGTCTGAACATAACTCTTTTTTCTGACGTAAAAACTTCAATCTAGTTGGCATCATAAAGTTATTCTCGCATAAGTGAAAATGCATGATTGTTGGCTGCTTTTGCTTAATGAGCATAAGTAGCATATCTGAAGGGTTCATCATTTAGTCTCCCTATAGTTTTGGCATGACTCTCCTAGTGTGTGAGATGGAGCAGCATACAGACGATGTATAACAAACTACTTCAAGAGAGTTTAGCACTCGTGTTCAGATTATTTCTACGTTGCCTAGAGTTTATGAAGGACATCATAACTGCAAAGTTCTTAGCAGTCAGAATTGCCTAATTATCCATTGTCTTCTATACTATTTTCTGAGAACCTGTTTGCCCAACGAATAACATTCAAACAAAAGAATAAAGATATACAAAATCCAGTTGTTTTTACAACAGCCAAACAGTTCATGGTCTACTTCTAGTGTTAAGTAGAATCCAAGAGAAATAAAAACTACACATAGTATATAGCCTCTACAAAAAATTCTTCAAAATGAAATGTAGAGTGACAAAATCTAAAGACATCCAACAAAATAATTGGTTAGTGATAAAAGGGATAAATCTAAATATTGATAAGTAACAAATTGCCCTACGCTAGTAACCAATCAGTTCCTCGTAGGCAAATATTCACATAACAAGCACCAAAGGAGTTAACTTGGTGGTTCAGGGCCTAGGGATAGAGTATATTAATAAATGGCAAAAATCATGGGTTCAATACTCCACATTGACAATGATCTTCTTGGGGCAATCATACATAGTTTATGGGATTGTCCAATGTGCGTGATTTTTGGCATGCACCTAATGGTTTACCCACTGCACAGCCTACAGGTAGTGGCCGCGGGTCCACCATGAGTTTTTAAAAAACAATCTTATTAAATCTGTATGTTTATATTCACTTGTTCTGTTCCTTGGGTACTTTTTACTAGCCTACTTACAGTATTATGCATTCATGTAGTTTATAACTTAACTAATCCATCCATTCAGACTCTTTAGAGTTTTTCGCAAAAGTAAAAAAACGACAAAATACCATATTTGAAACCAAAGATACATTTTACAGCCAAAAAGAGGGCTAAAAAGTTCTGTATTACCGGGTCAGAAATTTTGATATAGAATGAAGAACCAATATGCTTTTGTATGAGCACAATAGACCTTTCTCGAATATGATATCTTATTTTTGAGGGAGGTGTGGGGATAATAAGAAAATATTAAAGTATGCTATAAGTAACATTGATTGTGTAAGGGAATATGAAAATTTTAATGCGACTAGAGATGAAAGTTTAGATACTGATGATAAAGGTCAACACATGGATAATGAATTTCTAGATTACCTGATATGATAGTGCTTCTTCAAAAAGAAAAAATCCAGCTAAACCCGAAGATAAAAAGTTGGTAGCAAAGTTTGTCACTGTGGCTTGTAGAGATGTGAGAGCTTTCAGACTATTTACGTAGCATCCCCACATTAATACATTGAAAAATATGACTAAGCCATACTTAATGAGCTGTTAAAAGAAAACTCTTCTTTCATTAGTATAAATTTGAAGCTTCCATAAACATATATGAATGCAAGGTCTAGATTTATACACATTCATGTTATTGTACAACAAAATACCATTTATTTTTCATGTAAAAATTACTAAAGCACCAAAAGAGTGAAATTATTACATAAGGCCAATTCCAAGGGCAGTTAGCAAAAAAGCTACTCATGAAAAATAAATTCAGTAAAGAAAGAAATCATATATGATCTACGGGCACCTGTCTATAATGCTGCAAAGAAGATTTTTTTACATTGATTTAACATATTTGAAGCAGGATATTGATTCCAAATAAGATTGACTGATCAGTTATGGGACACAAGTACATAATAAATAAGTACAGTTGCACCATTTATTTTACGGTAAAAAGTCAAAAGTAGGCATCAGAAATAGCAAGTTTTAAGTTTGTAATCTACAGCCACCTAATGAGTTGCTACATAGAATCAACTAACAAGATCCAATGCTATGTTCCCAAAAAGAAGTAGAGGAAAAGGTTGCAACTATAAGTTTGATACTTAAAATGGCTGTAGTTTATTTACTAGAGTAAGTACATCATTGCCGAAACAAAGTCATCGCAAAGCTTTTTTTTTCCCAAGTGTTGCGCCCTATTTAGAATGTAACCCTCTTCCTAATTAGCGAGTTGAGGCGAAAAATTTCTTGATGAATCATTCCGTTCGCCACACACCGGACCCATTCCTACTACACTAAAGGTTTTGTAAGCAAAGTGCTTTTGGGGCGTTGGAGGAGTGCATTTGGAGATTTGGAGTGAGATTGTGAGTTAAATAAGTTGAATGAAAAAAAAAATCTCAAGTGCGTTGTTAGCCTTGAACGGAATAAATACTGCTAACCAAATATGAACTAAAATGGACTTGTAGAAAACTGAAATTTTCCTACCGAGTTAGTCACACAACAGATACATGATCACTGTCAGGTGGCCAACCTGAAATAGGAGATATAGAGGGGAAGGGGGAAGGGGGAAGGGGGAAGGGGGAAGGGGAGGAAGGAGGATATCTTAATCTGGATGAATGAGAACTAATTGAACCTTAGATCTCAACACCAAACAAAAAAATTGCAGTTCATAATTCATTTCCCCTAAGAAACTATAACTGAGAATTTGAGCACGAATTCAATTCTTTATTGACTTTATCAGAAAGGAACATGTATTGGTTAGCCACTATTTATAATAAAAGTTTTGATTTTTTTTTTTTTTGATTTGATAAGGCTGTATGAACTCATACAATTCTTCACGTTGAATGCACATGTTATTACGATATATATTTCAGATTGTATTGCATAGCAAAAACATAAATTAAATCTAATATCAATAATTAAATACTCCCTCCGTACAACTTTATTTGTCCTCCAAATTACCAGTCTTAATTACTCTATTATCATCTTTTTTGTTTTAAATCAAATCAAGAATTAGGAATATGTGTAAATAATGAAGAAATAAAAGACAGTTGTAATCAATCACAAAGAATACCTGAACTGAGAAGAGCTTAGCAGAAATGGCAGCAAGAGCGGCGGTAAATCCGGCTAAAACCGCCCAGGCGTAGCCCTTTTTCTTGCTACCCTCCTCCATTGAGCTAAACACTCGCCGTCCACTCCCACTACAATCACAACAAAGCTGATCGCGGGCCAAACACGATAATGGACTGTAGAAGTGGGAATTGGGTAAAGTCCACCTTTACAATATAAAATTTTCCATAATTTTATTTCTAAAATAAAATATAGAAAAGTGAAAATATAGAAGTTGTTTTTTTTAATTTTGATAACACAATCTGTCATTCCAACTTTAATTAGATTCCCGCGTCAAATCTTATTTACAAAATTTTTTTACTTCTTTGCATAAAATACAATGAAATTAACATTTATATATAATCATCTTATTTGCTTTTTCGTGGTTGAAAATAAGTAAAAATATAAATATATGAAAACAAAATGGGAAAAAATAAATGTGAAAGTAAAAATAATTGCCAACCGAACCGTTCATTAAAGTATCGGTAACCACAAACACTTAATAAAGTGCCAAAATGACCTAAAATGCATATCCGACTTATCAAAAAAATAAATTATCATGTACTGATCATCATAAAATATTTTTTAAAACAAAAATTTCCTTTATACTTTAATGACTTGGACATAAATGAACTTAATAATTTTCGTAACACTTAAGTACCATGTCAATTTTTCCAACGGATAAATAATATCACCTCCGCAACAATCTTCATGAAGTTAAAGAATTTAGTTGCAGTTTGTTTAGATTTGAATGATTGAACGATTAGTCATTAAGTACGTTTATTTTGAAAAAAAATTCGATTAAATGGCTGAATCAGTCAGTCATTCAGGCGATTTGGGCTGAATAGTTTAGTATCATTTTTTTTGTTGAATGAGGGTTAAATGATTTTTTTTTACATTATTAATTACTCCCACAGTCACATGATAAAAGTCTTTGTAGATTTTTCACACATATTAAGAATAGGGATAAAATGACAAAATTGTCCATAATAATATGTTATTAATTATTTTCAATGTAGGTGAGAGAGTGACTTTTTAGCTATTCAATTCAAAACATTCTCTCTCCATACTTATTAAATATGGAGAGAGAATTAGAATAAGAAAAGTATGAGATATTTAATGTGTGACGCCCCCAAAATTAGGTATACATCACCCATCTTGGGTCGTCAGATACAAAGTACATAAATCCAAATACAACTTACTAATACAACTGTCGTGTACAAAACGACAAAACATAAACTGTGAGTTTGAATACAAATATTGTCTTCTAGAGAGTATTCATACTCAAAAAGAGTCCTCATTACAATTATTATCACACTATTACATAGAATAGTGAGGACTACAAATTCTATCATCTAGGACCATCACTCTGTTCCCCGACTAGTCCCAGCTACGTTCTCATTTCCTGAAGAGAACAGTGAAAGAAAGGGTGAGCTCAACTAGCCCAGTAAGAAATATTATGACTAAGATAATGTAGAATAAATTATCATTTGTCTTCAACAATGTTAAACTGATAAAATACAATAGACATCAAGTTTAACTGCAGCGCAACAAGCAATCCATTAAAAGAGTCAAGTAGAGAATAAAATCTACTATCTTTTATGATTTAAAAGGTTTTCATCACTGTTATCGCTGAGACTCAGCTTAATAAATAATCCATATCATCGAATCACCCCTGCACTACGGCCAAGGATATTCTTTAGTATCACGACCACGAATTATCCATGCACTACGGCTAAAGATAATCATGTTTTCATCAACGGTCCTGATCATGCCATAAAACAATTCATCTCTGCACTACGGCCAAAGAGAATTCATAGCCATAATCATACCAAAAACTGTCCATCAAGGCACTACAGGCCAATGAGGACTTTTTTCACATCATTTGTAATATTACGGTCATGATTACACCGATTAATCCCTGGTCATAATCATACCAAGTCCATCTATGCACTACAGGCCATAGATGACTTTCAACACAAATATAAACATGAGGCTGATGACAATGATTTAAGAATTCAATAAAACAAGTTCAAGAATTAATTTATCCAGGAATTAACAACGTCCAAATTGTCAATATGATACTGCTTTGTGGAGTAAAATTTAAGAATTCTTAGAAGAATATTTTCATGAAAAGATACTAGATGAAGAGCAAATATCAAAGATATTTCACTAATTTCATGGAGTATAGAAGTCAAAGTTTTAACCAACTGAGTATAATAAAGAATGGAATAACAAAAGAAATCACCATGCATGCGATAGACCGCACAGACAGGTTATTCCAACAGAATAATAAATAATGGAACCAGGTCCGGCGTAAACGCACAGACAGGATATTCCGACAGAATAATAAATAATGGAACCAGGTCCGGCGTAAACGCACAGACAGGATATTCCGACAGAATAATAAATAATGGAACCAGGTCCGGTGTAAAACACACAGACAGGATGTTCCAACAGAATAATAACAAGACGGAACCAGGTCCGGTGTAAAACACACAGACAGGATGTTCCAACAGAATAATAATAAAAACGGAACCAGGTCCGGTGTAAAACACACAGACAGGATGTTCCAACAGAATAATAGAAGAATGTCACCAAGTATAGGGTAGACCGCGTATACAGGTTATTCCAACAGAATAATAAGAAATGGAATAACAACAGTTCTCTTCATGAATAAGAAAGAATAACACCCCTTACCGTAAAAGAAACTGGATATAAGAGTAGGGAAGTAGCAGAATACTTTTCTATAGTTTCTCTATAATTTCTCTCTTTGGAGTCTCAGTGAATTTGTAAGAAATACTGAAGGAATAAGCTTCTATTTATAGGAGAATAGAAATGCACTATTCATGGATGAAATAATTTTACAAAATTATTTTTCAATCAACTAACAATTAAGTCAATCATCTAACCAATAAAATCACAACAAAAATTAAAATATAATACATATATATAAACACATGTTTTCATATTATATAAATCAATATTATATATACACCACTTAATTTTTCTCCCCCATAACCAACATCAATCCCCCACCCACCAATAATCAAATTCACTACACTCTTACACATCACTATCACACTACCACTTTTCCACCATTTTCCACTCACATACATCACTTTCACTCTTCCTTTTCTCCCACCACTCTCCACTAACAAATATAATATTATATATATACACACACATCACAATCTTATATATATAAACTCCTTCCCCATACGTAACTCTCTCCCACCCCCATTTCTAAAATCAGTTTTTCAACACATATGGGCCCCACATATGGCCCCCACATGTGGGCCCCACCTTTAAATAAATTCTACCGATTATTTTGAAAAATAGGTAAATGGGAGTCTATAAAATAAGCAAAATTGAGTAACTTCTCGCATAAGCATCAATAATCAATACCGTGTGCTACTATGCAACCACGCGTATTACTGTACTTTTACTACCAAGTAGTTCAACAGTATTAACGGTAAAACTTTCGCAGTTATTTTCATAAAAATATTTTTGTCGTTTTTCTCAATCCGACAATAATTCCGTTGTGGGGTCCACCAATGATTGTGTCATCGTACGAATATTCCCCGACACAAAGAATATTCCCTGACCAATCGAATATAATATGACAACTTGCATACTTTGCAAAATTTATAAATACTACCCACAACTATAACATTATCTCAAATCCACACCATAATATTAAAAAAAATATTTCGAGAAAATTAAATATTTATTCATAAAATCTGGGGTCTCACATAATGTTACGGACATAATAGGAAAAAAATATGTAAAAGTTTGGTTATTAAAAGAAAGTGGACATTTAACATGGGATTATCCAAAATAGTAATAATGGCTTTTTATCATGGGACGGAGGGAATATTATATTAAGTAATATTAAATACATTTATAACAATTTTGAATTTGTTTAAAGGGATAAAATAATAAAAAACATGTTATTCAGATGTTTCAGACATGTCAATTATCAAACAATTTTTTTTATTTAGATTCATTCAGTTTTTATCAAACACCTCCTTAGTGTTCTTATGACCTAAGACTGTGTTTGTTTTAAAAATTAAACTTGATATTGTTAATCTTGAAATATTAAAATGACTTGAAATGTGAAATTTTTTAAAATAATATGTCTAATAAAATATTATACTCCTTACAATTTGAGATTAAAAATTTATAGATAAAATTAACATTTATTTTTGTTTGAAATGACTGCTATATCTTAGTTTATATCAATCTATATTCAAACTAGCTAAGTGCCCATTACGAGTTATTTTTTAAATAAGATTATTTTTAATTTATAATTTATTTTATATAATGATTATAAAATATATATTTTGAATTTCAATTAGACTTGCTACTATTATATAATGGCTATAAATTTTGTATAAAAATAAATGACTACAAACCACATATTGAGTATTACAGATATAATTCTATTGTTATTTTTAATTTAATATTAAGTTTTTATATAGTTTCAAATTTTAATGTTTAGTTTTTATAATCAATAACTTGTATTTATATATGCATTTTTAATTAGAGTTCAAAGTTGAGTGAAAACCTAAAAGTCTAAACGTAGTGTTTAAGTCATACTCTATTATATAATTAATTAACTAAATAAATTATATACAAATAAAATTGTTGTAAAATAATAAGTTGCGATCATGATTTTAATTTTAAAAGGTAATTAAATTTTAATAAGTAATATATAAGTCTTGAACATTAATTAACTTGAGGTCTCCTATATGAAATAAAGTTGTTTACTAAATTTTAATTATTAATATATTTTGTAATATACATTACAAATTTTTTATATTAATTATTATTTACCCATTATATTTTTCTTATATTTAAAAATATAGTTATTTAAGAATATAATTGTGTAGCATAATGAGTTGACATTATGATTTTAGTTTTTAAAATAGTTGACTGTATTTTAATAACTAATATATAACTTAGAATTATTTTGTAACATTAATCAACTAAAGGTCTCCTACATGTAACAGAATTAATCAATAAAGTAATCATATTAATTATTATGTACTCATAATATTTTTAATATATAGTGATTTGGAGATTAAAGTTGAGTAGAAATTTAAACTAAAATCCTAAATATGATTTTCAAGTATAAATTTATTGTATTACTAAGTAACTAACACTGTTTTAAAATTAACAGAAAAGAAAAAAATGGACGAAAAATTTAAGTTTTCTTTTTAATTCCTATGTTATTGAGTTTTCTATCCAAAATTGGTCTGATTTGGACGAAAAAGAAATTAAAATAAGTGATATTTTTATAATTTTCATATTATTCTCAACTTTCAATACAATAAATTTTAAATTACAGACCATATCCCCAATTTATTTTTATCTACTAAACATAAGCTGTATGACGCCCCCAAAATTAGGTATACATCACCCATCTTGGGTCGCCAGATATATGGTACTGAATACAAATACAACTTAATAATATTACTGTCGTGTACAATACGACAAAACATAAACTGTGAGTTTGAATACAAATATTATCTTTTAGAGAGTATTCATACTCAAAAGGAGTCCTCATTACATTTATTAACACACTATTACATAGAATAGTGAGAACTACTAACTAATACTATCATTCGGACCATCACTCCGTTCCCCGACTTGCCCCAGCTACGCTCTCAATTCCTGAAGAGAACAGTGAAAGAAAGGGTGAGCTCAACTAGCCCAGTAAGAAATATTATGACTAAGATAATGCAGAATAAATTATTATTAGCCTTCAACAATGTTAAACTGATAAAATATAATAGACATTAAGTTTAACTGCAGCGGAACAAGCAATCCATTAAAAGAGTCAAGTAGAAAATAAACTCTACTATCTTTTATGATTTAAAAGGTTTTTCAACACTGTGATCGCTGGGACTCAGCTTAATAAAATAATCCACAGCATCGAATCACCCCTGCACTACGGCCAAAGATATTCGTGTATTCATTAATGGTCATGATCATGCCAACAACTGTCCATCAACGCACTACGGGCCAATGAGGACTTTTACCACATTATTTGTAACATTACGGTCATGATTATACAGAATAATCCCTGGTCATAATCATACCAAGTCCATCTATGCACTATAGGTCACAGATGACTTTTAACATTTTATAAACATGAGGATGATGACAATAATATAAGAATTCAATAAAACAAGTTCAAGAATTAATTTATCCAAGAATTAACAACGTCCAAATTGTCAACATGATACTGTTTTGTGGAGTAAATTTTAAGAATGCTTAGAAGAATATTTTCATGAAAAGATACTGGATGAACCGTAATTATCAAGGATATTCCACTAATTTTATGTGGTATAGAATTTAAAACTTAACCAACTAAGTATAGTAAAGAATGGAATAACAAAAGAAATCACCCGGCATGCGATAGACCGCACAGACAGGTTATTCCAACAGAATAATAAATAATGGAACCAGGTCCGGCGTAAACGCACAAACATGATATTCTGACAGAATAATAAATAAGGGATCCAGGTCCGGTGTAAAACACACAGACAGGATGTTCCAACAGAATAATAACAAGACGGAACCAGGTCCGGTGTAAAATACATAGACAGGATGTTCCAACAGAATAATAATAAAAACGGAACCAGGTCCGGTGTAAAACACACAGACAGGATGTTCCAACAGAATAATAATAAAAACGGAACCAGGTCCGGTGTAAAACACACAGACAGGATGTTCCAACAGAATAACAGAAGAATGTCACCAAGTATAGAGTAGGCCGCGTATACAGGTTATTCCAACAGAATAATAAATAATGAAATAACAACAGTTCTCTTCATGAATAAGAAAGAATAACACCCCTTACCATTTTAAAGAAGAGCTGAAATAAGGAAGTAGTTAGGTAGCAGAATACTCTTCTTCTCTCTCTATAGTTTCTCTCTGTAGTTTCTCTCTCTAGAGTTCAGTGAATTTGTAAGAAATAATGAAGGAATGAGCTGCTATTTATAGAAAAATAGAATGCATAGTAACTAATCCATGAACGGTTCAGATTGATTACTTTAATCTGACGGTCCATATTTAAAGAAAATTTTTTTAAATAAAATATAATATATTCTATTTATAGAATAACTTTAATAAAGTATTCTGTTTTATATAAAAAGATGTTTCTGTTTTATTACGTTAATAATACGAATAAAATAAAACGTCATTATCGCTAAATAATTCATATTATTAACTGACAATAATTGAATCAAACTGAGTGACTTCTCACATAAGCATTAATAATCAATACCGTGTGCTACTATGCAACCACACGTATTACTGTACTTTTACTACCGAGTAGTTCAACAGTATCAATGGTAAAACTTCCGCCGTTATTTTTAATAAAATATTTTTGTCGTTTTCTCAATCCGACAATAATTCTGTTGTGGGGTCCACCAATGATTGTGCCGTTGTATAAATATTCCCTGTTAAAACGAATATTCTCCGACCAATCGAATATTATATAACAACTTGCGTACTTTGCAAAATTTATAAATATTACCCACAACTATAACATTATATCAAATTAACTACATAATATTCAAAAATGATATTTATAAAAAATTCATCTTTATTTATAAAAGTTGGGGTCTTACAAGCTGATAAAATCTTGGTCTTTTAACCCACTTTCCTTATCAAACTCCTTAACATTCCTATTAAACTCATCAATCGCTAACCTCCCAGACTCTGTATTCCCAAACTCAACCAACCTTATTAGCTTCACAAACATGCATAACTTTCACAATATCCGACATTCGACACATAAATCCATGTGTAAATGCAGCTATATACACAACTGCACCACATAGCCCACTAGGTTTTCTTCCACTCTGCATCCAATCGCGCATCATACTAACAATAATTCGCAACGCAAACATCGAAACCTTCATATTCCTATATTTCAACAAAGCACTCGTATATCGATGAATAAAAAGACTAGGATCAACCAATTTCAAAACAAACGAATGCATCTCCACTACAACAAAAAAGCTTATCAGCGACCGCACATCTGCGACCGCATATAGTCGCAGATGGGTATTAGCGACTGCATGCGGTCGCTAATATTAGTCGCAGAAAATCTTGTCGCTGAAATGACATCAGAGACCAACAATAGCGACCGCATTATTAGCGACCTCAGCTGTCGCTATTCTGACTCATGCTGAGGCATTTGTCAGACGTGATGTGGCATACGTGGTAGCGACCGGAATAGCGCCCGCCTGCGGTCGCTAACATCTAGGAAACTTACTCGGTTGCTAATACTGTATCAGCGACCGCGTGCGGTCGCTAACTTTATTTTTTTAAAAAAATAAATATTTTTCCTGTTTTATTGATTTCCCAAAAATAACCTGCTTTGTACCTGTTTTTTATCCCAACACACAGCAGTATATATAACCATTCATCCATCCATGATAACTACTATATGATAAACATCCATCCATACAGTCCAAAGAATGAATCTAAACCAACACAACACAATACAATCGTAAACATCCATATAATAGAATCGTAAACCAATACAGTCCAAAGATAAGTAGTTTAAAAGATTACAAGGCTTTAAAAATCTAAAAAACAAGTCTAACAAGGCTTTACAAATCTAACATGACTGGTCTAGCTCTTCATGGATCATTCGAATTAGTACCCTGTAATTAACAAAAGAATAAAACATATATGTTACATGTGTTGATACTGCTATGACTTGGGGAAAGCTAAACAATAGACAATGTACGTAATGAAACATATAAGTACCTGGTCGCCATCCTGATCCTGGTCGCCACCCTGATACTGTGATGCTGCTGCTTCCGCCACTGCCTTCGCCAAGTCATCAGGATTCAGGGAATGCAGATGCCCGCCCTGTGTAGACTGTGTAGACTGGGTAGCAGAGCTGCCTGTGCCACTGATGGTCGTGCGTCGTCTTTGTTCTTGGCCTTTAACATAATTTTTCTTCACGACGGACGCCCTCTCCCACAATTCTTGATCAATCGCCAGACGCGGGGTGCCTTCAGGATAGCGCTCGTTCATTAAGCCCTTATAAGTGTCCTGTCAGAAGGTCAACAAATAAATAGTTAAAAATAAATAAAAAATGCTAAAAAATATGACTGTAATATGTTTAAAGTTAACTTATTACCGCTATCTGAACAACATCAGGCAAACCATCACGGGTGGCCACATACACATCCAACCAATTGATAGGTTGACCTTGAGACTCAGACTCCTACAGTTCATGTTCTCATATTAATATGTAAACATATGATATTTTAGCTACAAAACATGACTGTAAACATAAAGATATACTGCTATACATACGTACCCTAGCAGCAATATGTTGCAGCTGAGATATACTGCCGCCCTTGTACGTGCCTTTTGCCTTTTCGCCTTTAGATACACCTGAGGATCTGTTCGAGGCAGTAGTCTTACGTCTCTTGACCCAGCTCTCATCTCTCCACTGCTCACACATCTGCACCCATATGGGATGTGCCCACCACCAGGGGCAATGCTCATGCATATACTACTCACCCTGTCCTGGATGGTCAATCTCAGCATTGTGCAGGGCTTTCTGTCGTTCTTTGTTTAGATTATCTTTAGTGCGGACGGCGCACTTCTGCCAGAACAGTGCCTGAATAACTGATGCATGTGCGTCGTCCTATCTATACCGCTTCTGCAAATAAAACAACAATAATAATATTAAAACTGTTATATTACCATAATCCAACATTACTAAACTATTAGTTGATTAACTATGTATTATCTATCAGAGTGATTAAATAAATATACCTGAAATTCAGTCCAAACTGCATCCTTATGGGCGAGAGGTGTGCTCGCCCATGTAATCACTGGCGTAGGCCAGTTCTGTAAGCATAATTGTGAAATGCACTTCACAATTTTACTATCTTGAAAATCACTACAATATACAATAATTTACATTAAAATATATTTATAACAATAGAAATATTAAACCCTTATATAAACACGATGTTTAACTTACGTGCTTTTTGGAGGAGGACGGATCTGTATAAGAATGCGATCATCCGGATTAGCCGGGGCCTTCGGCACATGATTAGGGCCCCGACCCAACCCGCGTTTTCGTGCAACAGGTTCAGAAGACATCTATAAATAAAAAAAATTAGGATGTTAGTATGAAATTATGAATGACAATTAATTGTATGAAATAGTATCTTTTCATGGAAATATTCTTCTACGAATTCTTAAATTTTACTCCACAAAGCAGTATCATATTGACAATTTGGACGTTGTTAATTATTGGATAAATTAATTCTTGAACTTGTTTTATTGAATTCTTATATCATTGTCATCATCCTCATGTTTATAAAATGTTGAAAGTCATCTGTGGCCTGTAGTGCATAGATGGACTTGGTATGATTATGACCAGGGACATTCGGTATAATCATGACCGTAATATTATAAATGATGTGGTAAAAGTCCTCATTGGCCCGTAGTGCATTGATGGACAGTTGTTGGCATGATCATGACCATTAATGAATACACGAATATCCTTGGCCGTAGTGCAGGGGTGATTCGATGATGTGTATTGTTTTATTAAGCTGAGTCCCAGCGATAACAATGTTGAAAACCTTTTAAATCATAAAAGATAGTAGAGTTTATTTTTTACTTGACTCTTTTAATGGATAGCTTGTTTCGCTTCAGTTAAACTTGATGTCTATTATATTTTATCAGTTTAACATTGTTGAAGGCTAATAATAATTTATTCTGCATTATCTTAGTCATAATATTTCTTACTGGGCTAGTTGAGCTCACCCTTTCTTTCACTGTTCTCTTCAGGAATTGAGAGCGTAGCTGGGGCAAGTCGGGGAACGGAGTGATGGTCCGAATGATAGTATTAGTTAGTAGTTCTCACTATTCTATGTAATAGTGTGTTAATAAATGTAAGACCCCAACTTATTAATGAATAAAATCAAATTTTCTCTAAATATTATTGTGAATAATAAGGGGTTAATTTGATATAATACTTTGGTTATGGGTGAAATGTGCAAATTTTACAAAATAAGCAAGTGGTTATAAAATATTTATTTTTGGTCGGTGAATATTCGGTTGGTCGTAGAATATTCTTGCTGTCGGGGAATATTCGTACGACGACGCAGCCTTGTGTGGGCCCCATAACGGAAAGCGATTGGATGAAGAAAACGACAAGTATAGTTGTTTATAAATAACGACGTAGTTGTTACCGTTAATACTGTTGGAATACCCGGTGGTTAAAATACAGTAGCACACGGTATTGCACCAATTATTGATTCTTACGTAAGAAGGCACTACTCAATAATTGTTACAGTAGTTATTATTCAATATTTTATTTTATTGATTCAATAATTGCTGCGTTGATATTTTATATTATTGTTGTTTCAATAATTGTTGCTGCACAGTATTTTTATTTATCAGATCAATAATTTATATTATTTGAATAATATTATTAGATAACATTATTGGCAATGTCTAGAAAGTTCTGTCTAAGGAGAGGTTTGGTCATCTAATTGCGCGCCAGTAAGGAGAAATCCTTATTGAAAAGCCCCCTCTTTCCTGGGAACGGCCTGGTTGTCATAAATGTGATTCTGTAATATTATTTGTGAATAATTAATTATTGATTCATATGATAAGGAAATATTTATTTTATGTGGATATAAATGAGGGATATATTTTTGTGGTTAAAAATGAAGGAGTTAATGTTGAGGTTTTTGTCAGTATTTTTGTCGGAATGGAGGTATTAAAAATCAGGGTTTTTGAGATAGTTTGCGGGGGTTATAATTTTTAATCCGACCGTTGGATCGTGGTAATTTTTGGATATGTTATACATATATAAGTTGAGTATATGTCCACAAATTTTGAACCGTTAAAAATGAACGTATGATTTATTACGAATTTTACAAGATGACTGGTTCAGAAATTGTTGAATTTTCGGAGTTTATCATTTTGGTGGAAAATTCTAGAATTGGTGGGCCCCACTTGTGGTTGGTGAAGAAATGTGCTGAATTATATTTCAAATGTGGTGGGTGGGAATAGTAGCAGGTAAAGCCATCAGGTTGCAGGTCAAACCTACCAAAATTTTCCTATAAATAGAGGGCTAAGTTAGAATTGAAAATCACACCAGAAACATGTTTTCTCTCTTTCTCTCTCTAGATTATTAAGTGTATTTTGTGAGTATTTAGATACTTTGAGAGTTTCTATTCATCAGAGCAAGTTTCTTTCAGCCTTATACCGGTATTCCGACCAGAAGTACTGATATTTTGAGGTAACGGATATTATTTTCTTCTTAATGATATTATTTTCTTCAATATCATTATGCTGAAATATTGATATGAGTTTTTATCAAATTTGGAACTTTTTGTGTCGGGGGTTACTATTCACGTATACGGCACTATTCACGTATACGGCACTATTCACGAATACGGCACTATTCACCGAAAAATAAAATTTTTCCTTTTTGTCCAAGATGTCTATTATGGTTACTATCTTTGATTGTATCCATGTTTTGATCTTTATTTTTGAATTCTGCTTCACAATTGATTATTATGAAGTATTATTGATCTTGGATAAACTGTTATACGAATCCCTACTATTTGTCCTTCTGTCTCATTGGATTCGTTCTCTTTAAGATATTTTTCATCATCCTCAGTCCTAAATGATGATATTACTGAATATCTTTGGCCTGTAGTGCAAAGATGTATAATTACTTGATGAATATCTTTGGCCTGTAGTGCAAAGATGAACAGGTGTTGAGATGAACATGACCGACTGATGATACAAATGAATATCTTTGGCCTGTAATGCAAAGATGAATATTTGGTTAAAGATGATTATTAATTGATGTTACAGGGATAAAATATTGATGATGGACTTTTAAATCTTAGAAGATAGTAGAACTCATTCTCTACTTGACTCTTCTAATGGTTTGCTGTTTCCGCTGCAGTTGTTGATCTAAAACTTGTTGTCGATTATATTTTATCAGATTTTTCCCTGTTGAAGGCTAACGATAATTTGTTGTATATTATCTTAGTCATAATATTCTTTACTGGGCTAGTTGAGCTCACCCTTTTCCTTTTTGTTCCATTTTTCTTCTCAGGAGGTGAGAACATAGCAGGATCTAGTCGGGGTATGGAGTGATGGTTCTAGAAAGATGTATTAGCAGTCCTCACTATTTCTGTAAAATAGTGTTTGAATAATTGTAATGAGGATTTATTTGAGTGTGGATATTGTCTAGAAGACAATATTTGTATTTAAACTCACAGTATGTGTTGTCGTATTTTGCACGACAATTGTATTATTGAAGTTGTAGTTTGCTTTCTGTACCATGTATTTGGCGACTCAGAATGGGTGTTGTATACCTATTCTGGGGGCGTCACAGTTGGTATCAGAGCTTAGGGATATGATCCCTGGCTGAGATGTGAGACAAGAACTAGGAGGGGAGAGACGGGGAATTCCTTCGCTAGTATGACCTGACTAAGTTTATTTGGTGTTTATTTGGTCGGTCAGAGTATAGGGATAATATATGACATGACTATTAACCCTTGTTTTATGGCAGTATTTAAGAATGGCAGCTGAGAACGTTAATAATGGAGTAAATCAGACCGTGGAGACACCTTTGATCACTACCCAGGGGAACGTGCAACAGGAAGGCAATATTCCTCCTGTAAACAACGTTACCGAGCAAACGATGAATGATGGAATGTTTAGGAGCTTTTTGCAGTTCATGCAAAATCAGACGAGGGAGACTCGTGTGCAGAATACGGGTGGAAATGATAACAACGCGCGGTTTGTCACAGCTAAGCAGTTCAAAGAATTGGGACCACCAGAATTTAAGGGAAAGCCGGATCCGATCATGGCGGAAACGTGGGTCAAGCAAATTACCAAGATATTTGATGTCTTGGGATGCACGGAGGAACAGAAGGTTCCATTCGCCACATTTATGTTCCGCGGTGAGGCAGACTACTGGTGGGAGTCTGTGAAGCGTACCCAGCCTGACGCACTCAACATGTCCTGGGAAACATTTCAAAAACTGTTCAATGACAAGTACTTTCCTGAAAGTATTCGTCATATGAAGGAGGTTGAGTTTATTAGACTGGAACAAAACAACATGACGGTGTCCCAGTACGAGGCGAAGTTTGCAGAGTTATCCAGGTTTGCACCTCATTTGGTCGAAAATGAGGAACGAATGACAAGGATGTTTCTGAGAGGTCTAAAACCCGAGATTCGGCAATATCTTATCTCTCATAAATTTTCTTTATATTCAGATGTTGTAAACAGGGCTCAATTATTAGAGCGAGATAATGAGTATGTGCAACCGAGGGACCACAACCAGGGTCATACCGGTGGCGGCAGTCATCGAAGCAATGAAAACCAGCAGGGAGGAAAACATTCGGACAAAAGCGGTAACCACTCTGGTGGTAATCGTGGTCGTGATAATAGAAGGAGCGAGTCGGGAGGAGATTTCAAGAAGAGAAGGTACAACAATGATAACGTGAAGACGTCAGCACAAACATCAACTGTTTCTAGGGGAGGAGAACGACCACCGGTCGTATGTTACAAATGTGGGAAAGAGGGACATATCAGCCCAAACTGCCCACAACAATCCAAGGTATGTTATAACTGTGGAAAGGAAGGTCATATAGCTCGAGAGTGTTCTGTAGCAAAACCAAGTTCAGCGGGGATGGTGACTCCAAAAGTTATCCCGGATAAGTCGAAATCAGCGGTTCCTGGAAGGGCGTTTGTCGTTACTGGCCAAAACGCGAGAAACCCGAACGAGGTGATCACGGGTAAGCTAATCTTGAATTCTTGCGAAGTTTATACTTTACTAGATACCGGTTCTACCCATTCTTTTATCTCTCCTGCTTGTGCTCAACGTTTAAACTTGACTCCGGAGAAATTGGACTTTAACTTATCTGTTGAAACTCCGTTGGGTGAAACCTTCGTTACATCTACAGTTTATAAATCTTGCATGATCCAAGTTGGCACTATCACATTACCTGTTGATCTTATCTCTTTAAAGATACTTGCTTTTGATGTGATTTTAGGAATTGATTGGTTAACCACTCATCATGCTAAAATTGATTGTTTTCGTAAGGTTGTTAGTTTTCATATTCCTAACCAACCTGTCATACGAATTCAAACTACTAAACCACTAAAATCAGTCACTGTCATATCAAGCCACAAAGCTATTCGTTTATTGAAAAACGGATGTCAAGCTTTCTTAGCCCATGTTATGGATTTGAACAAAGACAAGTCAGATTTGAATAATATTTCTATTGTTAGAGAATTTTCCGATGTATTTCCTGAAGAACTTCCCGGTCTACCCCCGGAACGAGAAATTGAATTCTTTATTGACCTTGAACCCGGTACAAAGCCCATTTCTAAAACCCCATATCGAATGGCTCCTATTGAACTTCAGGAGTTAAAAGTCCAACTACAGGAGTTGTTGGACATCGGTTTTATTCGTCCTAGTACGTCTCCTTGGGGTGCTCCTGTTTTATTCGTAAAGAAGAAAGACGGGAGTATGCGACTTTGTATTGACTATCGAGAATTGAACCATGTCACCATCAAGAATAGGTATCCGCTACCTCGCATTGATGACCTGTTTGACCAGTTGCAAGGAGCACAATTCTTTTCAAAGATCGATCTTCGTTCTGGATATCATCAGCTGAAGATTAAAACTGAGGATATTCCAAAGACTGCCTTCAGAACTCGGTACGGGCATTATGAATTCTTAGTAATGTCTTTTGGATTGACTAATGCTCCTGCTGCCTTCATGGATATGATGAACCGTGTATTCAAAGAATATTTGGATCAGTTCGTTGTTGTCTTTATTGATGACATCCTCATCTATTCCAAAAGCCGTGAAGATCATGAGCGCCATTTGAAGCTGGTACTGCAAAGGCTTCGTGAAAATAAGCTATATGCCAAACTGAAGAAATGCGAGTTCTGGCTTGAGGAAGTAGCATTCCTTGGGCACGTGGTGTCAAAACATGGAGTATCTGTCGACCCGGCGAAGATTGAAGCCATACAAAGTTGGGAGCAACCGAAGTCGGTAACCGAAGTACGTAGCTTTCTGGGCTTAGCTGGTTATTATCGGAGATTTGTGGAAGGATTTTCTCGAATCGCTACTCCGTTAACTCAGCTGACTCGGAAAGATACAAAATTCGTATGGAGTGAGGAATGCGAGAAGAGTTTCCAAGAACTCAAGAGGAGACTCATTTCGGCACCTGTTCTGACAATACCATCTGGTTCGGATGGATTTGTTATCTACAGCGATGCTTCAGGCAAAGGGTTAGGATGTGTTCTCATGCAACATGGGAAAGTCATAGCCTATGCCTCACGACAACTCAAAGAATATGAGAGGAATTATCCTACTCATGATTTGGAGTTGGCAGCAGTCGTTTTTGCGTTGAAGATCTGGAGACACTACCTGTATGGGGAGAAAGTGGAGATCTATACAGATCATAAAAGCCTCAAATATTTCTTCACCCAAAAGGAACTCAACATGCGGCAACGACGTTGGCTTGAGCTGTTGAAAGATTACGATCATACCATCCAATACCATCCTGGAAAAGCAAACGTAGTAGCTGACGCATTGAGTAGAAGATCATATGCGGGTACGAGTGCAATGTTTTTAACACAAAGGCCCATTTTGTATGACTTGCAAAGGATGGAGATAGAGATGAAGGCTCCAAGTACCCACATGATGATATCAAATATACGAGTAGAACCGACTTTAATCGATAAAGTTAAAGCTGCTCAAGCTACGGATATAGAGCTGATGCGTATGAAGAAGAAAGTGCAAGAAGGTGCTATTCCAGAAGCAAGAATCGATGAAGAAGGAATACTTCGAGTCAACTCCAGACTTTGTGTTCCTAACGATTTTGACTTGAAGCATAGAATAATGATGGAGGCACACAACACACCGTTTGCAATCCATCCTGGGAGTACCAAAATGTATCACGATCTTCGACATACATTTTGGTGGAGCAATATGAAAAGAGAGATCGCGGAGTTTATCTCGAGATGTTTAACTTGTCAACGTGTAAAAGCGGAGCATCAAGTACCAAAGGGTCCATTGCAACCACTTGAGATTCCGAAATGGAAGTGGGAACACATTACTATGGATTTTGTTACAGGTCTTCCCAAGGTTTCTCAAGGCATAGATGCGATTTGGGTTATTGTTGATAGATTAACCAAGTCCGCTCATTTCTTGCCGATACGTGAGACTTATTCCCTTGAACGTCTTGCTAGTATGTACGTGAACGAGATTGTGAGATTGCATGGCATGCCAGTATCCATAGTTTCGGATCGTGACCCAAGATTCACTTCACGATTTTGGGTTAGCTTGCAGAAAGCTATGGGCACGGATTTACGATTCAGTTCAGCATACCATCCTCAAACGGACGGACAATCAGAGAGGACTATTCAAACTCTTGAAGATCTATTAAGACTTTGTGTCTTAGATCTCAAAGGGAGTTGGGATAAGTACCTACCATTGGTGGAATTCTCCTACAACAACAGTTATCAGGCGAGCATAGGTATGGCTCCATTTGAGGCGTTGTATGGAAGAAAATGTCGTTCTCCAGTATGCTGGGACGAGGTGGGTGAAGCAACATTGTTGGGACCAGAATTGGTACGCATTACTACAGAGAAGATCCAAACGATTCGACAACGTATACAAACGGCACAGGATCGACAAAAGAGTTATGCGGATCTTCATCGGAAGGACGTGGAATTTAATATTGGGGATCATGTATTGTTACGTGTTGCACCATGGAAGGGAGTTACAAGATTTGGGAAGAGAGGAAAGCTCAATCCAAGATTTGTTGGTCCATTTGAGATTCTTGAGCGAATAGGAAATGTGGCATATAGACTCGCATTACCTCCAAGCATGTCTCGTGTTCATAATGTTTTTCACATATCTATGCTTCGTAAATATGTTAAAGACCCGAACCACATTATTGAGTTAGAACCAGACGAGATAGCTGAAGATTTAACGTACGAGGAGGTACCTGTTAAGATCTTGGATAGGAAAGAGCATGTCCTACGCACGAAGGTTATACCACAAGTTAAGGTTTTGTGGAGAAACCATGCTATTGAAGAAATGACCTGGGAGTTGGAATCAGAAATGAAAGCGAGGTATCCTCACCTTTTTGAAACATCAGGTACGTACGTGAGGGGAGGTTGTAAGACCCCAACTTATTAATGAATAAAATTAAATTTTCTCTAAATATTATTGTGAATAATAAGGGGTTAATTTGATATAATACTTTGGTTATTGGTGAAATGTGCAAATTTTGCAAAATAAGCAAGTGGTTATAAAATATTTATTTTTGGTCGGTGAATATTCGGTTGGTCATATAATATTCTTGCTGTCGGGGAATATTCGTACGACGACGCAGCCTTGTGTGGGCCCCATAACGGAAAGCGATTGGATGAAGAAAACGACAAGTATAAGTTGTTTATAAATAACGGCGTAGTTGTTACCGTTAATACTGTTGGAATACCCGGTGGTTAAAATACAGTAGCACACGGTATTGCACCAATTATTGATTCTTACGTAAGAAGGCACTACTCAATAATTGTTACAGTAGTTATTATTCAATATTTTATTTTATTGATTCAATAATTGCTGCGTTGATATTTTATATTATTGTTGTTTCAATAATTGTTGCTGCACAGTATTTTCATTTATCAGATCAATAATTCATATTATTTGAATAATATTATTAGATAACATTATTGGCAATGTCTAGAAAGTTCTGTCTAAGGAGAGGTTTGGTCATCTAATTGCGCGCCAGTAAGGAGAAATCCTTATTGGAAAGCCCCCTCTTTCCTGGGAACGGCCTGGTTGTCATAAATGTGATTCTGTAATATTATTTGTGAATAATTAATTATTGATTCATATGATAAGGAAATATTTATTTTATGTGGATATAAATGAGGGATATATTTTTGTGGTTAAAAATGAAGGAGTTAATGTTGAGGTTTTTATCAGTATTTTTGTCGGAATGGAGGTATTAAAAATCAGGGTTTTTGAGATATTTTGCGGGGTTATAATTTTTAATCCGACCGTTGGATCGTGGTAATTTTTGGATATGTTATACATATATAAGTTGAGTATATGTCCACAAATTTTGAACCGTTAAAAATGAACGTATGATTTATTATGAATTTTACAAGATGACTGGTTCAGAAATTGTTGAATTTTCGGAGTTTATCATTTTGGTGGAAAATTCTAGAATTGGTGGGCCCCACTTGTGGTTGGTGAAGAAATGTGCTGAATTATATTTCAAATGTGGTGGGTGGGAATAGTAGCAGGTAAAGCCATCAGGTTGCAGGTCAAACCTACCAAAATTTTCTATAAATAGAGGGCTAAGTTAGAATTGAAAATCACACCAGAAACAAGTTTTCTCTCTTTCTCTCTCTAGATTATTGAGTGTATTTTGTGAGTATTTAGATACTTTGAGAGTTTCTATTCATCAGAGCAAGTTTCTTTCAGCCTTATACCGGTATTCCGACCAGAAGTACTGATATTTTGAGGTAAGGGATATTATTTTCTTCTTAATGATATTATTTTCTTCAATATCATTATGCTGAAATATTGATATGAGTTTTTATCAAATTTGGAACTTTTTGTGTCGGGGTTACTATTCACGTATACGGCACTATTCACGTATACGGCACTATTCACGAATACGGCACTATTCACCGAAAAATAAAATTTTCCCTTTTTGTCCAAGATGTCTATTATGGTTACTATCTTTGATTGTATCCATGTTTTGATCTTTATTTTTGAATTCTGCTTCACAATTGATTATTATGAAGTATTATTGATCTTGGATAAACTGTTATACGAATCCCTACTATTTGTCCTTCTGTCTCATTGGATTCGTTCTCTTTAAGATATTTTTCATCATCCTCAGTCCTAAATGATGATATTACTGAATATCTTTGGCCTGTAGTGCAAAGATGTATAATTACTTGATGAATATCTTTGGCCTGTAGTGCAAAGATGAACAGGTGTTGAGATGAACATGACCGACTGATGATACAAATGAATATCTTTGGCCTGTAGTGCAAAGATGAATATTTGGTTAAAGATGATTATTAATTGATGTTACAGGGATAAAATATTGATGATGGACTTTTAAATCATAGAAGATAGTAGAACTCATTCTCTACTTGACTCTTCTAATGGTTTGCTGTTTCCGCTGCAGTTGTTGATCTAAAACTTGTTGTCGATTATATTTTATCAGATTTTTCCCTGTTGAAGACTAACGATAATTTGTTGTATATTATCTTAGTCATAATATTCTTTACTGGGCTAGTTGAGCTCACCCTTTTCCTTTTTGTTCCATTTTTCTTCTCAGGAGGTGAGAACATAGCAGGATCTAGTCGGGGTATGGAGTGATGGTTCTAGAAAGATGTATTAGCAGTCCTCACTATTTCTGTAAAATAGTGTTTGAATAATTGTAAGGAGGATTTATTTGAGTGTGGATATTGTCTAGAAGACAATATTTGTATTTAAACTCACAGTATGTGTTGTCGTATTTTGCACGACAATTGTATTATTGAAGTTGTAGTTTGTAACGACCCCAAAATAGGTCCATTCCATCCAACCCATTCTGAGTCGTCAAATACATGGTACAGAAAACAACTACAACTTTATTACCACAATTGTCGTGCAAAATACAACAACACATATGCTGTGAGTTTGGATACAAATATATACCAACTGTGACGTTGGACACCATCATGTATCAGCACTTCACAAAGGTACCTTACATAAAGGTATAGTCAAAAATTGTTTTAGAAATTAGAATCTTTGGAAAATGCTCAAGGAAACCTTCGTACATGGGAGGCCACGCGTCTAGGTTATGATAGATATCATATGGCCACAGAATTATCCTTGGTTGACCCAATAGACCCCAAAGAAAAACGAGAAGATTACTATCATATTCTTCCCAATGGTGAGTCTTCTCTTGACTTATCATTATCTCCACAGTCTCAAATTGAGAATTATACTTCAAATAAACACCAAGATTATATAGGTAGTGCCCATAGATATACTCAGCAAGTGGATGAGCACAACCCTGTCCTATGATGACACGAGATTGTATGTCATTAGACATCTTGTATGATAGTGACAAAACACCCTTCCAACGTTGGGTTCGCCTCACCCTATTTTCTTCACCAAATATAACTACTAAATGATGACCACCGTTCTATTCCCTTGTCACCCCCGCTCGACCCAGCTACACTCTTATTACCTGAAAGGAATTGTGAAGCAAAAGGGTGAGCACAACTAGCTCAGTAAAGAATATCATGACTAAAGATAATTCAATTATCAATAGCCTTCATCAACAATAAATCAGAGATTTAGAACATATGGTAAATGATAAAAATTTCAACCATAGTTGCAGCGGAACAGCAATCCATTAGAAGAGTCAAATAGACTATAAAGTCTATTATCTTCTCCATGTTAAAAATCCACCAACAATGTTTTATCCCTGTAACATCAATCAACAGTTCTGGTCCACAATCATATAAATAACTCATAATCATAATTATGATTCTAAATTCCTCTTCTCATCCAGGACAAAGATAATTTTCATCACTTGTCTTTACCTGAAACATCAAAGATCATGGTTATACCAAATCACAATTCTTGTTCATAATCATACTAATAATTCCATCTTTGCACTACGGCCAAAGATATTCATCAATAAACCATCTTTGCACTACGGCCAAAGATATTCAACAACAGTTCATCTTCGCACTACATGCCAAAGATATTCATCAATAATTCATCTTTGCACTACAGGCCAAAGATATTCTACAACATGTCATCTTTGCACTACAGGCCAAAGATATTCATCTACAATTCATCTTTGCACTACAGGCCAAAGATATTCATCAACAGTTCATATTTGCACTACAGGCCAAATATATTCATATCTCAAAGAAATATATAATCATTTCAGAATTTATATAAACAATAATTATAACCATGTTGATCAATTCACTTTTGCACTTAAGCTTAAGATATTCAATTATAAATTCAATGGTCATGATCATACCAGTCACAATTCAACTTTGCACTACAGGCCAAAGAGAACCCTAGTCATGATCATACCAATAATCTACCCATCTTTACACTCCAGTGAAAGAGAATTTCAACATCAGGGTTATAAAAATGTTATATATGATGATAAAAATAATATGATCAACATATAGTTTTAATCTCAAGAGTAATATTCGTAACTCATGAATAGTAACCCCGACACAAAAGATAGAAATTCTACAATAAAATTCATACCAATATTTCGGTATAATGATATTGAAAGAATAACATTACTTAAATTTATAAACAATTTATTTTAATTGTTTACACTTTACTAATTAATGCATTTAATCATCATAAAATGCCAACTCTTACAATTTCATCATCAATAATCAAAACCCTCATAAAAAATCTGCATATACCTCATATAGGATTCTCAAGCCATAAAATCCTATTTTCCAATTTTCTTTCTTCACAAAACATATTTAATTCATTTACTCATAGCTAGACCATTTTCATGAAAAATACCAAATCAGTTCCAAAAATATTTCTTTTCTGGGATTTAGCATAATATAGTCCCATAGTGAACATATATTTTTCTCAGAATTTTTAAAAGTCATTTACTATTTTTCATATGGCCAAAATAGCCGAATATTTAGACATTTATCAAAAATTGTACTTTTGTCCAAAAATTCTGAAATTTACAGAGTATACTTCTATCATATACATGTACTCCCAATAAAAATTTTATCAATTTTGGAGTTAACCACAAGGAATTATAAGCTGTTACTTCTAAAATAGTCTTTTCTCATAAAATTCATAACTCTCAATCTATACATCCAAAAATCACCATTTTTGGACACAATCAATAAAACTCATCAAAATATCATTTCAAATTTTTCCAGAATTTTTGAAGATCAGAAAAATTACGAAACTGAAAATCATAACAACCCTTAAAATCCTTTAATATCCCTTACTATCCCTTACCTCAAAAGAGCAGTACTTCTGATCGGTATAAGGCTGAAGAAAACTTGCACTGAATAGCAACTCTCAAAGTATCTAAATACTCACAAAATATGCTTCATAATATAGAGAGAGAAAGAGAGAAAGCTTATGTTTCTGGTGTGATTTTCAATTCTAACTTAGCCCTCTATTTATAGGAAAATTTTGGTAGGTTTGACCTGCAACCTGATGGCTTTACCTGCTACTATTCCCACCCACCACATTTGAAATATAATTCAGCACATTTCTTCACCAACCACAAGTGGGGCCCACCAATTCTAGAATTTTCCACCAAAATGATAAACTCCGAAAATTCAACAATTTCTGAACCAGTCATCTCGTAAAATTCATAATAAATCATACGTTCATTTTTAACGGTTCAAAATTTGTGGGCATATACTCAACTTATATATGTATAACATATCCAAAAATTACCACGATCCAACGGTCGGATTAAAAATTATAACCCCCGCAAAATATCTCAAAAACCCTGATTTTTAATACCTCCATTCCGACAAAAATACTGATAAAAACCTCAACATTAACTCCTTCATTTTTAACCACAAAAATATATCCCTCATTTATATCCACATAAAATAAATATTTTCTTATCATATAAATCAATAATTAATTATTCACAAATAATATTACAGAATCACATTTATGACAACCAGGCCGTTCCCAGGAAAGAGGGGGCTTTCCAATAAGGATTTCTCCTTACTGGCGCGCAATTAGATGACCAAACCTCTCCTTAGACAGAACTTTCTAGACATTGCCAATAATGTTATCTAATAATATTATTCAAATAATATGAATTATTGATCTGATAATGGGAAATACTGTGCAGCAACAATTATTGAACAACAATAATATAAAATTTCAACGTAGCAATTATTGAATCAATAAAATAAAATATTGAACAGTAATTACTGTAACAATTATTGAGTAGTGCCTTCTTACGTAAGAATCAATAATTTCAAAAATACTATGCAATACCGTGTGCTACTGTGCAATAACGCGTATTACTGTATTTTAACCACCGGGTATTCCAACAGTGTTAACGGTAACAACTACGCCGTTATTTGTAAAAACTCAAATTTGTCATTTTCCTTCACCCGACAGTTATTCGTTATGGGGCCCACAAATAGCTGCGCCGTCGTACGAATATTCCCCGACAGAAAGAATATTCCACGACCAAACGAATATTCCCCGACAACAATGATTATTTTATAACCACTTGTGTATTTTGAAAAAAAATCATATATCACCCTTAACTTTAACATTTATCAATTTAACCATTTACTGAATAGTAATTATAAGAAAAATTGAATACTTTTATTTCATAAAATTCGGGGTCTTACAATCTCCCCTCCTTATGAAATTTCGTCCCCGAAATTTACGTACCTGGTATTTCAAAGAGTTGAGAATACCTTGTTTTCATTTCAGATTCCATCTTTCCTGTCATCATAATTTCTCCATTGCTCATCTCCTGTATTTCAAATATCATTCTAGAATACAGCTTCAAAACAAGGGTTAATTTAACAAATTAACATATCACATAATATCCCAATATTATGACTGACCAACAAATAAGCTTAGGTAGGACACACTAGCGAAGGATTTACTCGTCTCTCCCCTCCTAGTCCTATTCCCCGATCTCCGCCAGAGATCATATCCCTAAGCTCTGATACCAAATGTAACGACCCCAAAATAGGTCCATTCCATCCAACCCATTCTGAGTCGTCAAATACATGGTACAGAAAACAACTACAACTTTATTACCACAATTGTCGTGCAAAATACAACAACACATATGCTGTGAGTTTGGATACAAATATATACCAAATGTGACTTGTTCCCACCATGGACATCACCTCACAAAACACCTTACATAAAGGTATAGTCAAAAACTGTTTTAGAAATTAGAATCTTTGGGAAGTGCTCAAGGAAACCTTCGTACATGGGAGGCCACGCGTCTAGGTTATGATAGATATCATATGGCCACAGAATTATCCTTGGTTGACCCAATAGACCCCAAAGAAAAACGAGAAGATTACTATCATATTCTTCCCAATGGTGAGTCTTCTCTTGACTTATCATTATCTCCACTGTCTCTAATTGAGAATTATACTTCAAACAAACACCAAGATTATATAGGTAGTGCCCATAGATATACTCAGCAAGTGGATGAGCACAACCCTGTCTTATGATGACACGAGGTTGTATGTCATTAGACATCTTGTATGATAGTGACAAAACACCCTTCCAACGTTGGGTTCGCCTCACCCTATTTTCTTCACCAAATATAACTACTAAATGATGACCACCGTTCTATTCCCTTGTTACCCCCGCTCGACCCAGCTACACTCTTATTACCTGAAAGGAATTGTGAAGCAAAAGGGTGAGCACAACTAGCTCAGTAAAGAATATCATGACTAAAGATAATTCAATTATCAATAGCCTTCATCAACAATAAATCAGAGATTTAGAACATATGGTAAATGATAAAAATTTCAACCATAGTTGCAGCGGAACGAGCAATCCATTAGAAGAGTCAAATAGACTATAAAGTCTATTATCTTCTCCATGTTAAAAATCCACCAACAATGTTTTATCCCTGTAACATCAATCAACAGTTCTTTCCACAATCATATGAATAACTCATAATCATAATTGTGATTCTAAATTCCTCTTCTCATCCAGGACGAAGATAATTTTCATCACCTGTCTTTACCTGAAACATCAAAGATCATGGTTATACCAAATCACAATTCCTGTTCATAATCATACTAATAATTCCATCTTTGCACTACGGCCAAAGATATTCATCAATAAACCATCTTTGCACTACGGGCCAAAGATATTCAACAACAGTTCATCTTTGCACTACATGCCAAAGATATTCATCAACAATTCATCTTTGCACTACAGGCCAAAGATATTCAACAACAGTCATCTTTGCACTACAGGCCAAAGATATTCATCAACAATTCATCTTTGCACTACAGGCCAAAGATATTCATCAACAGTTCATATTTGCACTACAGGCCAAATATATTCATATCTCAAAGAAATATATAATCATTTCAGAATTTATATAAACAATAATTATAACCATGTTGATCAATTCACCTTTGCACTTAAGCTTAAGATATTCAATTATAAATTCAATGGTCATGATCATACCAGTCACAATTCAACTTTGCACTACAGGCCAAAGAGAACCCTAGTCATGATCATACCAATAATCTACCCATCTTTACACTCCAGTGAAAGAGAATTTCAACATCAGGGTTATAAAAATGTTATATATGATGATAAAAATAATATGATCAACATATAGTTTTAATCTCAAGAGTAATATTCGTAACTCATGAATAGTAACCCCGACACAAAAGATAGAAATTCTACAATAAAATTCATACCAATATTTCGGTATAATGATATTGAAAGAATAACATTACTTAAATTTATAAACAATTTATTTTAATTGTTTACACTTTACTAATTAATGCATTTAATCATCATAAAATGCCAACTCTTACAATTTCATCATCAATAACCAAAACCCTCATCAAAAATCTGCATATACCTCATATAGGATTCTCAAGCCATAAAATCCTATTTTCCAATTTTCTTTCTTCACAAAACATATTTAATTCATTTACTCATAACTAGACCATTTTCATGAAAAATACCAAATCAGTTCCAAAAATATTTCTTTTCTGGGATTTAGCATAATATAGTCCCATAGTGAACATATATTTTTCTCAGAATTTTTAAAAGTCATTTACTATTTTTCATATGGCCAAAATAGCCGAATATTTAGACATTTATCAAAAATTGTACTTTTGTCCAAAAATTCTGAAATTTACAGAGTATACTTCTATCATATACATGTACTCCCAATAAAAATTTCATCAATTTTGGAGTTAACCACAAGGAATTATAAGCTGTTACTTTTAAAATAGTCTTTTCTCATAAAATTCATAACTCTCAATCTATACATCCAAAAATCACCATTTTTGGACACAATCAATAAAACTCATCAAAATATCATTTCAAATTTTTCCAGAATTTTTGAAGATCAGAAAAATTACGAAACTGAAAATCATAACAACCCTTAAAATCCCTTAATATCCCTTACTATCCCTTACCTCAAAAGAGCAGTACTTCTGATCGGATAAAGCTGAAGAAACTTGCACTGAATAGCAACTCTCAAAGTATCTAAATACTCACAAAATATGCTTCATAATATAGAGAGAGAAAGAGAGAAAGCTTATGTTTCTGGTGTGATTTTCAATTCTAACTTAGCCCTCTATTTATAGGAAAATTTTGGTAGGTTTGACCTGCAACCTGATGGCTTTACCTGCTACTATTCCCACCCACCACATTTGAAATATAATTCAGCACATTTCTTCACCAACCACAAGTGGGGCCCACCAATTCTAGAATTTTCCACCAAAATGATAAACTCCGAAAATTCAACAATTTCTGAACCAGTCATCTCGTAAAATTCATAATAAATCATACGTTCATTTTTAACGGTTCAAAATTTGTGGACATATACTCAACTTATATATGTATAACATATCCAAAAATTACCACGATCCAACGGTCGGATTAAAAATTATAACCCCCGCAAAATATCTCAAAAACCCTGATTTTTAATACCTCCATTCCGACAAAAATACTGATAAAAACCTCAACATTAACTCCTTCATTTTTAACCACAAAAAATATATCCCTCATTTATATCCACATAAAATAAATATTTTCTTATCATATGAATCAATAATTAATTATTCACAAATAATATTACAGAATCACATTTATGACAACCAGGCCGTTCCCAGGAAAGAGGGGGCTTTCCAATAAGGATTTCTCCTTACTGGCGCGCAATTAGATGACCAAACCTCTCCTTAGACAGAACTTTCTAGACATTGCCAATAATGTTATCTAATAATATTATTCAAATAATATGAATTATTGATCTGATAATGGGAAATACTGTGCAGCAACAATTATTGAACAACAATAATATAAAATTTTCAACGTAGCAATTATTGAATCAATAAAATAAAATATTGAACAGTAATTACTGTAACAATTATTGAGTAGTGCCTTCTTACGTAAGAATCAATAATTTCAAAAATACTATGCAATACCGTGTGCTACTGTGCAATAACGCGTATTACTGTATTTTAACCACCGGGTATTCCAACAGTGTTAACGGTAACAACTACGCCGTTATTTGTAAAAACTCAAATTTGTCATTTTCTTCACCCGACAGTTATTCGTTATGGGGCCCACAAATAGCTGCGCCGTCGTACGAATATTCCCCGACAGAAAGAATATTCCACGACCAAACGAATATTCCCCGACAACAATGATTATTTTATAACTACTTGTGTATTTTGAAAAAAAATCATATATCACCCTTAACTTTAACATTTATCAATTTAACCATTTACTGAATAGTAATTATAAGAAAAATTGAATACTTTTATTTCATAAAATTCGGGGTCTTACATAGTTTGCTTTCTGTACCATGTATTTGGCGACTCAGAATGGGTGTTGTATACCTATTCTGGGGGCGTCACAATAAATGTAATGAGGACTCCTTTTGAGTATGGATACTCTCTAGTAGACAATATTTGTATTCAAACTCACAGTTTATGTTTTGTCATATTGTACACGACAGTTGTATTATTAAGTTGTTTGAATTCTGTACCATGTATCTGACGACCCAAGATGGGTGATGTATACCTAATTTTGGGGGCGTCACAATACGCATAATCCAAAAACACTTGGCAACCAGCTCTAAATTCAGCTGTAGCACCTATCTGGGCACTTGACTTTCGTCGTGCCATCCAACTACGGTCTGAATAGAGGTCTATGATTCAACGGTACCTACTCCAGACAACATTATAAATGTTAACATATGACTTGAGCATACTTATAAGCATATGGCTTGAGCAACATATGATTAACATATTGCGCCCATACTTGTAAGCATATGACTTAAGCATACTTGTAATCATATGACTTGAGTATACTAGCTACTAAGCATATAACTTGAGTATACTAGCTACTAAGCATTTGATTAGCTCGTTGTACTTTATAAATGTTCGCAACTACCCGACCAACAAAAAAATTTCGCCAGAGTCTCCCCTATAATATGGACTAGCCACATGCACGACGGCATGTGTGACGACCCCAAAATAGGTCCATTCCACCCAACTCATTCTGAGTCGTCAAATACATGGTACAGAAAACAACTACAACTTTATTACAATAATTATCGTGCAAAATACAACAACACATATGCTGTAAGTTTGGATACAAATAAATACCAAATATCCCAACCGTGGACAGCACCTCATAATGACACCTTACATAAAGGTATAGTCAAAAACTGTTTTAAAAATTAGAATCTTTGGGAAGTGCTCAAGAAAACCTTCGTACATAGGAGGCCATGCGTCTAGGTTATGATAGATATCATATGGCCACAGAATTATCCTTGGTTGACCCAATAAACCCCAAAGAAAAACGAGAAGATTACTATCATATTCTTCTCAATGGTGAGTCTTCTCTTGACTTATCATTTTCTCCACTGTCTTTAATCGTGAATTATACTTCAAACAAACACCAAGATTATATAGGTAGTGCTCGTAAATATACTCAGCAAGTGGATGAGCACAACCCTGTCTTATGATGACACGAGGTTGTATGTCGTTAGACATCTTGTATGATAGTGACAAAACACCCTTCCAACGTTGGGTTCGCCTCACCCTATTTTCTTCACCAAATACAACTACTAAATGATGACCACCGTTCTATTCCCCTGTTACCCCTGCTCGACCCAGCTACACTCTTATTACCTGAAAGGAATTGTGAAAAAAAAAGGGTGAGCACAACTAGCCCAGTAAAGAATATCATGACTAAAGATAAATAAATTATCAATAGTCTTCATCAGTAATAAATCAGAGATTTAGAACATATGGTAGATGATAAAAAAAATTTCAACCATAGTTGCAGCGGAACGAGCAATCCATTAGAAGAGTTAAATAGACTATAAAGTCTATTATCTTCTCCATGTTAAAAATCCACCAACAATATTTTATCCCTGTAACATCACTCAACAGTTCCTTTCCATAATCATATGAATAATTCATGATCATAATTGTGATTCTAAATTTTTCTTCGCACCCAGGACGAATGATATTTGCATCACCTGTCTTTACCTCAAAATAGCAGCACTTCTGACCAGATATCGGATATAAAGCTGAAGAAAATTTGCACTGATGAATAGCAACTCACCAAGTATCTAAATACTCACAAAATATGCTTCATAATATAGAGAGAGAAAGAGAGAAAGCTTATGTTTCTGGTGTGATTTTCAATTCTAACTTAGCCCTCTATTTATAGGAAAATGTTAGCACGCCGAAGTAGACTTAACCTGCAACCTGATGGCTTTACCTGCTACTATTCCCACCCACCACATTTGAATAAAAATCTCAGCACATTTCTTCACCAACCAAGAGTGGGGCCCACCAATTCTAGAATTTTTTACCAAAATGATTAACTCCGAAAATTTAACAATTTCTGAACCAGTCATCTCGTAAAATTCATAACAAATCATACGTTCATTTTTAACGGTTCAAAATTTGTGGACATATACTCAACTTATATATGTATAACATATCAAAAAAATCACAACGATCCAACAGTCGAATTAAAAATTATAACCCTCGCAAAATATCTCAAAAACCCTAATTTAATTTTCAATACCTCCGTTCCGACAAAAATACAGATAAAACACCTCAACATTAACTCCTTCATTTTTAACCACAAAAATATATCCCTCATTTATATCCACATAAAATAAATATTTTCTTATCATATGAATCAATAATGAATTATTCACAAATAATATTACAGAATCACATTTATGACAACCAGGCCGTTCCCAGGAAAGAGGGGGCTTTCCAATAAGAATTTCTCCTTACTGGCGCGCAATTAGGTAACCAAACCTCTCCTTAGACAAAACTTTCTAGACATTGCCAATAATGTTATCTAATAATATTATTCAAATAATATGAATTATTGATCTGATAATGGAAAATACTGTGCAGCGACAATTATTGAACAACAATAATATAAAATTTTAACGTAGCAATTATTGAATCAATAAAATAAAATATTGAACAGTAATTACTGTAACAATTATTGAGTAGTGCCTTCCTTCGTAAGAATCAATAATTCAAAAATACTGTGCAATACCATGTGCTACTGTGCAATAACGTGTATTACGGTATTTTAACCACCGGGTATTCCAACAGTGTTAACGGTAACAACTACGCCGTTAATTATATCAACTCAATTTTGTCGTTATCTTCATCCGACCGTTTTTCGTTATGGGACCCACAAATAGCTGCGCCGTCGTACGAATATTCTCCAGCAGAAAGAATATTCCACGACCAAACGAATATTTTCCGACAACAATGAACATTTTATAATCACTTGCATATTTTGAAAAGTTTTCACATTTCACCCATAACTTTAACTTTTTATCAATTTAACCATTTACTGAATTGTAATTATAAGAAAAATTGAATATTTTTTATTTCATAAAATTCAGGGTCTTACAGTTACAGTAGTTAATGTTCAATATTTTATTTTATTGATTCAATAATTGCGGTGTTGATATTTTATATTATTGTTATTTCAATAATTGTTGCTGCACAGTATTTTCCATTATCAGATCAATAATTCATATTATTTGAATAATATTATTAGATAACATTATTGATAATGTCTATAAAGTTCTGTCTAAGGAGAGGTTTGGTCATCTAATTACGCGCTAGTAAGGAGAAATCCTTATTGGAAAGTCCCCTCTTTCCTGGGAACGGCCTGGTTGTCATAAATGTGATTCTGTAATATTATTTGTGAATAATTAATTATTGATTCATATGATAAGGAAATATTTATTCTATGTGGATATAAATGTTGGATATATTTATTGTGGTTAAAAATGAAAGAGTTAATGTTGAGGTATTTTATCAGTATTTTTATCGGAATGGAGGTATTAAAAATTAAATTAGGATTTTTGAGAAATATTGCGGGGGATTATAATTTTTAATCCGACCGTTGGATCGTGGTAATTTTTGGATATGTTATTCATATATAAGTTGAGTATATGTCCACAAATTTTGAACCGTTAAAAATGAACGTATGATTTGTTATGAATTTTATGAGATGACTGGTTTAGAAATTATAGAAGTTACGGAATTTGTCATTTTGGTAAAAGATTCTAGAATTGGTGGGCCCCACTTTTGGTTGGTAAAAATGTGCTGAGATTTTTATTCAAATGTGGTGGGTGGGAATAGTAGCAGGTAAAGCCACCAGGTTGCAGGTTAAGTCTGCTTCGGCGTGCTAATATTTTTCTATAAATAGAAGGCTAAGTTAGAATTGAAAATCACACCAGAAACAAGTTTTCTCTCTTTCTCTCTCTAGATTATTGAGTGTATTTTGGGAGTATTTAAATACTTTGTGAGTTTCTATTCCCAGAGCAAGTTTTCTTCAGTCTAATACCGATATTCCGATTAGAAGTACTCTTATTTTGAGCTAAGGGATATTATCTTCTGTAAGACCCCAAATTTTATGAAATAAAATTATTCAATTTTTCTATTTAGTAAATGGTTAAATTGATAACAAGTTAAAGTGAAGGGTAATATATGAAAATTTTCAAAATACGCAAGTGTTTATAAAATAATCATTGTTGTCGGGGAATATTCGTTTGGTCGAGGAATATTCTTTCTGTCGGGGAATATTTGTACGACGGTGCAGCCATTTGTGGGCCCCATAATAGAATAACTGTCGAATAAAAAAATGACAAATTTGAGTTTTTATAAATAACAACGTAGTTGTTACCGTTAACACTGTTGGTTAAAATACAATAATACGCGTAGTTGCACAGTAGCACACGGTATTGCACAGTATTTTGTTCAATTATTGATTGTTACATAAGAAGGCACTACTCATTAATTGTTACAGTAGTTACTGTTCAATATTTTATTTTATTGATTCAATAATTGATGCGTTGATATTTTATATTATTGTCGTTTCAATAATTGTTGCTGCACAGTATTTTCTATTATCAGATCAATAATTCATATTATTTGAATAATATTATTAGATAGCATTATTGGCAATGTATAGAAAGTTCTGTCTAAGGAGAGGTTTGGTCACCTAATTGCGCGCTAGTAAGGAGAAATTCTTATTGGAAAGCCCCCTCTTTCCTGAGAACGGCCTGGTTGTCATAAATGTGATTCTGTAATATTATTTGTGAATAATTAATTATTGATTCATATGATAAGGAAATATTTATTTTATGTGGATATAAATGAGGAATATATTTTTGTGGTTAAAAATGAAGGAGTTAATGTTGAAGTTTTTATCAGTATTTTTATCGGAATGGAGGTATTAAAAATTAGGGTTTTTGAGAAATATTGCGGGTGTTATAATTTTTAATCCGACCGTTAGATCGTGGTAATTTTTGGATATGTTATTCATATAAAAATTGAGTATATGTCCACAAATTTTGAACCGTTAAAAATGAACGTATGATTTGTTATGAATTTTACGAGATGACTGGTTCAGAAATTGTTGAATTTTCGGAGTTAATCATTTTGGTAGAAAATTCTAGAATTAGTGGGCCCCACTCTTGGTTGGTGAAGAAATGTGCTGAGATTTTTATTCAAATGTGGTGGGTGGGAATAGTAACATGTAAAGCCATCAGGTAGCAGGTTAAGTCTGCTTCGGCGTGCTAACATTTTCCTATAAATAGAGGGCTAAGTTAGAATTGAAAATCACACCAGAAACATAAGCTTTCTCTCTTTCTCTCTTTATATTAAGAAGCATATTTTGTGAGTATTTAGATACTTTGAGAGTTACTATTCAGTGCAAGTTTCCTTCAGCTTTGCATTCCAGTCAGAAATATTGCACTTTTGAGGTAAGGGATAGTAAAGAATTTTAAGGGTTATTATATTTTTTAGTTCGTAATTCTTCTGACCTTCAAAAAATTCTGGAAAAATTTAAAATGATATTTTGATGAGTTTTATTTATTGTGTCCAAAAATGGTGATTTTTGGATGTATATATTAAGAGTTATGAATTTTACGGGAAAGACTATTTGAAAAGTAACCGCTAATAACTCATTGTGGTTAACTCCAAAATTGATAAAATTTTTATTGGAAGTATATCTATATAATATCAGTGTACTCTGTAAATTTTGGAATTTTTGGATAAATTACAATTTATAATAAATGTCTAAATATTCGGCGGTTTTGGCCATATAAAAAATAGTAAATGAGTTTTAAAAATTCTGAGAAAAATATATGTTCAATATGAGACTATATTCTGCTAAATCCCAGAAAAGAAATATTTTTAGAACTGATTTGGTATTTTTCATAAAAATAGTCTAGTTATGAGTAAATGAATTAAATATGTTATGTGAAGTAAGAAAATTGGAAAATAGGATTTTATGGCTTGAGAATCCTATATGAGGTATATGTAAATTTTTTATGAGGGTTTTTGGTTATTGGTGATGAAATATTATGAGTTTGGCATTTTAAGATGATTAAATGCATTATTTAGTAAAGTGTAAATAATTAAAATAAATTGTTTATAAGCTTAAGAAATGTTATTCTTTCAATATCATTATACCGAAATATTGGTATGAATTTTATTGTGGAATTTCTACTTTTTGGTGTCGGGGTTACTATTCATGAGTTACTATTGATAAGTTACTATTCACGAGTAACTATTCACAACAAAATTAATTTTTTTTTCTAACCAAATTATAGTTGAGTTATGAATATTACTCTTGAGATTAAAACTATGTATTGATTATATTGATTTTATTATCATATATAATATTTTTATAACCCTGATGTTGAAATTCTCTTTCACTGGAGTGTAAAGATGGGTAGATTATTGGTATGATCATGACTAGGGTTTTCTTTGGCCTGTAGTGCAAAGTTGAATTGTGACTGGTATGATCATGACCATTGAATTTATAATTGAATATCTTTAGCTTAAGTGCAAAGGTGAATTGATCAACATGGTTATAATTATTGTTTATATAAATTCTGAAATGATTATATATTTCTTTGAGATATGAATATATTTGGCCTGTAGTGCAAATATGAATTGTTGATGAATATCTTTGACCCGTAGTACAAAGATGCACTGTTGTTGAATATCTTTGGCCTGTAGTGCAAAGATGGTCTGTTGATGAATATCTTTGGCATGTAGTGCAAAGATGAACTGTTATTGAATATCTTTGGCCGTAGTGCAAAGATGAAATTATTAGTATGATTATGAATAGGAACTGTGATTTGGTATAACCATGATCTTTGATGTTTCAGGTAAAGACAAGTGATAAAAATTATCTTTGTCTTGGATGAGAAGAGGAATTTAGAACTATAAATATGATTATGAGTTATTCACATGAATGTGGACAGGAACTGTTGATTTATGTTACATGGATAAAACATTGTTGGTGAATTTTTAACATGAAGAAGATAATAGATTTTATAGTCTATTTGACTCTTCTAATGGATTGCTCGTTCCGCTGCAACTATGGTTGAAAATTTTTATTATCTACCATATGTTCTAAATCTCTGATTTATTACTAATGAAGGCTATTGATAATTTAATTATCTTTAGTCATGATATTCTTTACTGAGCTAGTTGTGCTCACCCTTTTGCTTCACAATTCCTTTCAGGTAATAAGAGTGTAGCTGGGTCGAGCGGGAGTAACAAGAGAATAGAACGGTGGTCTCTAGCTGTGGAGTTCTCCCTAAGTAGTATAGAAAAGTTCATTTAGTAGTTATATTTGGCGAATCCAATAGGGTAAGGCGTACCCAACGTTGGAAGGGTATTTTGCCACTATCATACAAGATGTCTAATGACATACAACCTCGTATCATCATAAGATAGGGATGTGCTCATCCACTTGCTGAGTATATTTCCGAGCACTGCCTATATATTCTTGGTGTTTGTTTGAAATATAATTCTCAATTAGAGACAGTGGAGATAATGATATGTCAAGAGAAAACTCACCATTGGGAAGAATATGATTGTAGACTTCTCGTTTTTCTTTGGGGTCTATTGGGTCAACCAAGGATAATGCCGTGGCCATATGATATCTATCATAACCTAGACGCATGGCCTCCCATGTACGAAAGTTTCCTTGAGCACTTCCCAAAGATTCTAATTTTTAAAATAATTTTTGACTATACCTTTATGTAAGGTGTCATTGTGAGGTGTTGTCCACGGTTGGGACATGAGTCACATTTGGTATATATTTGTATCCAAACTCACAGCATATGTGTTGTTGTATTTTGCACGATAATTGTTGTAATAAAGTTGTAGTTATTTTCTGTACCATGTATTTGGCGACTCAGAATAGGTTGGATGGAATGGACCTGTTTTGGGGTCGTTACATCTTCTTCTTAAATGATATTTTTTTCAATATCATTATGCCGAAATATTGATATGAACTTTTTATCAAATTTAGAACTTTTTGTGTCAGAGTTACTATTCACGTATACGTTACTATTCACGTATACAGCACTATTCACGAATACAACACTATTCACCGAAAAATAAAATTTTCTTCTTTTTGTCCAAGTTGTCTATTATGATTACTATCTTTGATTGTATCCATATTTTGTTCTTTATTTTTGAATTCTGCTTCAAAATTGATTATTATGGGGTATTATTGAACTTGGATAAACTGTAATACAAATTCCTAATATTTGTTCTTTTATCTCATTGGATTCGTTTTCTTTAAAATATTTTTCATCATCCTCAGTTCTAAATGATGATACTTGTAAGACCCCAAATTATTAATAAATGAAATTTAATTTCCTCTATTTATTATTTTGAAATAGTAAGGGTTGATTTGATTAATGTGGTTAGTTATGGGTGAAATGCGCAAATATTTTAAATAAGCAAGTGGTTATAAAATATTCATTGTTGTCGGGGAATATTCGCTTGGTCGTGGAGTATTCTTACTGTCGGAGAATATTCGTACAACGGCGCAGTCTTTTGTGGGCCCCATAACGGAAAGCGATTGGATGAAGAAAATGACAAAAATAAGTTGTTTATAAATAACGGCGTAGTTGTTACCGTTAATACTGTTGGAATACCCGGTGGTTAAAACACAGTAATACGCGTTGTTGCACACTAGCACACGGTATTACACCAATTATTGATTCTTACGTAAGAAGGCACTACTCAATAATGGTTACAGTAATTACTGTTCAATATTATATTGATTCAATAATTGCTGCGTTGATATTTTATATTACTGTTGTTTTAATAATTGTCACTACACAGTATTTTCTATTATCAGAACAATAATTCATATTATCTGAATAATATTATTAGATAATATCTAGAAAGTTCTGTCTAAGGAGAGGTTTGGTCATCTAATTACGCGCCAGTAAGGAGAGATCCTTATTGAAAAGCCTCATCTTTCCTGGGAACGGTCTGGTTGCCAGTACTGTGATTTTATAATATTATTTGTGTATAATTAATTATTGATTTATATGATGAGGAAAATAGTGATTTTATGTGGATATAGATAGAGAAAAATTTTAATGTGACAATTGTTGAAAATTAATATTTTATCTTTTTCTGATAAAATAATTCATTTAAATATATTATTTTAATAATTTATTGAAGGTGATATTTTTACAATGAATGTGGGATATATGAGTATATGAGGAGGAAGAGTATTTTTGTGGCATTAAATGATTAACACATGTTTTGTGTGTTGGTGGACACAATTCTTGACCGAAAATTTATTATTGACTGTAAAATCGTCCGTTTGTGGATTTCGGTCAATTTTTGTTTGGAATTTGGAAAAACTTTCTTCTACAAAGTTGTAGAGAATTGAATTTCCTATAAAAACTCGCGAGATTCAAATTTTCTGATAAAGGGCTATTTATTATGAATTATTGAAGTTCCGAAGTTTCGAAATAATTAATTTTTGGAGTTTAAAATATTTTTTTTTAAGAAAAACATTTTTTGTTGCAATTGAGTGGCTCACATATGTTATACATGATTTGAAATCAGATTTCTTAGGTGGGCTTGACAATTTTGTAAATATAATATTATTATATTCAATTTTCTGCTTTGGTGTTCTAAGCATTTTTCTATAAATAGGGTTGTAAGACCCCGAATTTTATGAAATAAAAGTATTCAATTTTTCTTATAATTACTATTCAGTAAATGGTTAAATTGATAAAAGTTTAAAGTTATGGGTGAAATATGAAATTTTTTTCAAAATAAGCAAGTGGTTATAAAATAATCATTGTTGTCGGGGAATATTCGTTTGGTCGTAGAATATTCTTTCTGTCGGAGAATATTCGTACGACGGCGCAGCTATTTGTGGGCCCTATAACGAATAACTGTCGGGTGAAGAAAACGACAAATTTGAGTTTTTACAAATAATGGCGTAATTGTTACCGTTAACACTGTTGGAATACCCGGTGGTTAAAATACAGTAATACGCGTTATTGCACAGTAGCACACGGTATTGCATAGTATTTTTGAAATTATTGATTCTTACGTAAGAAGGCACTACTCAATAATTGTTACAGTAATTACTGTTCAATATTTTATTTTATTGATTCAATAATTGCTACGTTGAAATTTTATATTATTGTTGTTCAATAATTGTTGCTGCACAGTATTTTCTATTATCAGATCAATAATTCATATTATTTGAATAGTATTATTAGATAGCATTATTGGCAATGTCTAGAAAGTTCTATCTAAGGAGAGGTTTGGTCATCTAATTGCGCGCTAGTAAGGAGAAATCCTTATTGGAAAGCCCCCTCTTTCCTGGGAACGGCCTGGTTGTCATAAATGTGATTCTGTAATATTATTTGTGAATAATTAATTATTGATTTATATGATAAGAAAATATTTATTTTATGTGGATATAAATGAGGGATATATTTTTGTGGTTAAAATGAAGGAGTTAATGTTGAGGTTTTTATCAGTATTTTTGTCGGAATGGAGGTATTAAAAATCAGGGTTTTTGAGATATTTTGCGGGGGTTATAATTTTTAATCCGACCGTTGGATCGTAGTAATATTTGGATATGTTATACATATATAGTTGAGTATATGTCCACAAATTTTGAACCGTTAAAAATGAATGTATGATTTGTTATGAATTTTACGAGATGACTGGTTCAGAAATTGTTGAATTTTCGAAGTTTATCATTTTGTGGAAAATTCTAGAATTGGTGGGCCCCACTTGTGGTTGGTGAAGAAATGTGCTGAATTATATTTCAAATGTGGTGGGTGGGAAGTAGCAGGTAAAGCCATCAGGTTGCAGGTCAAACCTACCAAAATTTTCCTATAAATAGAGGGCTAAGTTAGAATTGAAAATCACACCAGAAACATAAGCTTTCTGTAAGACCCCAACTTTTATAAATAAAGATGAATTTTTTTTATAAATATCATTTTTGAATATTATGGAGTTAATTTGATATAATGTTATAGTTGTGGGTAATATTTATAAATTTTGCAAAGTACGCAAGTTGTTATATAATATTCGATTGGTCGGGGAATATTCGTTTTAACAGGGAATATTCGTACAACGACACAATCATTGGTGGACCCCACAACGGAATTATTGTCGGATTGAGAAAACGACAAAAATATTTTATTAAAAATAACGGCGGAAATTTTACCATTGTTACTGTTGAACTACTCGGTAGTAAAAGTACAGTAATACGTGTGGTTGCATAGTAGCACACGGTATTGATTATTAATGCTTATGTGAGAAGTCACTCAGTTTGATTCAATTATTGTCAGTTAATAATATGAATTATTTAGCGATAATGACGTTTTGTTTTATTCGTATTATTAACGTAATAAAACAGAAACATCTTTTTATATAAAACAAAATACTTTATTAAAGTTATTCTATAAATAGAATATATTTTATTTTATTTAAAAGATTTTTCTTTAAATATGGACCGTCAGATTAAAGTAATCAATCTGGACCGTTCATGGATTAGTTACTATGCATTCTATTTTTCTATAAATAGCAGCTCATTCCTTCATTATTTCTTACGAATTCACTGAACTCTAGAGAGAGAAACTATAGAGAGAAACTATAGAGAGAGAGAAGAAGAGTATTCTGCTACTTAACTACTTCCTTACTTCAGCTCTTCTTTAAAACGGTAGGGAATATTATTTCTTTTATATTCATGAAGAGAACTTCTGTTATTCCATTCGTTATTATTCTGTTGGAATAACCTGTATACGCGGTCTACCCTATACTTGGTGACATTCTTCTATTATTCTGTTGGAACATCCTGTCTGTGTGTTTTACACCGGACCTGGTTCCGTTTATTATTCTGTTGGAACATCCTGTCTGTGTGTTTTACACCGGACCTGGTTCCGTTTTATTATTATTCTGTTGGAATATCCTGTCTGTGTGTTTTACACCGGACCTGGTTCCATTATTTATTATTCTGTCGGAATATCCTGTCTGTGCGTTTACGCCGGACCTGGTTCCATTATTTATTATTCTATTGGAATAACCTGTCTGTGCGGTCTATCGCATGCATGGTGATTTCTTTTGTTATTCCATTCTTTATTGTACTCAGTTGGTTAAGTTTTGACTTCTATACTCCATGAAATTTGTGGAATATCCTTGATAGTTGCGTTTCATCCAGTATCTTTTCAAGAAAATATTCTTCTAAGCATTCTTGAATTTTACTCCACAAAGCAGTATCATGTTGACAATTTGGACGTTGTTAATTCTTGGATAAATTAATTCTTGAACTTGTTTTATTGAATTCTTATATCATTGTCATCATCCTCATGTTTATAAAATGTTGAAAGTCATCTGTGGCCTGTAGTGCATAGATGGACTTGGTATGATTATGACCAGGGATTATTCGGTATAATCATGACCGTAATGTTACAAATGATGTGGTAAAAGTCCTCATTGGCCCGTAGTGCATTGATGGACAGTTGTTGGCATGATCATGACCATTAATGAATACACGAATATCCTTGGCCGTAGTGCAGGGGTGATTCGATGATGTGGATTATTTTATTAAGCTGAGTCTCAGCGATCACAGTGTTGAAAAACCTTTTAAATCATAAAAGATAGTAGAGTTTATTTTCTACTTGACTCTTTTAATGGATTGCTTGTTCCGCTGCAGTTAAACTTGATGTCTATTATATTTTATCAGTTTAACATTGTTGAAGGCTAATGATAATTTATTCTGCATTATCTTAGTCATAATATTTCTTACTGGGCTAGTTGAGCTCACCCTTTCTTTCACTGTTCTCTTCAGGAAATGAGAACGTAGCTGGGACAAGTCGGGGTACGGAGTGATGGTCCGAATGATAGTATTAGTTAGTAGTCCTCACTATTCTATGTAATGGTGTGTTAATAAATGTAATGAGGACTCCTTTTGAGTATGAATACTCTCTAGAAGATAATATTTGTATTCAAACTCACAGTTTATGTTTTGTCGTATTGTACACGACAGTTGTATTAGTAAGTTGTATTTGTATTCTGTACTATGTATCTGACGACCCAAGATGGGTGATGTATACCTAATTTTGGGGGCGTCACAGTTGGTATCAGAGCTTAGGGATATGATCCCTGGCTAAGATGTGAGAATAGAACTAGGAGGGGAGAGACGGGGAATTCCTTCGCTAGTATGACCTACCTAAGTTTATTTGCATGGTATTTAATTGGTCGGTCATAATATAAGGATAATATATGACATATCAATTAATTTTTATTTTGTGGCAGTATCTGAAAATGGCATCTGAGAATGTTGAGAATAGCAATGGAGCACAGACGACTGTTGATTCACCACATATCAATAATCAGGATAATGTGCATCAGGAAGGTGACAATCCTCATGCAAACAACAACACTGACCAAATGATGAATGATCAAATGTTCAGAGGCTTTATGCAATTCATGCAACAACAGGTGAAAGCGGCTCCTGTCCACAACGTAGGTGGAAATACTGGAAACTCTCAGGCGGTCACCGCTAAACAGTTTAAGGAGCTGGGACCACCGGAGTTTAAGGGAGAACCCAAACCACTTGTAGCTGAAACATGGATAAAGCAGATCACCAAGATATTTGATGTCTTGGGTTGCTCCGAGGAGCAAAAGGTTCCCTTTGCCGCCTTTATGTTGCGAGGAGAGGCAAAATTTGCGGAGTTATCCCGGTTTGCGTCCCACCTGGTGGATAATGAAGAAAGAATGACGCGGATGTTTTTAAGAGGTTTGAAGCCGGAGATACGTCAACATCTTATTTCTCATAAACTGTGTTTGTATTCAGATGTTGTAAATAGGGCTCAGTTGGTGGAGCGCGATAACGAGATAACGCAACCAAACGAGAGCAGCCGGCAAAATGATAATACCAGTGAGAGCAGTCATCGAAGCGGTGACAACAAGCGTGGAGGGAATCAACAGGCCAGAAATGGTAACCACTTCGGTGGTAATCAGGGCCAAAACAATAAGAATGGACATTTCAAGAAGAGGAGATTCAACAATGATGGAAAGACGTCAGCACCAGCACCTGTCGTTAAGGAAGGAGAACGACCACCTATCATATGTTTCAAATGCGGAGGGGAGGGGCACATCAGTCCAAACTGCGCGATGCCGTCCAAAGCATGTTATAATTGTGGAAGAGAAGGTCATTTAGCCCGATTTTGTCGTTTACCGAAGACAAATTCAGCTAGGATGGAGGCACCAAAGGCCGTCCCAGAAAAGTCAAAACCGGTTGTGCAAGGGAGAGCGTTTGTTGTGACCTCCCAGAAAGCAAGGAACCCGAATGAGGTCATCACGGGTAAGCTTATCATAAACTCTAACGAAGTCTATACTTTATTTGATACCGGTTCTACCCATTCTTTTATTTCTCCTACTTGCGCTCATCGATTAAATTTGATTCCGGAGAAATTAGACTTTGACTTAGCAGTTGAAACTCCATTGGGAGAAACCTTCATTACATCCACGGTTTATAAGTCTTGTTTGGTTCAAGTTGGTACCCACACATTACCTGTCGATCTTATTTCATTAAAAATACTTGCATTTGACGTGATTCTAGGGATTGATTGGTTAACTACTCATCATGCAAAAATTGATTGTTTTCGTAAGGTTGTTAGCTTTCATATTCCTAATCGACCTATTATGCGAATTCAAGCAACCAAACCATTAAAATCAATCGCTGTCATCTCAAGCCATAAAGCTATTCGTTTATTGAAAAACGGATGTCAAGCTTTCTTAGCTCATGTCACAGATCTAAACAAAAATACGTCAGCTTTGAATGATATTTCTGTTGTTAATAAATTTCCTGACGTATTTCCCGAAGAACTTCCTGGCCTACCCCCAGAGCGTGAAATTGAATTTTGTATCGACCTTGAACCCGGTACAAAACCCATTTCCAAAGCCCCATATCGAATGGCTCCTATTGAACTTCAGGAGTTAAAGACCCAACTGCAGGAATTGTTAGACATTGGTTTTATTCGTCCTAGTACTTCTCCTTGGGGTGCTCCTGTTCTGTTCGTGAAGAAGAAAGATGGGAGTATGCGACTTTGTATTGATTATCGGGAGTTGAATCATGTCACCATCAAAAATAGGTACCCATTGCCACGTATTGATGACCTGTTTGACCAGTTGCAAGGAGCACAATTCTTTTCAAAGATCGATCTTCGTTCTGGATATCATCAGCTGAAGGTTAGAACTGAGGATATTCCAAAGACGGCTTTTAGAACTCGGTACGGGCATTATGAATTCTTAGTTATGTCTTTTGGATTGACTAATGCTCCTGCTGCCTTCATGGATATGATGAACAGGGTATTCAAGGAATATTTGGATCACTTTGTGGTCGTCTTTATCGATGACATCCTTGTTTATTCCAAAAGCCGTGAAGATCATGAGCAACACTTGAGGCTGGTACTCCAAAAGCTTCGTGAATACAAACTTTATGCCAAGTTGAAGAAATGCGAGTTCTGGCTGGAAGAGGTAGCATTCCTTGGGCACGTAGTATCAAGTCGTGGAATATCTGTTGACCCGGCAAAGATTGAAGCTATTCAAAGCTGGGAGCAACCTAAATCAGTGACCGAGGTACGTAGCTTTCTTGGTTTAGCTGGTTATTATCGGAGATTCGTGGAAGGATTTTCTCGAATCGCTACTCCATTAACTCAGCTGACTCGGAAAGATACAAAGTTTGGTTGGAGCGAAGAATGTGAGCAGAGTTTTCAAGAACTCAAGAGGAGACTCATTTCAGCACCTGTTCTAACAATACCATCTGGCTCGGAGGGATTTGTCATCTACAGTGATGCTTCGAGCAAAGGGTTGGGATGCGTTCTCATGCAACATGGAAAAGTCATAGCCTATGCATCAAGACAACTCAAGGAATATGAGAGGAATTATCCTACTCATGATCTAGAGTTGGCAGCTGTTGTCTTTGCACTTAAAATTTGGAGGCATTACTTGTATGGGGAGAAAGTGGAGATCTTTACGGATCATAAAAGCCTCAAATATTTCTTCACTCAAAAGGAACTCAACATGCGACAACGACGTTGGCTTGAACTGTTGAAAGATTATGATCATACCATTCAATACCATCCTGGAAAAGCGAACGTGGTAGCTGACGCATTGAGTAGAAGATCATATGCAAGTACAAGTGCAATATTAACAACGCAAAGGCCCATTTTGTGTGACTTGCAAAGGATGGAGATAGAGTTAAAGACTCCAGGGACCCATGTGATGATGGCGAATATACGAGTAGAACCGACTTTAATCGATAAAGTTAAAGCTGCTCAAGCTACAGACCTGGAGCTGATGCGTATGAGGAAGAAAGTGCAAGAAGGTGCTATGCCGGAAGCAAGAATCGATGAAGAAGGAATACTTCGAGTCAACTCCAGACTTTGTGTTCCTAACAACCCTGATTTAAAGTATGAAATCATGATGGAGGCGCACAACACACCGTTTGCAATCCATCCTGGAAGTACCAAAATGTATCATGATCTTCGTCATACATTTTGGTGGAGCAATATGAAGAGAGAGATAGCGTTGTTTATCTCAAGGTGTCTAACTTGTCAACGAGTCAAAGCGGAGCATCAAGTACCAAAAGGTCCATTGCAACCACTTGAAATTCCAGAATGGAAGTGGGAGCACATTACCATGGATTTCGTTACCGGTCTTCCTAGGGTTTCTCAAGGTATTGATGCGATTTGGGTCATTGTTGATAGATTGACCAAGTCTGCTCATTTCTTACCGATACGAGAAACTTATACACTTGAACGTCTTGCTCGTATGTACATAAACGAGATTGTAAGACTGCATGGTATGCCAGTATCCATAGTTTCTGATCGAGACCCAAGATTCACTTCACGATTTTGGGTTAGTTTACAAAAAGCTATGGGCACGGAGTTACGATTTAGTTCAGCATATCATCCTCAGACGGACGGACAATCAGAGAGGACTATTCAAACTCTTGAAGATCTATTAAGACTCTGTGTCTTTGACTTCAAGGGAAGTTGGGACAAGTTCTTACCATTGGTGGAGTTTTCCTACAACAACAGTTATCAAGCAAGTATTGGCATGGCTCCATTCGAAGCATTGTATGGAAGAAAATGTCGTTCTCCAGTATGCTGGGATGAGGTGGGCGAAGCAACGTTGTTGGGACCGGAGTTGGTACGTATGACTACAGAAAAGATTCAAACGATCCGACAACGTATAAAAACCTCACAAGATCGACAAAAGAGTTATGCTGATCTTCATCGAAAGGACGTGGAATTTGATGTAGGAGATCATGTGTTCTTACGTGTTGCTCCATGGAAAGGAGTTACGAGATTTGGAAAGAGAGGAAAGCTAAATCCTCGATTCATCGGTCCATTTTTAATCCTCGATCGAGTAGGAACTGTGGCTTATAGACTCGCTTTACCGCCAAGTATGTCTCGTGTTCATAACGTTTTTCACATATCCATGTTACGCAAATATGTGGAAGACCCGAACCACATTATTGAGTTAGAACCGGACGAAATAGCGGAGGATTTGACGTATGAAGAAGTTCCTGTTCAAATCTTGGATAAGAAGGAACATATTCTACGCTCCAAGGTTATACCTCAAGTCAAAGTTTTGTGGAGAAACCACGATGTTGAGGAAATGACTTGGGAGTTAGAATCAGAAATGAAATCAAGGTATCCTTACCTCTTCGACATACCAGGTACGTACCCTAATTTCGAGGGCGAAATTTCATAAGAAGGGGAGGTTGTAAGACCCCAACTTTTATAAATAAAGATGAATTTTCTATAAATATCATTTTTGAATATTATGGAGTTAATTTGATATAATGTTATAGTTGTGGGTAATATTTATAAATTTTGCAAAGTACGCAAGTTGTTATATAATATTCGATTGGTCGGGGAATATTCGTTTTAACAGGGAATATTCGTACAACGACACAATCATTGGTGGACCCCACAACGGAATTATTGTCGGATTGAGAAAACGACAAAAATATTTTATTAAAAATAACGGCGGAAATTTTACCATTGTTACTGTTGAACTACTCGGTAGTAAAAGTACAGTAATACGTGTGGTTGCATAGTAGCACACGGTATTGATTATTAATGCTTATGTGAGAAGTCACTCAGTTTGATTCAATTATTGTCAGTTAATAATATGAATTATTTAGCGATAATGACGTTTTGTTTTATTCGTATTATTAACGTAATAAAACAGAAACATCTTTTTATATAAAACAAAATACTTTATTAAAGTTATTCTATAAATAGAATATATTTATTTTATTTAAAAGATTTTTCTTTAAATATGGACCGTCAGATTAAAGTAATCAATCTGGACCGTTCATGGATTAGTTACTATGCATTCTATTTTTCTATAAATAGCAGCTCATTCCTTCATTATTTCTTACGAATTCACTGAACTCTAGAGAGAGAAACTATAGAGAGAAACTATAGAGAGAGAGAAGAAGAGTATTCTGCTACTTAACTACTTCCTTATTTCAGCTCTTCTTTAAAACGGTAGGGAATATTATTTCTTTTTATTCATGAAGAGAACTTCTGTTATTCCATTTCTTATTATTCTGTTGGAATAACCTGTATACGCGGTCTACCCTATACTTGGTGACATTCTTCTATTATTCTGTTGGAACATCCTGTCTGTGTGTTTTACACCGGACCTGGTTCCGTTTATTATTCTGTTGGAACATCCTGTCTGTGTGTTTTACACCGGACCTGGTTCCGTTTTATTATTATTCTGTTGGAATATCCTGTCTGTGTGTTTTACACCGGACCTGGTTCCATTATTTATTATTCTGTCGGAATATCCTGTCTGTGCGTTTACGCCGGACCTGGTTCCATTATTTATTATTCTGTTGGAATAACCTGTCTGTGCGGTCTATCGCATGCATGGTGATTTCTTTTGTTATTCCATTCTTTATTGTACTCAGTTGGTTAAGTTTTGACTTCTATACTCCATGAAATTTGTGGAATATCCTTGATAATTGCGTTTCATCCAGTATCTTTTCATGAAAATATTCTTCTAAGCATTCTTGAATTTTACTCCACAATGCAGTATCATGTTGACAATTTGGACGTTGTTAATTCCTGGATAAATTAATTCTTGAACTTGTTTTATTGAATTCTTATATCATTGTCATCATCCTCATGTTTATAAAATGTTGAAAGTCATCTGTGGCCTGTAGTGCATAGATGGACTTGGTATGATTATGACCAGGGATTATTCGGTATAATCATGACCGTAATGTTACAAATGATGTGGTAAAAGTCCTCATTGGCCCGTAGTGCATTGATGGACAGTTGTTGGCATGATCATGACCATTAATGAATACACGAATATCCTTGGCCGTAGTGCAGGGGTGATTCGATGATGTGGATTATTTTATTAAGCTGAGTCTCAGCGATCACAGTGTTGAAAAACCTTTTAAATCATAAAAGATAGTAGAGTTTATTTTCTACTTGACTCTTTTAATGGATTGCTTGTTCCGCTGCAGTTAAACTTGATGTCTATTATATTTTATCAGTTTAACATTGTTGAAGGCTAATGATAATTTATTCTGCATTATCTTAGTCATAATATTTTTGGAACTGATTTGGTATTTTTTATGAAAATGGTCTAGTTATGAGTAAATGAATTAAATATGTTTTGTGAGGAAAGAAAATTGGAAAATAGGATTTTATGGCTTGAGAATCCTATATGAGGTATATGCAGATTTTTGATGAGGGTTTTGGCTATTGATGATGAAATCTTAAGAGTTGACATTTTATGATGATTAAATGCATTAATTAGTAAAGTGTAAATAATTTAAATAAATTGTTTATAAGCTTAAGAAATGTTATTCTTTCAATATCATTATACCGAAATATTGGTATAGATTTTATTGTAGAATTTCTACCTTTTTGAGTCGAGGTTACTATTCATGAGTTACTATTCACGACAAAATTGGTTTCTTTTTCTAACAAAATTATAGTTGATTTATGAATATTGCTCTTGAAATTAAATCCATGTTTTGACCATATTATTTTTATAATCATATATAACATTTTTATAACCTTGATGTTGAAATTCTCTTTCGCTTGAGTGTAAAGATGGGTAAATTATTGGTATGATCATGACAATGGGTTCTCTTTGGCCAGTAGTGCAAAGTTGAATTGTTGACTGGTATGATCATGACCATTGAATTTATAATTGAATATCTTTAGCTTAAGTGCAAAGGTGAAATGATCAACATGGTTATAATTATTGTTTATATAAATTCTTAAATGATTATATATTCTTTGAGGTATTAATATATTTGGCATGTAGTGCAAATATGAATTGTTGAGGAATATCTTTGGCCTGTAGTGCAAAGATGAATTGTAGATGAATATCTTTGGCCCGTAGTGCAAAGATGACCTGTTGTTGAATATCTTTGGCCAGTAATGCAAAGATGAACGGTTGAGGAATATCTTTGGCCTGTAGTGCAAAGATGAATTGTAGATGAATATCTTTGGCCTGTAGTGCAAAGATGGTCTGTTGATGAATATCTTTGGCCCGTAGTGCAAAGATAAACTGTTGTTGAATATCTTTGGTCGTAGTGCAAAGATGGATTTATTAGTATGATTATGAACATGAACTGTGATTTGGTATAACCATGATCTTTGATGTTTCAGGTAAAGACATGTGATGAAAATATTCTTCGTCTTGGGTGCGAAGAAAAATTTAGAATCACAATTATGATTATGAGTTATTCATATGATTGTGGAAAGGAACTGTTGATTGATGTTACAGGGATAAAATATTATTGATGGATTTTTAACATGGAGAAGATAATAGACTTTATAGTCTATTTGACTCTTCTAATGGATTGCTCGTTCCGCTGCAACTATGGTTGAAAATTTTATCATTTACCATATGTTCTAAATCTCTGATTTATTATTGATGAAGGCTATTGATAATTTAATTATCTTTAGTCATGATATTCTTTACTGGGCTAGTTGTGCTCACCCTTTTGCTTCACAATTCCTTTCAGGTAATAAGAGTGTAGCCGAGCGAGGGTAACGGGGAAATAGAACAGTGGTCTCTAGCTGTGGATGTTCTCCCGAAGCAGTATAGAAAAGTTCATTTAGTAGTTATATTTGGTGAATCCAATAGGGTAAGGTGTACCCAACGTTGGAAGGGTGGTTTGCCACTATCATACAAGATGTCTAACGACATACAACCTCGTGTCATCATAAGACAGGGATGTGTTCATCCACTTGCTGAGTATATATACGAGCACTACCTATATAATCTTGGTGTTTGTTTAAAGTATAATTCTCAATTAGAGACAGTGGAGATAATGATAAGTCAAGAGAAGACTCACCATTGGGAAGAATATGATAGTAATCTTCTCATTTTTCTTTGGGGTCTATTGGGTCAACCAAGGATAATTCTGTGGCCATATGATATCTATCATAACCTAGACGCGTGGCCTCCCATGTACGAAGGTTTCCTTGAGCACTTCCCAAAGATTCTAATTTCTAAAACAGTTTTTGACTATACCTTTATGTAAGGTGTTATTGTGAGGTGATGTCCACGGTTGGAACATGAGTCACATTTGGTATATATTTGTATCCAAACTCACAGCATATGTGTTGTTGTATTTTGCACGACAATTGTTGTAATAAAGTTGTAGTTATTTTCTGTACCATGTATTTGACGACTCAGAATGGGTTGGGTGGAATGAACCTATTTTGGGGTCGTTACAAGGGTGCTTAGGTTAGAATTGAAAATCACACCAGAAACACAAGTTTCTCTCTCTTTCTCTCTCTATATTAGTGAGCGTATTCTTGTGAGTATTCTAATACTTTGAGTATTGCTATACGGTGCAAGTTCAAGTCATAACCTATATCCGGTGTTTCAACTAGAAGTACTATTTTTGTTGAGGTAAGGGATGTTATTTCTTCTTAAATGATATTATTTTCTTCAATATCATTATGCCGAAGTATTGATCTGAACTTTTTATCAAATTTAGAACTTTTCATGTCGGGGTTACTATTCATGAGTTACTATTCACGAGTTACTATTCACCGAAAAATAAAATTTTCTTCTTTTCGTCCAAAATATCTATTCTGAATACTAGCTTTGATTGTATCCATGTTTTGATTATTCTTGAATTTTACTCCACTATGATTATTTATGAGGTATTTTTAGACATGGAATAGCTGAAATACGAATCCTTAACATTTATTATTTTGTTTCACTGGATTCGTTTCCTTAAAAAAATATTTTTCATCATCCTCAGTTCTAAATGATGACATAAATGAATATCTTTGGCCTGTAGTGCAAAGATTAATGATTTCTGATGAATATCTTTGGCCCGTAGTGCAAAGATGAACAGGCGTTGAGGTGAACATGACCAACTGATTAATATCTTTGGCCTGTAGTGCAAAGATGACTATTTGATTCAAGATATTTATTGATTGATATTACAGGGATAAAATGTTGATGATGGGCTTTTAAATTCATAGATAATCGTAGATTTCATTCTCTACGTAACTTCTCTATGAATTATTATTTTCCGCTGCGAATATTGATTTAAAACTTGTTGTCTATTGCATTCTATTAAATTTTTCCCTGTTGAAGACTAACGATAATTTGTTGTATATTATCTTAGTCATAATATTCTTTACTGGGCTAGTTGAGCTCACCCTTTTCCTTGTTATTCTATTTTCTTCTCAGGAGGCGAGAATGTAGCGAGTACTAGTCGGGGTGTGGAATGATGGTTCAAGACAGTTGTTTTAGTAGTCCTCACTATTTTGTAAAATAGTGTATCAATAAGTATAATGGGTTCTTAGTTGAGTATGAATACTGTCTAGATGACAATATTTGTATTTAAACTCACAGTATATGTGTTGTCGTATTTTGCACGACAATTGTAATAATAAAGTTGTAGTTATTCTCTGTACCATGTATTTGGCGACTCAGAATGGGTTGGATGGATTGGACCTGTTCTGGGGGCGTCACAGTTGGTATCAGAGCTTAGGAATATGATCTCTGACGGAGATTAGGGAATAGAACTAGGAAGGGAGAGACGAGTAAATCCTTCGCTAGTGTGTCCTACCTAAGCCTATTTATTGGTCGGTCATAATATAGGGATATTATGTGATATGTTAATTTGTTAAATTAACCTTTGTTTTATGGCAGTATTTGAGAATGTCGACTGAGAATGTTAACAGTGGAGTAAATGAGACTATTCAATGACAAGTACTTTCCTGAAAGTATTCGTCTTATGAAGGAGGTAGAGTTTATTAGACTGGAGTAGAATAACATGACGGTGTCCCAGTACGAGGCAAAATTTGCAGAGTTGTCCAGGTTTGCACCTCATTTGGTAGAGAATGAGGAACGTATGACGCGGATGTTTCTGAGAGATTTGAAACCCGGCATACGTCAATATCTCATTTCTCATAAATTTTCTCTCTATTCAGATTTTGTCAACATGGCTCAATTATTAGAGCGAGATAGCGAGTATGGTCAATCGAGGGACCACAACCAGGATTATACCGGTGACAGCAGTCATCAGAACAACGATAACCAGTGGAGAAAGAAGAATACGGACAAGAACGGCAACCACTCTGGTGGTAATCGTGACCATGAGAATAGAAGAAGCGAGTCGGGAGGAGATTTTAAAAAGAGGAGATTCAACAATGACAATACGAAGACGTCAGCACCAGCAGTAACTGGTTCCAAGGGAGGAGAACGACCACCGGTCATATGCTATAAGTGCGGAAAAGAAGGACATATCAGCCCAAACTGTCCACAACAGTTTAAGGTATGTTATAACTGTGGAAAGGAAGGACATATCGCTCGAGATTGCACTGTAGCGAAACCAAGTCCAACGGGGGTGGTGACTTAAAAGGCTATCCCAGAAAAGTCAAAGTCTACGGTTCCTAGAAGAGCGTTTTTCGTGACTGGTCAGAATGCGAGGAACCCGAACGAAGTTAGCACGGGTTAGTTAATTATAAATTCTTGCGAAGTTTATACCTTATTAGATACCGGTTCTACCCATTCTTTTATCTCTCTTGCTTGCGTTCAACGTTTAAAATTGACTCCGGAGAAAATTAGACTTTGACTTATCTGTTGAAACTCCGTTAGGAGAAACTTTCATTACATCCACTGTTTATAAATCTTGTTTGATCCAAGTTGGCACCATCACATTACCTGTTGATCTTATCTCTTTAAAGATACTTGCTTTTGATGTGATTTTAGGAATTGATTGGTTAACTACTCATCATGCCAAAATTGATTGCTTTCGTAAGGTTGTTAGTTTTCATATTCCTAAGCAACCTGTTATTCAAATTCAAGCAACCAAACCATTGAAGTCAAACTCTTTCATATCAAGCCGTAAATTCATTCGTTTATTGAAAAACGGATGTCAAGCTTTCTTAGCTATGTTATGGACTTGAACAAAAATACGTCAGATTTGAATGATATTTCTATTGTTAGTAAATCCCTGACGTATTTCCTGAAAAATTTCTTGGCTTACTTCCAGAGCGTGATATTGAATTTTGTATCGACTTTGAACCCGGTACAAAACCCATTTCTAAAATCTCATATCGAATGGCTCCTATTGAACTTCAGGAGTTAAAAACTCAACTATAGAAGTTGATAACCGAGCCTCCATCTGGTGACTTCCTTTGTGGAATGCACTGAAGCCAGACTCTCCGTAGGGGATACCATATTCGTGTGGTAGTAAACTGATAGGTGTCATTGTGACGTGTTATCCAAGATTGGGATATGAGTCACAGTTGAGAGCAACCTAAGTCAGTAATCGAAATACGTAGCTTTCTAGTTATTATCGGAGATTCGTAAAAGGATTTTCTCGAATCGCTACTCCATTAACTCAGCTGACTCGAAAAGATACAAACTTCGAATGGACCGAGGAATGCGAGAAGAGCTTCCAAGAATTCAACATGCGACACCGACGTTGGCTCGAGCTGTTGAAAGATTTTGATCACATCATCCAATACTATCCTAGAAAAGTAAACGTGGTAGCTGACGCATTGATCGTATGCGAGTACGAGTGCGATATTGTTGAACACAAATACCTATTTTGTATAATTTATAAATGATAGAGATAGAGTTAATGACTCTAGGGACACACGTGATGATATACGAGTAAAATCGACTTTAATCGATAACGTTAAAGCCACTCAAGCTACAGACCTGGAGCTGATGAATATAAAGAAGAAGGTGCAAGAATGTGTTATTCTAGAAGTAAGAGTCGATGAAGAGAAGAAAGCTCAAGGCTTTAATTTATTTGAAATCCTCGATCGAGTAGGAACTGTGGCCTATAGACTCGCCTTAACGCTAAGTATGTCACGTGTTCATAACGTTATTTACGTATCGATGTTACGTAAATATGTGGACGACCCGAACCACGTTATTGAGTTAGAACCAAACGAGATAGCTGAAGACTTAACGTACGAAGAGGTACCTGTCAAGATCTTGGATAGGAAGGAGCATGTCCTACGCACGAAGGTCTTACCACAAGTTAAAGTTTTGTGGAGAAACCATGCTATTGAGGAAATGACCTGGGAGTTGGAAACGGAAATGAAAGCGAGGTATCCTCATCTTTTCAAAACACCAGGTACGTATGTCAATTTCGAGGACGAAATTTCATAAGGAGGGGAGGTTGTAAGACCCCAAATTATTAATAAATAAAATTTAATTTTCTCTATTTATTATTTTGAAATAGTAAGGGTTGATTTGATTAATGTGGTTAGTTATGGGTGAAATGCGCAAATATTTTAAATAAGCAAGTGGTTATAAAATATTCATTATTGTCGGGGAATATTCGCTTGGTCGTGGAATATTCTTACTGTCGGAGAATATTCGTACGACGGCGCAGTCTTTTGTGGGCCCCATAACGAAAAGCGATTGGATGAAGAAAATGACAAAAATAAGTTGTTTATAAATAACGGCGTAGTTGTTACCGTTAATACTGTTGGAATACCCGGTGGTTAAAACACAGTAATACGCGTTGTTGCACACTAGCACACGGTATTGCACCAATTATTGATTCTTACGTAAGAAGGCACTACTCAATAATGGTTACAGTAATTACTGTTCAATATTATATTGATTCAATAATTGCTGCGTTGATATTTTATATTACTGTTGTTTTAATAATTGTCACTACACAGTATTTTCTATTATCGGAACAATAATTCATATTATCTGAATAATATTATTAGATAACATTATTGGCAATATCTAGAAAGTTCTGTCTAAGGAGAGGTTTGGTCATCTAATTGCGCGCCAGTAAGGAGAGATCCTTATTGAAAAGCCCCCTCTTTCCTGGGAACGGCCTGGTTGCCAGTACTGTAGTTTTATAATATTATTTGTGTATAATTAATTATTGATTTATATGATGAGGAAAATAGTAATTTTATGTGGATATAGATAGAGAAAAATTTTAATGTGACAATTGTTGAAAATTAATATTTTATCTTTTTCTGATAAAATAATTCATTTAAATATATTATTTTAATAATATATTGAAGGTGATATTTTTACAATGAATGTGGGATATATGAGTATATGAGGAGGAAGAGTATTTTTGTGGCATTAAATGATTAACACATGTTTTGTGTGTTGGTGGACACAATTCTTGACCGAAAATTTATTATTGACTGTAAAATCGTCCGTTTGTGGATTTCGGTCAATTTTTGTTTGGAATTTGGAAAAACTTTCTTCTACAAAGTTGTAGAGAATTGAATTTCCTATAAAAACTCGCGAGATTCGAATTTTCTGATAAAAGAACTATTTATTATGAATTATTGAAGTTCCGAAGTTCTGAAATAATTGATTTTTGGAGTTTAAAATGTTTTTTTTAAGAAAAACGTTTTTTGTTGCAATTAAGTGGCTCACATGTGTTATACATGATCTGAAATTAGATTTCTTAGGTGGGCTTGACAATTTTATAAATATAATATTATTATATTCAATTTTCTGTTTTGGTGTTCTAAGCATTTTCCTATAAATAGGGTGCTTAGGTTAGAATTGAAAATCACACTAGAAACACAAGTTTCTCTCTCTTTCTCTCTTTATATTAGTGAGCTTATTCTTGTGAGTATTCTAATACTTTGAGTATTGCTATACGGTGCAAGTTCAAGTCATAACCTATATCTGGTGTTTCAACTAGAAGTACTATTTTTATTGAGGTAAGGGATGTTATTTCTTCTTAAATGATATTATTTTCTTCAATATCATTATGCCGAAGTATTGATCTAAACTTTTTATCAAATTTAGAACTTTTCATGTCGGGGTTACTATTCATGAGTTACTATTCACGAGTTACTATTCACCGAAAAATAAAATTTTATTCTTTTCGTCCAAAATATCTATTCTGGATACTAACTTTGATTGTATCCATGTTTTGATCATTCTTAAATTTTACTCCACTATGATTATTTATGAGGTATTTTTGGACATGGAATAGCTGAAATACGAATCCTTAACATTTATTATTTTGTTTCACTGGATTCGTTTTCTTAAAAAAATATTTTTCATCATCCTCAGTTCTAAATGATGACATAAATGAATATCTTTGGCCTGTAGTGCAAAGATTAATGATTTCTGATGAATATCTTTGGCCCGTAGTGCAAAGATGAACAGGCGTTGAGGTGAACATGACCAACTGATTAATATCTTTGGCCTGTAGTGTAAAGATGACTATTTGATTCAAGATATTTATTGATTGATATTACAGGGATAAAATATTGATGATGGGCTTTTAAATTCATAGATAATCGTAGATTTCATTCTCTACGTAACTTCTCTATGAATTATTATTTTCCGCTGCGAATATTGATTTAAAACTTGTTGTCTATTGTATTCTATTAAATTTTTCCCTGTTGAAGACTAACGATAATTTGTTGTATATTATCTTAGTCATAATATTCTTTACTGGGCTAGTTGAGCTCACCCTTTTCCTTGTTGTTCCATTTTCTTCTCAAGAGGCGAGAATGTAGCGAGTACTAGTCGGGGTGTGGAATGATGGTTCAAGACAGTTGTTTTAGTAGTCCTCACTATTTTATAAAATAGTGTATCAATAAGTATAATGAGTTCTTAGTTTAGTATGAATACTGTCTAGATGACAATATTTGTATTTAAACTCACAGTATATGTGTTGTCGTATTTTGCACGACAATTGTAATAATAAAGTTGTAGTTATTCTCTGTACCATGTATTTGGCGACTCAGAATGGGTTGGATGGATTGGACCTGTTCTGGGGGCGTCACAATACTACTGAATATCTTTGGCCTGTAGTGCAAAGATGTATGATTACCTGATGAATATCTTTGGCCTGTAGTGTAAAGGTGAACAGGTGTTGAGATGAACATGACTGACTGGTTATACAAATGAATATCTTTAGTCTGTAGTGCAAAGATGAATATTTGGATAAAGATGATTATTAATTGATGTTACAGGGATAAAATATTGATGATAGACTTTTAAATCTTAGAAGATAGTAGAATTCATTCTCTACTTGAGTCTTCTAATGGTTTGCTGTTTCCGCTGCAGTTGTTGATCTAAAACTTGTTGTCGATTACATTCTATCAGATTTTTCCCTGTTGAATACTAAGGATAATTTGTTGTATATTATCTTAGTCATAATATTCTTTACTGGGCTAGTTGAGCTCACCCTTTTCCTTTTTGTTTCATTTTTCTTCTCAGGAGGTGAGAACATAGCAGGATCTAGTCGGGATATGGAGTGATGGTTCTAGAAAGATGTTTTAACAGTCCTCACTATTTCTGTAAAATAGTGTTTGAATAATTGTAATGAGGACTTATTTGAGTATGCATATAGTTTAGAAGATAATATTTGTATTTAAACTCACAGTATGTGTTGTCGTATTTTACACGATAATTATATTATTAAAGTTGTAGTTTGCTTTCTGTACCATGTATTTGGCGACTCAGAATGGCTTGGATGGAATGGACTTATTTTGGGGTCGTCACACAAGGTACAGCAAGCAACAGTAACCTTTTCAGATTCTCTACCTCTAGTGAAATTATGCTCTGAAGCTATTTGATAAAATTTATGAGCTTATTCCGTTGCATATTTTTGTTCATGGTTCAATAGTTATAATTAATAGAAGGATAAATTTATAAAAGTATATTTTTATTTTGTTTTCGTTGGAACTCAAAAATGCAAGAAAAGAAAAATTTTAAATTTTCTATCAAAAACTCAGAAACAATACAAATGAAAACTTTAAGTTTTATATTCCTTTTTTTTTCTGTTTTAATTTAAGTTTTCTATTATTTTTTTTCCATCCAAAACTCAGAAACATAGTGTAAATGACTCTTATAAAAAATAAAATTATTGTGGAATAATAAGTTAATATCAAAATTTGTAGTACCATAAAAAGAGTTTTAGTTATAGTTAAATTAATCATAAGATTATATGGAATTATAAAAAATGTTTTACTTCTAGTAAAATTTTAAATCTATATCAAAAATCAAAAACCAACAACGAAGACAAAAAAATCAAGCCTTGTCTTATTATATATATATATATATATATATATATATATATATATATATATATATATATAGTGTAAGACCCCGAATTTTATGAAGTAAAAATATTCAATTTTTCTTATAATTACTATTCACTAAATGGTTAAATTGATAAAAGGTTAAAGTTAAGTTAAGGTGATATATGAAAATTTTTCTCAAAATAAATAAGTGACTATAAAATATTCATTGTTGTCGGGGAATATTCATTTGGTCGTGGAATATTCTTGTTATCGGGGAATATTCGTACGACGGCGCAACCATTTGTGTTTCCCATAATGGAAAATGGTTGGATGAAGGAAAACGACAAAGTATGAGTTTTTATAAATAACGGCGTAATTGTTACCGTTAACACTGTTAAATTACCCGGTGGTTAAAATACAGTAATACGCGTGGTTGCACAGTAGCACACGTTATTGCACAATATTGATGAATTATTGATCCTTACATAAGAAGGCACTACTCAATAATTATTACAGTAATTACTGTTCAATATTTTATTTCATTCCTGCGTTGATAGTTTATATTATTGTTGTTTCAATAATTGTCACTGCACAGTATTTCCCATTATCAGATCAATAATTCATATTATTTGAATAATGTTATTAGATAGCATTATTGGTAATGTCTAGAAAGTTATGTCGATGAGATGTTAAATAATTTAATTACACGCCAATAAGGAGAAATCCTTATCGAAAAGACCATTCTTTTCTGAGAACGGCCTGATTTTCATAATTGTGATTCTGTAATATTATTTGTGAATAATTAATTATTGATAAGAAAATATTTATTTGATGTGAAAACAAATAATAGATTTATTTATGTGGTTATAAATGAAAGAATTAGTGTTGAGGGATTTTATCAGTATTTTGTCGGAATGAAGGTTTTAAAAATCAAAACAGTGTTCTTAAAACTCTATTGCGTGAGTTATAATTTTAATCCGACCGTTGGATCGTTGTGATTTTTGGATATGTTATACATATATAAGTTGAGTATATGTCCATAAATTTTAAAACGTTAAAAATTAACGCATGATTTGTTATGAATTTTAAGAAGTGTTGAAAATCATCCGTTTGTGGGTTTCGGATATTTTCTGTCTGGAATGTAGAGAAACTTAAAGCTGTAAAATTGTAGAGAATTCGATTTAGTGTGGAATAGATATAAAATTTATATTTTTCTGGTAAAAAAACTATTTATTATGAATTGTTGAAGTTTCAAAAATTAAAATATTTTTATTAAAATTATGGGTGGGACCCACTTTTTTTTTTTTGAAAACGTGTGTTGGAAATTTTTTTCAAATATGATGGTTGGTCTTGGATGGTTGGTGGCGTAGGAATTGAGAAAAAAAAATATTATTTTATTAATTTAGTCTCATTTGGCGTTCTAGCATTTTTCTATAAATATGTGCTTAAGTTAGAATTGAAAAATACACCAGAAACAAATTTTTTCTCTATATTATCGAGCGTATTTTGTAAGTATTTAGATACTTTGAGAGTTGCTATTCAGTGCTAGTTTCATTCGGTATTACATCCGATATTTCAGTCAGAAATACTGTTATTTTGAGGTAAGGGATTGTAAGGGTTATTATGTTTTTCAGTTTCGTAATTTTTTCGACCCTCAAAAATTCAGAAAAAATTTGAAATGATAATTTGATGAGTTTTCTAGATTGTGTCCAAAAATGACGATTTTTGAATGTATAGATTATGAGTTATGAATTTTATGGGAACAAATTATTTTAAAAGTAAACCCTTATAACTCCTTGTGGTTAACTCCAAAATTGGTAAAATTTTTATTGGGATTACATGTATATAATAGCAGTATACTCTGTAAATTTCGTAATTTTTAGACAAAAGTATAGTTTATGATTAATGTCTAAATATTCGGCAGTTTTGGCCATATGAAAAATAGTAAATGAATTTTTAAAATTCTGAGAAAAATATATGTTCAATATGGGACTATATTCTGCTAAATTCCAGAAAAGAAAATTTTTTAGGACTGATTTAGAATTTTTTATGAAAATAGACTAGTTAAAATTTAGAAAATATGATTTTATGGCTTGAGAACCCTATATAAAGTATATACAGATTTTTTATGAGAGTTTTAGTTATTGGTGATGAAATCTTATGAATTTGACATTATTGGATGATTAAATGCATTAATTAGTAAAGTGTAAACAATTAAAATAGATTATTTTTAAGTTTAATAAATGATTAATATTGTGGTAATATTAATAATATTAGATTATTAAGTGATTTATAACATTTAGATTAAGGTGTTATAAAATTATTGGTTTAAAATATTATTTAATGATTAATAATATTAGTAAATGAATTTAATGTTATTATATAATGAATGATATTAAATGGAGTTTATAATATAATGAATAATGTTATTATCTTCGTTAAATATTCGTTGAAATATTATGTTCTGTTCAAATTATTTTTGATATAATATTATTCTTAAATTTTACTCCACAAACAGTATCATATTGATAATTTGGATATGATTGAATTATGGATAAATTAAATTGTTAAAGTCTTTAAAAATTTATCCTTTATCTCATGTATATAATTGTCATCATTCTCAGTTTATATTGTGTTGAAAGTTATCTATGACCAGTAGTGCATAGATGGACTTGGTATGATTATGACCAAGGATTATTCGGTATAATCATTACCGTAATGTTACAAACGATGTGGTAAGAGTCATATTTGGCCCGTAGTGTATAGATGGACTTGGTATGATTATGATCAGAAATTATTCGGTATAATCATGACCGTAATTGAAAACACGAATATCCTTGACCCGTAGTGCATGGATAATTCGTGGTCGTGATACTATTAAGCTGAGTCTCAGTATTATTGGTTTTACAGTTATATATCTTTGGCCTGTAGTGTAAAGATGTACTGTTGGTCATTGATTTTATTGTTAATGAATATTTTTGGCATGTAGTGCAAAGTTGGACTGTTGATTTATTTGATTATAAATATGAAATGTGATTTAATTATAATCTGTGGTGGTTCAGGTGAAGACATGTGATGAGAGTTCTCTTTGTTTTGGGTATCACCAATAACTGTTGATGATTATTACAGGAATAAAATATTAATGTTGAATTTTTAATTTAGAGGAGATAGTAGACATTATGTTCTACTTGACTCTTCTAATGGATTGTTGATTCCGCTGCTGTTATGGTTGGAAACTTTTATCTTCTACTATATGTTCTAAATCTCTGATTTATTACTGATGAAGGCTATTGATAATTTAATTATCTTTAGTCATGATATTCTTTACTAGGCTATTTGTGCTCACCATTTTGCTTCACAATTCTTTTCAGGTAATAAGAGTGTAGCTGGGTCGAGCGGGAGTAACAGAAAAATAGAACGATGGTCTCTAGCTGTGGATGTTCTCCCTAAGCAGTATAGAAAAATGTGTTATATTTTATACATCATTTAGTAGTTATATTTGGTGAATCAAATAGGGTGAGACAAACCCAACGTTGGAAGCGTGTTTTGCCACTATCATATAAGATGTCTAACGACATGCGACTTCGTGTTATCATAAGACAGAGTTGTGCACATCCACTCGCTGAGTATATCTACGAGCACTACCTATATAATCTTGGAGTTTGGTTAAAATATAATTCTCAATTGAAAAAAAAAAGATAATTACATGTCAAGAAAATACTCACCATTGAAGAGAATATGATAATAATCTTCTCGTTTTTTTTTTGGGTCTATTGGGTTAACCAAGGATAATTTTGTGGGTATATGATATCTATCATAACCTAGACTCATGGTCTCCCATGTACGAAGGTTTCCTTGAGTATTTTCTGAAAATTTTAATTTTTAAAACAGTTATTGACTGTACCTTTATGTAAGGTGCCATTGTAACATGCTATCCACGGTTGGGACATAAGTCACAGTTGGTATATATTTGTATTAAAATTCACAACATATGTATTGTTATATTTTGCACGACAATTGTAGTAATAAAGTTGTAGTTATTTTTTGTATCATGTATTTAGCGACTCATAATAGATTAGATGAATTGGACCTATTTTGGGGGCGTCACATATAGAAGACCAAAAGATTAAGTTTTGTCTTATTATATATTTACATAATTATAAATCTATACCAAAGATCCAAAGAGGAAGACCAATAAATTAAATTTTATCTTATTGTATATTTATATATACTACTGAGAATATGATCTTTTTTTTATTAGTAGTAAATGTATAATATCCAAAACGGTAACTTTATCCAAACATTTAAATAATTTTGGACGAAACAAACATAAAATGAAATTATTTTAATTTATCACATTAATAATCACATTCAAAATAAATATGTGAGTAAGATTATTTAATCATAAAATTGTTTAATCGTGTGATTAATAAAGTTAGAATTATAATCTATGTGAATATAGTTCCAGTTGATAATTTTTATAAATAAATATGACCTAAATGTCATAACGTTTATGAGTAAAACATTGTAATAATTATTAATGAACTCTTGTAATAAATTTTTACTAAATCTCATAGTAGTGAAGATTTATTTTTTTTTGACACAACAAAAATAAGATCTAGTAGAGTTGTTTAGTTATTCCCAACCGCTTAAAATAATTAGTTTCGAATTTTATGAAATAAAAGTATTTAATTTTTCTTATAATTATTATTCTATTTAGTAAACGATTAAATTGATAAAATGTGACGCCCCCAAAATTAGGTATACATCACCCATCTTGGGTCGTCAGATACATAGTACAGAATACAAATACAACTTATTAATACATCTGTCGTGTACAATACGACAAAACATAAACTGTGAGTTTGAATACAAATATTATCTTCTAGAGAGTATTCATACTCAAAAGGAGTCCTCATTACATTTATTAACACACCATTACATAGAATAGTGAGGACTACTAACTAATACTATCATTCGGACCATCACTCCGTTCCCCGACTTGTCCCAGCTACGTTCTCATTTCCTGAAGAGAACAGTGAAAGAAAGGGTGAGCTCAACTAGCCCAGTAAGAAATATTATGACTAAGATAATGCAGAATAAATTATCATTAGCCTTCAACAATGTTAAACTGATAAAATATAATAGACATCAAGTTTAACTGCAGCGGAACAAGCAATCCATTAAAAGAGTCAAGTAGAAAATAAACTCTACTATCTTTTATGATTTAAAAGGTTTTTCAACACTGTGATCGCTGAGACTCAGCTTAATAAAATAATCCACATCATCGAATCACCCCTGCACTACGGCCAAGGATATTCGTGTATTCATTAATGGTCATGATCATGCCAACAACTGTCCATCAATGCACTACGGGCCAATGAGGACTTTTACCACATCATTTGTAACATTACGGTCATGATTATACCGAATAATCCCTGGTCATAATCATACCAAGTCCATCTATGCACTACAGGCCACAGATGACTTTCAACATTTTATAAACATGAGGATGATGACAATGATATAAGAATTCAATAAAACAAGTTCAAGAATTAATTTATCCAGGAATTAACAACGTCCAAATTGTCAACATGATACTGCATTGTGGAGTAAAATTCAAGAATGCTTAGAAGAATATTTTCATGAAAAGATACTGGATGAAACGCAACTATCAAGGATATTCCACAAATTTCATGGAGTATAGAAGTCAAAACTTAACCAACTGAGTACAATAAAGAATGGAATAACAAAAGAAATCACCATGCATGCGATAGACCGCACAGACAGGTTATTCCAACAGAATAATAAATAATGGAACCAGGTCCGGCGTAAACGCACAGACAGGATATTCCGACAGAATAATAAATAATGGAACCAGGTCCGGTGTAAAACACACAGACAGGATATTCCAACAGAATAATAATAAAACGGAACCAGGTCCGGTGTAAAACACACAGACAGGATGTTCCAACAGAATAATAAACGGAACCAGGTCCGGTGTAAAACACACAGACAGGATGTTCCAACAGAATAATAGAAGAATGTCACCAAGTATAGGGTAGACCGCGTATACTGGTTATTCCAACAGAATAATAAGAATGGAATAACAGAAGTTCTCTTCATGAATATAAAAGAAATAATATTCCCTACCGTTTTAAAGAAGAGCTGAAATAAGGAAGTAGTTAAGTAGCAGAATACTCTTCTTCTCTCTCTCTATAGTTTCTCTCTATAGTTTCTCTCTCTAGAGTTCAGTGAATTCGTAAGAAATAATGAAGGAATGAGCTGCTATTTATAGAAAAATAGAATGCATAGTAACTAATCCATGAACGGTCCAGATTGATTACTTTAATCTGACGGTCCATATTTAAAGAAAAATCTTTTAAATAAAATAAAATATATTCTATTTATAGAATAACTTTAATAAAGTATTTTGTTTTATATAAAAAGATGTTTCTGTTTTATTACGTTAATAATACGAATAAAACAAAACGTCATTATCGCTAAATAATTCATATTATTAACTGACAATAATTGAATCAAACTGAGTGACTTCTCACATAAGCATTAATAATCAATACCGTGTGCTACTATGCAACCACACGTATTACTGTACTTTTACTACCGAGTAGTTCAACAGTAACAATGGTAAAATTTCCGCCGTTATTTTTAATAAAATATTTTTGTCGTTTTCTCAATCCGACAATAATTCCGTTGTGGGGTCCACCAATGATTGTGTCGTTGTACGAATATTCCCTGTTAAAACGAATATTCCCCGACCAATCGAATATTATATAACAACTTGCGTACTTTGCAAAATTTATAAATATTACCCACAACTATAACATTATATCAAATTAACTCCATAATATTCAAAAATGATATTTATAGAAAATTCATCTTTATTTATAAAAGTTGGGGTCTTACAACCTCCCCTTCTTATGAAATTTCGCCCTCGAAATTAGGGTACGTACCTGGTATGTCGAAGAGGTAAGGATACCTTGATTTCATTTCTGATTCTAACTCCCAAGTCATTTCCTCAACATCGTGGTTTCTCCACAAAACTTTGACTTGAGGTATAACCTTGGAGCGTAGAATATGTTCCTTCTTATCCAAGATTTGAACAGGAACTTCTTCATACGTCAAATCCTCCGCTATTTCGTCCGGTTCTAACTCAATAATGTGGTTCGGGTCTTCCACATATTTGCGTAACATGGATATGTGGAAAACGTTATGAACACGAGACATACTTGGCGGTAAAGCGAGTCTATAAGCCACAGTTCCTACTCGATCGAGGATTAAAAATGGACCGATGAATCGAGGATTTAGCTTTCCTCTCTTTCCAAATCTCGTAACTCCTTTCCATGGAGCAACACGTAAGAACACATGATCTCCTACATCAAATTCCACGTCCTTTCGATGAAGATCAGCATAACTCTTTTGTCGATCTTGTGAGGTTTTTATACGTTGTCGGATCGTTTGAATCTTTTCTGTAGTCATACGTACCAACTCCGGTCCCAACAACGTTGCTTCGCCCACCTCATCCCAGCATACTGGAGAACGACATTTTCTTCCATACAATGCTTCGAATGGAGCCATGCCAATACTTGCTTGATAACTGTTGTTGTAGGAAAACTCCACCAATGGTAAGAACTTGTCCCAACTTCCCTTGAAGTCAAAGACACAGAGTCTTAATAGATCTTCAAGAGTTTGAATAGTCCTCTCTGATTGTCCGTCCGTCTGAGGATGATATGCTGAACTAAATCGTAACTCCGTGCCCATAGCTTTTTGTAAACTAACCCAAAATCGTGAAGTGAATCTTGGGTCTCGATCAGAAACTATGGATACTGGCATACCATGCAGTCTTACAATCTCGTTTATGTACATACGAGCAAGACGTTCAAGTGTATAAGTTTCTCGTATCGGTAAGAAATGAGCAGACTTGGTCAATCTATCAACAATGACCCAAATCGCATCAATACCTTGAGAAACCCTAGGAAGACCGGTAACGAAATCCATGGTAATGTGCTCCCACTTCCATTCTGGAATTTCAAGTGGTTGCAATGGACCTTTTGGTACTTGATGCTCCGCTTTGACTCGTTGACAAGTTAGACACCTTGAGATAAACAACGCTATCTCTCTCTTCATATTGCTCCACCAAAATGTATGACGAAGATCATGATACATTTTGGTACTTCCAGGATGGATTGCAAACGGTGTGTTGTGCGCCTCCATCATGATTTCATACTTTAAATCAGGGTTGTTAGGAACACAAAGTCTGGAGTTGACTCGAAGTATTCCTTCTTCATCGATTCTTGCTTCCGGCATAGCACCTTCTTGCACTTTCTTCCTCATACGCATCAGCTCCAGGTCTGTAGCTTGAGCAGCTTTAACTTTATCGATTAAAGTCGGTTCTACTCGTATATTCGCCATCATCACATGGGTCCCTGGAGTCTTTAACTCTATCTCCATCCTTTGCAAGTCACACAAAATGGGCCTTTGTGTTGTTAATATTGCACTTGTACTTGCATATGATCTTCTACTCAATGCGTCAGCTACCACGTTCGCTTTTCCAGGATGGTATTGAATGGTATGATCATAATCTTTCAACAGTTCAAGCCAACGTCGTTGTCGCATGTTGAGTTCCTTTTGAGTGAAGAAATATTTGAGGCTTTTATGATCCGTAAAGATCTCCACTTTCTCCCCATACAAGTAATGCCTCCAAATTTTAAGTGCAAAGACAACAGCTGCCAACTCTAGATCATGAGTAGGATAATTCCTCTCATATTCCTTGAGTTGTCTTGATGCATAGGCTATGACTTTTCCATGTTGCATGAGAACGCATCCCAACCCTTTGCTCGAAGCATCACTGTAGATGACAAATCCCTCCGAGCCAGATGGTATTGTTAGAACAGGTGCTGAAATGAGTCTCCTCTTGAGTTCTTGAAAACTCTGCTCACATTCTTCGCTCCAACCAAACTTTGTATCTTTCCGAGTCAGCTGAGTTAATGGAGTAGCGATTCGAGAAAATCCTTCCACGAATCTCCGATAATAACCAGCTAAACCAAGAAAGCTACGTACCTCGGTCACTGATTTAGGTTGCTCCCAGCTTTGAATAGCTTCAATCTTTGCCGGGTCAACAGATATTCCACGACTTGATACTACGTGCCCAAGGAATGCTACCTCTTCCAGCCAGAACTCGCATTTCTTCAACTTGGCATAAAGTTTGTATTCACGAAGCTTTTGGAGTACCAGCCTCAAGTGTTGCTCATGATCTTCACGGCTTTTGGAATAAATAAGGATGTCATCAATAAAGACGACCACAAAGTGATCCAAATATTCCTTGAATACCCGGTTCATCATATCCATGAAGGCAGCAGGAGCATTAGTCAATCCAAAAGACATAACTAAGAATTCATAATGCCCGTACCGAGTTCTAAAAGCCGTCTTTGGAATATCCTCAGTTCTAACCTTCAGCTGATGATATCCAGAACGAAGATCGATCTTTGAAAAGAATTGTGCTCCTTGCAACTGGTCAAACAGGTCATCAATACGTGGCAATGGGTACCTATTTTTGATGGTGACATGATTCAACTCCCGATAATCAATACAAAGTCGCATACTCCCATCTTTCTTCTTCACGAACAGAACAGGAGCACCCCAAGGAGAAGTACTAGGACGAATAAAACCAATGTCTAACAATTCCTGCAGTTGGGTCTTTAACTCCTGAAGTTCAATAGGAGCCATTCGATATGGGGCTTTGGAAATGGGTTTTGTACCGGGTTCAAGGTCGATACAAAATTCAATTTCACGCTCTGGGGGTAGGCCAGGAAGTTCTTCGGGAAATACGTCAGGAAATTTATTAACAACAGAAATATCATTCAAAGCTGACGTATTTTTGTTTAGATCTGTGACATGAGCTAAGAAAGCTTGACATCCGTTTTTCAATAAACGAATAGCTTTATGGCTTGAGATGACAGCGATTGATTTTAATGGTTTGGTTGCTTGAATTCGCATAATAGGTCGATTAGGAATATGAAAGCTAACAACCTTACGAAAACAATCAATTTTTGCATGATGAGTAGTTAACCAATCAATCCCTAGAATCACGTCAAATGCAAGTATTTTTAATGAAATAAGATCGACAGGTAATGTGTGGGTACCAACTTGAACCAAACAAGACTTATAAACCGTGGATGTAATGAAGGTTTCTCCCAATGGAGTTTCAACTGCTAAGTCAAAGTCTAATTTCTCCGGAATCAAATTTAATCGATGAGCGCAAGTAGGAGAAATAAAAGAATGGGTTGAACCGGTATCAAATAAAGTATAGACTTCGTTAGAGTTTATGATAAGCTTACCCGTGATGACCTCATTCGGGTTCCTTGCTTTCTGGGAGGTCACAACAAACGCTCTCCCTTGCACAACCGGTTTTGACTTTTCTGGGACGGCCTTTGGTGCCTCCATCCTAGCTGAATTTGTCTTCGGTAAACGACAAAATCGGGCTAAATGACCTTCTCTTCCACAATTATAACATGCTTTGGACGGCATCGCGCAGTTTGGACTGATGTGCCCCTCCCCTCCGCATTTGAAACATATGATAGGTGGTCGTTCTCCTTCCTTAACGACAGGTGCTGGTGCTGACGTCTTTCCATCATTGTTGAATCTCCTCTTCTTGAAATGTCCATTCTTATTGTTTTGGCCCTGATTACCACCGAAGTGGTTACCATTTCTGGCCTGTTGATTCCCTCCACGCTTGTTGTCACCGCTTCGATGACTGCTCTCACTGGTATTATCATTTTGCCGGCTGCTCTCTTTTGGTTGCGTTGTCTCGTTATCGCGCTCCACCAACTGAGCCCTATTTACAACATCTGAATACAAACACAGTTTATGAGAAACAAGATGTTGACGTATCTCCGGCTTCAAACCTCTTAAAAACATCCGCGTCATTCTTTCTTCATTATCCACCAGGTGGGACGCAAACCGGGATAACTCCGCAAATTTTGCCTCGTACTGCGACACGGTCATATTATTCTGCTCCAATTTGATGAACTCCACCTCCTTCATGTGACGAATACTCTCGGGAAAGTATTTGTCGTTAAACAGCTCTTGGAACTTCTCCCAAGACATCTTCAGTGCGGCAGGTTGAGTACGCTTTATCGATTCCCACCAGTAATCTGCCTCTCCTCGCAACATAAAGGCGGCAAAGGGAACCTTTTGCTCCTCGGAGCAACCCAAGACATCAAATATCTTGGTGATCTGCTTTATCCATGTTTCAGCTACAAGTGGTTTGGGTTCTCCCTTAAACTCCGGTGGTCCCAGCTCCTTAAACTGTTTAGCGGTGACCGCCTGAGAGTTTCCAGTATTTCCACCTACGTTGTGGACAGGAGCCGCTTTCACCTGTTGTTGCATGAATTGCATAAAGCCTCTGAACATTTGATCATTCATCATTTGGTCAGTGTTGTTGTTTGCATGAGGATTGTCACCTTCCTGATGCACATTATCCTGATTATTGATATGTGGTGAATCAACAGTCGTCTGTGCTCCATTGCTATTCTCAACATTCTCAGATGCCATTTTCAGATACTGCCACAAAATAAAAATTAATTGATATGTCATATATTATCCTTATATTATGACCGACCAATTAAATACCATGCAAATAAACTTAGGTAGGTCATACTAGCGAAGGAATTCCCCGTCTCTCCCCTCCTAGTTCTATTCTCACATCTTAGCCAGGGATCATATCCCTAAGCTCTGATACCAACTGTGACGCCCCCAAAATTAGGTATACATCACCCATCTTGGGTCGTCAGATACATAGTACAGAATACAAATACAACTTACTAATACAACTGTCGTGTACAATACGACAAAACATAAACTGTGAGTTTGAATACAAATATTATCTTCTAGAGAGTATTCATACTCAAAAGGAGTCCTCATTACATTTATTAACACACCATTACATAGAATAGTGAGGACTACTAACTAATACTATCATTCGGACCATCACTCCGTTCCCCGACTTGTCCCAGCTACGTTCTCATTTCCTGAAGAGAACAGTGAAAGAAAGGGTGAGCTCAACTAGCCCAGTAAGAAATATTATGACTAAGATAATGCAGAATAAATTATCATTAGCCTTCAACAATGTTAAACTGATAAAATATAATAGACATCAAGTTTAACTGCAGCGGAACAAGCAATCCATTAAAAGAGTCAAGTAGAAAATAAACTCTACTATCTTTTATGATTTAAAAGGTTTTTCAACACTGTGATCGCTGAGACTCAGCTTAATAAAATAATCCACATCATCGAATCACCCCTGCACTACGGCCAAGGATATTCGTGTATTCATTAATGGTCATGATCATGCCAACAACTGTCCATCAATGCACTACGGGCCAATGAGGACTTTTACCACATCATTTGTAACATTACGGTCATGATTATACCGAATAATCCCTGGTCATAATCATACCAAGTCCATCTATGCACTACAGGCCACAGATGACTTTCAACATTTTATAAACATGAGGATGATGACAATGATATAAGAATTCAATAAAACAAGTTCAAGAATTAATTTATCCAGGAATTAACAACGTCCAAATTGTCAACATGATACTGCTTTGTGGAGTAAAATTCAAGAATGCTTAGAAGAATATTTTCATGAAAAGATACTGGATGAAACGCAATTATCAAGGATATTCCACAAATTTCATGGAGTATAGAAGTCAAAACTTAACCAACTGAGTACAATAAAGAATGGAATAACAAAAGAAATCACCATGCATGCGATAGACCGCACAGACAGGTTATTCCAACAGAATAATAAATAATGGAACCAGGTCCGGCGTAAACGCACAGACAGGATATTCCGACAGAATAATAAATAATGGAACCAGGTCCGGTGTAAAACACACAGACAGGATATTCCAACAGAATAATAATAAAACGGAACCAGGTCCGGTGTAAAACACACAGACAGGATGTTCCAACAGAATAATAAACGGAACCAGGTCCGGTGTAAAACACACAGACAGGATGTTCCAACAGAATAATAGAAGAATGTCACCAAGTATAGGGTAGACCGCGTATACTGGTTATTCCAACAGAATAATAAGAATGGAATAACAGAAGTTCTCTTCATGAATATAAAAGAAATAATATTCCCTACCGTTTTAAAGAAGAGCTGAAGTAAGGAAGTAGTTAAGTAGCAGAATACTCTTCTTCTCTCTCTCTATAGTTTCTCTCTATAGTTTCTCTCTCTAGAGTTCAGTGAATTCGTAAGAAATAATGAAGGAATGAGCTGCTATTTATAGAAAAATAGAATGCATAGTAACTAATCCATGAACGGTCCAGATTGATTACTTTAATCTGACGGTCCATATTTAAAGAAAAATCTTTTAAATAAAATATAATATATTCTATTTATAGAATAACTTTAATAAAGTATTTTGTTTTATATAAAAAGATGTTTCTGTTTTATTACGTTAATAATACGAATAAAACAAAACGTCATTATCGCTAAATAATTCATATTATTAACTGACAATAATTGAATCAAACTGAGTGACTTCTCACATAAGCATTAATAATCAATACCGTGTGCTACTATGCAACCACACGTATTACTGTACTTTTACTACCGAGTAGTTCAACAGCAACAATGGTAAAATTTCCGCCGTTATTTTTAATAAAATATTTTTGTCGTTTTCTCAATCCGACAATAATTCCGTTGTGGGGTCCACCAATGATTGTGTCGTTGTACGAATATTCCCTGTTAAAACGAATATTCCCCGACCAATCGAATATTATATAACAACTTGCGTACTTTGCAAAATTTATAAATATTACCCACAACTATAACATTATATCAAATTAACTCCATAATATTCAAAAATGATATTTATAAAAAAATTCATCTTTATTTATAAAAGTTGGGGTCTTACATAAAATGTTAAAGTTAAGGGTGATATATAAAAATTTTACAAAGTAAGAAAGTTATCATAAAATATTCGTTGTGTGGAGAATATTCGTTTGGTTAGGAAATATTCTTTTTTATAGAAAAATATTTGTACGACGGCGCAATCATTGGTGGACCCCACAACGAAATAACTGCCGAATATAGAAAGCGACATAAATAATATTTTTATAAAAATAACAACAAAATTTTTACCGTTAAACTGTTAAAATATCCGATGATAAAAGTACAGTAATACACATTTTTTCACAGTGACACGCGGTATTGCAAATTATCTCTGATTATTGATGTTTACGTAAGAAGTCACTCAATTTCATTTAATAATTGACACAGTAGTTGCTGCATAATATTTTATATTATTGATTCAATTATTGTCACATTATCATGCTCACTCTTTTGCTTCACAATTCATTCCAAGTAATAAGAATATAGATGAGTCGAGCGGGAATAACAGGGGAGTAGAGTGATGATTTGTGACTGTTAAAATTTCTCAATACATTATAAAATAACATGACAATAAAAAATTGTATTGAGAACTTAAAATGTGTGTGTCGTATTTTATACGTCATTTAATAGTTAATTTTGGTGAACAACAATATGGTGAGCTGAACTCGAATTTGGAAGTGTCAAAAATACACTCCATTAGAATGAGGAAGACATAAATTTTATCGTGTTTCTTTGAAAACTTGAAATATTTGTTACTGTATTTTATATGGTATTGTAATAATTTGAATGTGTATATTGTCGTATTATATTCAGTATAATATTTGTATTGAAACTCACAGTTTATGTGTTGTCATATTTTGTACGAGAGTTTAATAATTGTAAATAGAAAGATTTGTATTTAAATTTTTTAGTGTATATTTGACGACTCAAAATTAGTTGTGTAGACATATTTTTGGGCGTCACAATTTGCATTTCAATTTTTATTTTTGTGTGATTTTTATGATTGCAATATTCATTACGAACATTGTTCATGGATTTTACGGTATAACCATCTATTTTTGTTAGATTTTACTGGCTGATGTCTGTTACTTCATTTGCGGATAAAAAATTAATGGATATGTCGGTTATTAGAAGGGAGAACCGCAAAAACACTAAAACAAAATGCAACTTTTCCAACTCTCTTAATTGAACATGGAAAACTGGAAATAATAAAAGAGCAAGTGAACTCATAACAAAGCTGACTCGGGTGAGTTCACACCGACCTAAACTCGCCCTAAACAAGAGACAAAAGAAACACAAACATTATGATCCGCGTCAAACGAAATCCTCGAATCACAGCCACTCATCAATCACAACCCACTAATCATAACCAAGCTCGAGGATCGAGGCCAATTCAAATTCCTGAATCCATCCGTTGAGAACTCGGAGTCCATACTTCTCTCTCAACGTTCAAACCGACCTAACTCGCTATATAAACCTTCATCAATCTATTCCTTCCTTCATAATTCAGTTCTTTGATTTTATCGGTAGAATCAGAACACCAATCTTCCCTCATCAATCTCCTGATTTGATCTCTCTTGGTAAAGAATCGTTCGCTATTAAAAACTTTTTTTCTTTCTTCTCGGTATCCGGCTGTTCATCATGATCTAGTTGCTTGGATCTTATAATCTAATTGCTGTTATTATTTGATTGTTCTTCAGTTTAATCGCAATACGAAATGGCTCGTACGAAGCAAACTGCTCGCAAGTCCACCGGTGGAAAAGCTCCACGAAAGCAACTTGCAACGAAGGTGTGCTTTTTTATATCGTTGATTCTGTCAAATTTATTGTTCTAATTTTATGTTTATTATCATATGAGATAAAACAGATGAAATTATTTTGTCCTTTCGATTCTGGTGCTTAATTTGTATATGCATATTCTCGGGTTTCAAATTCGTCATTTAGATTTTTAGGTTTCCGATTGTTTCTCTTGATACAATTTATTGTATGTAGGCTGCAAGGAAATCAGCCCCAACCACAGGCGGAGTGAAGAAACCCCACCGTTACCGCCCTGGAACCGTCGCCCTTCGTGAAATTAGGAAATACCAGAAGAGCACTGAGCTTCTCATCCGCAAATTGCCCTTCCAGCGACTTGTTCGTGAAATTGCGCAGGATTTCAAGACGGATTTGAGGTTCCAGAGCCACGCTGTGCTTGCGCTGCAGGAGGCTGCAGAGGCCTACCTCGTTGGGCTATTTGAGGATACGAATTTGTGCGCCATCCACGCCAAGCGTGTTACTATCATGCCGAAGGATATTCAGCTTGCTAGGCGGATTCGTGGCGAGCGTGCTTAAGCTTAGTTAGATTAGTATTTACTTTTACCATAGGATTCTCTGCTAGTTGTGAATGCACAGCTTACATACCCAAACTTTGAACTTAAGCTTTTGTTTTAGAATTGATGGATTTATGAATGTAAATTCATAATATTATATTTTAGTTTAATGAATTATTTATTTTTATGATTACAACATGTGTTTGTCAGAAAGTATTTTTGGGTGAATGAAAGAAATTGCAATCCCAGCTTTTACGATCTGTTTTTGAGTTTTAAAATAGATAGAAAAGAAAAAAATGGACGGAAAATTTAAGTTTTTTTTGTAATTTTTATGTTTGTGAGTTTTTTAATAAACGGAAAAGAAAAGAAATGGATAGAAAATTTGGCCACTTTTTCTGTTAAAGTTTTCCGTTTAAAATTGGTATGATTTGGACTGAAAATAAATTAGAATAAGTAATATTTTTATAATTTTCATATTAGTCCCAATTTTTAATATAATAAATTTTAAATTATAACTCATGTCTTTAATTTTAAATTTTTTATTTTTTTTCATTAAAAACTCAGAAACAATACAAAGGAAAATTTTAAATTTTTTATTTTTTTTTCTGTTTTAATTTAAGTTTTCTATTCTTTTTTTTTTTTCTATTCAAAACTCAGAAACAGAGCGTTAGAGTTATGGAAATATGGTGGAAACCTTTTGTGTGTAAGGTCTTGGTGTAACCATTCAAAGTTGAAGCCAAATTGGTGATAACTACCGAGTAGTCGGGGTATATACGTTTTTATATCATAATGGTGTTATCTTATTGTAATGGTTTTTATATATAGATTTGATTGGCCTAAATAAAATTGTCTGTTTGAATTGTATTATTTCCGTTTCTATTTAAATGATATTTTAGAGTTTTTTATTTGTTTATAATATTGATGGTTATTCAAATTTAGGTGAATTAATGACAATTTTTTTAAAATTATTTTTACTTTAATTATTTTTTGGTACTTTAAATTATTATTATGATAAATTAATGATTTAAGAGTATTATAGATAATTGAGTATTATATATTTAATATTTTTTAATTATTATTTTAATTTTTGTGTTTATTTTTAAAATGTCATTTAAATAGAGACAGAGGAATAATGTGTTCCTGTATATGTTTGGATTGTTGGGTTTTTAATGTTTTAGGAGTTGCATACTCCTTTTTTTTAGAGTTTGTGTATAAATATTAAAAAAATGATTATATAGTATTAAATATTTTTTGTATTAAAAAAATATTATTTATTGAGTAAAAAATAATAAGATAATTAAAATTATATTTATTATTTAGAGTAATATTAAAAATTAAATAATTATTTAATGCTTATTTTGATTTTTAAATAACAAAGAACAAAAATAATTCTCTCAAATAACTTGTATTAAGATGGAGTATAGTAATTTTTGGATGGAGTTTGAAATGTGAAAGGTTTTTTACATGCTTAATCAATGCCCAATGGTATCATCCAAACCCATTGGAATGTCAAGGTATGGTAATTATAAAGTTGGGATTCGATCATTGGAATATCAAGGAAAGAATGTGTGAGCTTATAAAAATTATTAATATAAAATTATCAAAAAAAAGTAAAAAAAAGCTAGGCCATTTGGAGACTATATTATCATAAACTATAATTTAAAAATTATTAATTCTAAAATTAAAGTCTTATTCAGATGTTTACTCCCTCCGTCTCAGGATAAAAGTCCTGGTGAACTTTTAACGCATATTAAAAAGAGAAATGAAATGATAAAATTATCCATAATAATATTTCATTAATCATTTTCAATGTAGGTGAGAGAGTGACTTATTATACTTATTAAATATGGAAAGAGAATTAGAATAAGAAAATTATTAGATATTTAATGATAAGGGTATAATAGAAAAAATTGTATAAAAGTTTGGTTATTAAAGGAAAGTAAACATTTAATATGAGACTATCCAAAATAGTAATAAAGACTTTTATCCTGAGATGAAGGGAGTATTTTTTATGAAATTATTCATGCGATTACTTAAAATAATAACATATTATGTTTGTTTTGTCTAGGATAATTTAAAAGATTGGATAAAAATTTACCGTTTGAATTATTATACTCACTAATAATAAAGATATTATATTCTTATTTGTTTGGGTATAGATATAGAATAAGATACATTTAATTTTTCTACAACTTTTTAGTCTCAATTGGTAAAGATTATAATACATAGGTGGACATATAATAGCTGTCGTTAGCACTCCAAAAATAATATTACTATCCAATCTACGAATTGAAATTTATTCAGTATAGCAGCAAAAGTGGAACCCACAGAAAAAGATATTGATTTAATTTATTCTATTGCCCATAAAATCTAAATAAACAATAAGTAAAAGTAGGGGGTTTTGAAATTTCTGATTATAACTAATAAAATTGTAACTAAAATATTAATAAGGAAAATCAATAAAGAGAAACTTTAGTTCAATATCATCGTTTATAATTAACAGGATAATCAAGCACAACACTATTTCTTCCTTCGACGAAATTAATAAGATTAATGCTCTAAATACAATAATAATATTCTAAATTATCTAAAAACTATTGTTAATTACAAGATTTATCAATTTCAAAATTCATCTGAATCACATCAATTTTATATTTCACATTAATATCTTAAATCGACTTTAAAAAGTTAATATTATTTATATAATTTAGAAGGGGGGGGGGGCAAGTTTAATAATCAAATAATACATTTTATGTTTTAAGAGTATATGCAGCATTCACACGTTTGTAAGTGGAAACGTTTTGAACTACTAGGCTGAAAGAAAACAAACTAAATACTTGGGTTTAAAAATTATTAAACTTTATATAACATGAATTTTTTTATAATAAAATAACAAGTAGATGCTTGATATACAGATTAATTGCACATTTAAATGAAAATTGAAATTTTCATGTAACTAGTCACCTGCTAACCAAAGGAAAAACTCAACCATGAAACATACAACTTTCAAGCTATAACATAACAATTAATTTATAGTTTCTGGTAGCAAAAAAATTATGTCCAAGTGTACTTTGTATAATTAAATTATTATTTAAAAATAAAATAAAACTCACATTTTTAGAGGAAAAGTATATATATATATATATTAGAACAAATAATCTGCAATAATATATTCTTAATTTGAAGCAAAAAGCTATTTTCAGTGTTCACAGGAAACATTTATTTGGTATAAAGAATCTAAGCCCATGTTTCTTTTTGGGAGTATAGATCTATTCTAAAAATCATTGAATTTGGATCCAAATTGCCTCGCTGGGAATATCCTGGTGAACCACGAACAGCATGTAAAACCCAGACGGAGCAATAGTACCCGACCCAGGTGCGGTAACCCGGATTTGATATTTGTAATACCCAACAATTTTGAAGTCCCAGCTTCCAAGGACCAACAATCTTTGATGCATTGAAAATGAGTGCGTGTTAAATGATGGTGCAACCATTGTCACCGTGACCAAATCTTTATTTACTACACCCGGAACTGAAAATCGAATCGGAACTTGTTGCCCGTATTGGATTATTGTTTGATTGATGGGAGAAATAATCGTTGGACGTAAGTAAGAAAATTTTGAATCTAAATATGGTGGAGAAAACGACTCCAAACTTAATTCAGTAGGAAATAAAACTCCCGTAAAATTATAATATTGATGAGGATCGCTACCACCGATAAGAACTCGACCATCACCTAATAAAATAGCTGTAGAATGGTACATTCGAGGAACGGTACCCGCGTTTTGGACCTCAAATCTTGACCCTATTTGATTTTCGGGTTGGTAGATAACGGGATTCAAAACCGGGAGCCGCCCAAGTTCCCATGCGGCCGTACCCGCTGATCCACCATTAATAATCAAAACCTTGCCATTTGGAAGTAACAACATGTCACCCATGACCCGGGCCAGAGGCATTTTCTCCATTACCCATTGGGGTGTCGGGTCGGTAATTTTAATTCTCCCACAAGTATCCAATGCTTGCACAAATTTACGATGTTTGGCACTGTTGTATGCTCCTTTCGGTGCACCACCACAAACCAACACTTCAGCTTCAATTTTATCTTCATGTAAATTCTTCAAGGGAAGAAGAACCGCAGAACCGGTGCTCGGATAATTCCGCGGATCCCCGTCGGGTATATCCGGGTAACTTTTCACTACCACATTATTTACATAATCAAATAATATAGACCTATTATTAGCGAATATAAATAAGTTCCCATCTACATTAAGAAAAACAAATGGGTACAAATTATTTTCAATAAACGGGTCAGTAGTCTGTGCCAAGAATGGCAATCTATAATAAGATTGGGTCGACCTGGTTTTCGGATAAAACTCGTAATTAAATTGGTGACGGCCGCCAATTATTATCTGACGGCCATCCGGCAAAATATGATTGGTAGCATACCATCTCTTTTGACTTAAACCGAAGTTTATTTCTTCCCAATCACAGTCATTGCATGGCTTGTAAACTCTGACCACGTGGGACCCGTTTTGGAACCCGCCGGTTTGGACCAACCTGCCGTCCGGCATGGCGGCTCCGGAGGAACACCAAACGTCGGTGAGGATCATAAGGGGACGTATAGTGTTTGTTGCGACGTCGTATTCAACCGAGTGGGCAGTGCAATCGATCTTCACGTCGTTGTCAATCGGGTCGAGCCGGCACTTGTGATCGGGTAATGAGATATTGGACAAACCATAGTCGGTTCGGTCAAACATGACAACCCGGTTGTTGTGGAGGAGTTGCATGTGCATGGCTGATATGCCAATGTTTGGTAGCAAAAGATCCCATTTGCCGCCGGATGCGGAGGCAGGGTGGCATGGAACGGCGGCTAGTAGGAGTAGCTGACAAAAGAGGAAGGAAGGAATAAGAGTTCTCCGAGACATGAGTTTTATTTACTTTTTTTGGATGTTTTGGGTAATTATATATCATGTGGTGTATATATATAAGGTTCGGGTGTGTGATTTTGTGTGTTTATGAAGCTAGGTAGGGGCTGGTTGGGTGCTTTAAATCCTTTTTTGAAGGTGTACCAAGGAGATATGGAATCACACGCAATCATATGGGATAAATAAATTTTTTAGTATTCATTAAATTTTAAATGAGTGATCATCAAAGTTTTGCGATAAAATTTTAAGATTTTTATTACCATGTACAAGTGTATAGATAAAAATGTTAATATATGATCATAAATTTATCTCGATCGATGTAAAATGTCTAACAATACTTTTGTTTCAATTAGATATATGATGACATGATAGTAGAAAAGTGTATATACATATGAGTGTACGATAAATTTATATCATATTAATGTGGGCAAAAATAAGTAAGGATTATTCTATTTTATTGATTACAATTTCATGTTAGTCACAATGCAAATCAACCATGAAATTGGTCGACGTACAATTAATTTTTCATAGAGATAACTTGTGGATAATGTCTCTCGATCACAACCTTTTTTTTATCGTAAAATATATCATTTTTTTTTGTTATAATTAAACCCAGTAACCTTTATAGTATCATTTATATTTTCTATTTTTTCCCCACAAAAATTTTATGGTTTATATTTGTGCTTATGAATATTACTATTTGTACTATCATAGCAAACAACTTAAATAGTCTTATTCTTATAAATTTTATTGGATGTATATTACATTGGTGGTAGTTTATTATAAATTATAAACTCTAGTATATATGAGATATATACAAATATTTCTGCATTAATTAAAAGTGACCTACTTTTTCTATTAGCATAAATCTTTCCTCCCAAATTATGTTTCAGCAATTTATCATTGAATACTCTCTTATAGTAAAGTGGAAGGATAATAGATAATACGTACAGAGGGAATATCAGCAAATTTAATTTCTTTCCTTTTTTGTTGTACCCAATTGATTTCATCGATCTTCAAGAAATAAATAATTTGCTTGATTACAGCTGGAATAGTTAATTTTCAGGACTTTAATTAACTTAAACAATGGAATGATAAATTGTGCTACAAACACTCCTTATTTAATGAACATTTTGGGGTTTGATATATAGGCGTGCTAACTACTAAATGTGAGTTACACCAACGTATATATGAACTTAAATGGAATACAAAATCAAATGCATGAAAAATAATAATTAAAATTTAACGTCAAAACATTATAAAAAATATTTGAATATTAATTACTACCTTAAATTATTAACCATTTTTTCAATTCGTTGATCAACTTTTCAATTTTTTCAATAAAGTCATTATTAAATTATAATTTTTTTTCTACTTTCGTTCAATTGGACCTGTCACGCCATAAATTGATTACGTAACCCCGCCAACTAGACTAATCTTTAAAACTATTATTTCAAATGAAATTTTACATTTATTAAATGTCTAAGGGTAAAAAGATCAAATCACTATAATAACTTTATATCACTTCTATCTCTCATTTTTCATCAAAGCAAAGAACAATCAAATGCAAATCCAGATCCAAACGAACAATCAGTTCGTTAAAATAAAAAATAGGAGAAATTCATTGAAAATTTTCAATTCAATTAATTTGCTCCCATCGTTGATTAACCCGAGATAATGGAAACGATGACTGTTATTTGGACGGAGATGGATTGGTGCGTGGGTTGAAAAAATGGGTGATTATAGAACGAAGGCATGACTTTAATGTTAGACAAAAGTGGTATCTCAAACTAATTGATAACCCGTGCAATGTACGGGCTGGTTTGAATAATAAATTTCTTAATTTGTCAGACATTCATCTTAAAAAGGGACTGAAAATACACAATTCATGTAACAACGTAAACTCATATCCGACAATTTCAAATTAAGTCATTAGTTCAGTCAATATTAGAGAAAAGAACTTACCTTGAAATTGTACAATAACACCAATTTGATTATTACTTACCAACTAATTCAGTTTCGAAGTTCATTATAAAAATGTTAGGCCAGTAGAAAAGTCCCAACATATGCTGTATTTTAACTTAACAATTCACCCCATGAATTCACAACACTCCAAACTATAAAACTATGACCCAAACAAATTCTTTATTGCCACCAGTAATACTCGTAAACTCTATTGTCTTCTTTTATGTCTAAATTTGTATAACAGTAATAATAAGAAATAAGGTCACCAACCAATTATTAAATGATGAAGGATAATTACACCTTTCAAGAAAGTACAGGATGCCTACGGTTTTTTCATATTTCAAAGTAGAAAGCTATACCACAAAAAGAAGAAAGGGAAAAAATATTTGCAAATAAGTGTTCACCTTTCTTTCATAACAAAGCACTCAAGTCGAACCAAAACTGAAGAAACAATATATGAAGCTGGTCTCTTTCTCGAGTTACCTATTTCAATTATTTTTGAGGTGCTAAGCATTATACAACTTTCTTCAATTTCGTTTTCTTATAATTACTTACCAAACTAATGAAATTAATACAGAAAGAAAATCAAAAATAAAACCAAAAAACTAACCCATTGCAAGTTCAAATCTAAAATGAATAAAATTAAGTTTCAGAAATAAAAATGCACCTCATAATCATGTCGTTGAGCACCGTTTACTTCTAGGGCTTCAACATCGAATGAATCAACTCGAGGTCCCGTTCGAATCAGTCTCATATCCGCATTATCATCCGATGAGTCCAATCCATTTTGTGCCGGCAAATCCTCATCGTCCTCATAATCATCATTATAATTATCCGAATCATCATCGTTCTCACCATCATCATGATTCAATTGAATCCACAGATGATAACCTTCCGTTCTCCCTATCTTTGTCCAATCCTTCTTCTGCCATATCTCACCTCAAAAAATCACCAACAAATTAAAAGACAGTGTATCAGGAAAAAATCACCAACAAATCAGATAACACCCACAAATTAAAAGACAGTGTATCAAGAAAAAATCAGAAAACAGTTGATAATTAAAAAAAATTCACAATTTTGAAGATAAGGATCTATACATGTTTATAAAGTACAAAAAACTGAAACTGCATATCATATTCTCATATGATATGACCCAAATGAGAGAGTAGACATTTTCAAATTCATAAGTATCAGCTTTATATTCCACAATGCATCAGTAATAGACTATAAGTATAATCCAACTAATAGTAACAGTGTTCTCAAAAAGGCCACGTTGGCAGCCTGAAATTTTCAAGTATAAAGTTAGGGAGTCATTATTATAATAGTCACTGAGCCATAAATTTACACACTATTATAATAGTCTCTAAACCATAAAATTAGACTTTCTAGAGTCCGCAAATACTCGTACTGCATCTCCATGCTCAAGGTTTGTAACCTTAGTACCTGACTATTTTCAGCTGCATCATTTCTCTTTCTCACCCCTAAGTATAAAAAACCAAAATCAAAGGAAACATAAAACTCAATTAAATAACTCAAAATTAACGAAATGTGACAATGTTTTATAATTCTGATATAAACACAGAAATTAAACTTGAAACATTTCTAATTTGCAAAAATATCCAACTTCAAGAATATAAAAACACCCAGCAAAAAAGGTAAATTTAAGTAGCAAACACAAATTATGTGGCAACAATGAAAACTTCTGGACAAAAAACCTATACATAGATCAAACTATTCAACACGGGCATTTCTCCATAACTAAACAAAACCCATAAGCTAGAATGCAATTTAATCAACCCCTATATATAAAAAGAATTGCAAAATTTACAAATCATTAATGGGAGACTTATTGTTCTGTTCAACAGAGGAACTCTGACTCCCCAAAAGCCATTTGAAATATAATTCAGCACATTTGAAATGTAATTCAGCATAAAAAATAAATATGTAATTCGACAAAAATAAATTTTTCATAAAAAACGATAAGAATTTTACCGTTAAACTCTTGAAATACCCGGTGATAAAAGTACAGTAATACGCGTTATTGCAAAGTAGCACACGGTATTGCACAATATCTTTGATTATTGACGCTTACGTAAGAAGTCACTCAATTTTATTCAATAATTATCACAAAAGTTGTTGCATAGTATCTCATATTATTGATTCAATTATTGTCACAGTATCATTTGCACAATACTTTGTATTATTAAATCAATAATTGACACGACACAGTTACTTATATTATTATTAGCATTACTGACAATAACTACAGAGTTATATCGAGTAAAGGGATTAGGTTATTTAATTGTGCACCAGCAGGAGAAATTCTTATCAGAAAGCTCCCTCTTTCTTGGGAACGATCTGATTGTCAATATTGTGAGTTATAATATTAATGATGAATAATTCTTGAAAAATTAAAAATATGTTGATTAAAGATAAGTGATTTGTGTTAGATATTTATTCAGTATTGATAAATAGAGGGGTTTGTCATAAAGCGTTTGTTGTAAGTTTGACTTATTATTTCATGCACCCCATGTGCCAATTTGTCAAACCGCCGATAGAAAGTTATTTAATTTTTTTTTATTATTATAATAGTAATAAAACAGAAAACTTTTTATAATATATATAAAGTTATTTATTTTATTAGAATATAAATAAAATTTATTATATTATATATAAAGTTTTTATTTTATTAGAATATTTTATTTCATAGTAAAATCATATTTTCGCCGAGTTCGTTCGTGAACTTCGTCCGTGAAATTTTTTACTGTGTGTTCATGATTATTTTTAAATAGTGCCATGTCATTCTCCTGTAAATATGTTGCTTAGTTAAGAAATGAAAATCACAACAGAATCAAATAATTCTTCTTCTATAATATTGTGCGTATTTCTTTCTAGTATATGAATACTTTGAGCGTAGCTATTGTGCAATATTTTCTCAAGAATATCTCTGATATACCAGTCAGATCTGATCTCCTACTAAGGTAAGAGATATTATTTTCTTTCAATATTCGTAAGGAATATTAATTTCTTTCATACTCTATAGCATATAAGTGATATAATTTTGTTTCATATTCCTAAATTTACACTTATTTTGATAAATATTGCTTCTATAATTTCTGAAATTAGTAGAATATCCTTAATAATTTGCGCTTCATCTAATATCATTTCACTGGAATAGTGATCTGAATTTTCTTATTAAATTTTAATCTTTTTATTTCGGAGTACTATTCATCCGGGATACTATTCATGCCAGAGTATTATTCATCTCAGTTACTACTCATACCAGAGTACTATTCACGTCGAAATTAGTTTTTCTTTCTTTGTCCAAATTATCTTTAAAATATGAATCTTAAATATCATTTTTGAATTTTACTCAACTATTTATGATCATGTTGACAATTTGGATATTCTTGAACTCTGGATAAATTAAATTATAAATTTCTAATATTTATCCTTAATATCACTTGATTCATTCTTTATATCATTGTTGTAAGACCCCGAATTTTATGAAATAAAAGTATTCAATTTTTCTATTCAGTAAATAGTTAAATTGATAAAAGTTTAAAGTTAAGGGTGATATATGTAAATTTTCAAAATAAACAGGTGGATATAAAATAATCATTGTTGTCGGGGAATATTCGTTTGGTCGTGGAATATTCTTACTGTCGGGGAATATTCGTACGACGGCGTAGCCTTGTATGGGCCCCATAACGAAAAGCGATTGGATGAAAAAAAAGACAGGTATAAGTTTTTATAAATAACGACGTAGTTGTTATCGTTAACACTGTTGGAATACCCGATGGTTAAAACACAGTAATACGTGGTGTTGCGCTAATTATTGATTCTTACGTAAGAAGGCACTACTCAATAATTGTTACAGTAATTACTGTTCAATATTTTATTTTATTGATTCAATAATTGCTACATTGATATTTTATATTATTGTTGTTTCAATAATTATCATTGTACAGTATTTTTCATTATCAGATTAATAATTCATATTATTTTAATAATATTATTAGATAGCATTATTGGCAATGTCTAGAAAGTTCTGTCTGAGGAGAGGTTTGGTTACCTAATTGCGCGCCAGTAAGGAGAAATCCTTATTGAAAAGCCCTCTCTTTCCTGGGAACTGCCTGGTTGTCAGTATTGTGATTCTGTAATATTATTTGTAAATAATTAATTATTGATTTATATGATGAGAAAAATATTCATTGTATGTGGATATAGATGGAGAAAATTTTTAATGTGACAATTGTTGAAACTTAATATTTTATCTTTTTCTGATAAAAATTTATTTAAATATATTATTATATAATAATAATATAATAATTGTGATATTTTTACAATAAATGTGGGATATATGAATAAATGAGGAGGAAGAGTATTTTTGTTACTAAAAATATTTAAAACATGTTTGTGGACCCCATTTCTTGACTAAAATTTGATTATAGCCTGTAAAATCACCCTTTTGTGGATTTCGGTCAATTTCTGTTTGGAATTTGGAAAAATTTTCTTCTGCAAAGTTGTAGAGAATAAAATTTCTTATAAAAAGGACATGAGGTTTGAATTTTTTTGATAAAAGAACTATTTATTATGAATTATTGAAGTTCCGAAGTTCCAAAATAATTGATTTTATTTTTTTTTTGGAGTTTTAAGTGACTTTTGCATAAAAAAAACGTTTTTGTGACTTTTGGTGAGGTGTGTGGCTGATTTTGGACCAAGTTTGTATGCGTAGGAAAGTTAATAAAATATATTATTATTTTGTTAAATTTTCTGTTTTGGTGTTCTAAGTATTTTCTTATTAATAGGGTACTTAGGTTAGAATTGAAAATCACACCAGAAACTGAAGTTTTCTCTCTCTATATTATCAAGCATATTTTTGTGAGTATTTAGATATTTTGAGTGTTGGTATATAGTGCAAGTTCCCTTCAGCGTTATTCCAATCAGAAGTACTGCTCTTTTGAGGTAAATGGTAGTAAGGATTGTAAGGGATAGCAAGGGATTTTAAGGGTCATTATGTTTTTCAGTTTTGTAATTTTTCTGACCTTCAAAAATTTTGAAAAAATTTAAAATGATAATTTGTTGAGTTTTCTAGATTGTGTCTAAAAATGGTGATTTTTGGATGTATAGATTAAGAGTTATGAATTTTATGGGAAAAAACTATTTTAAAAATAAACCCTTATAACTCCTTGTGGTTAACTCCAGAATTAATAAAAATTTTATTGAGAGTACATGTATATAACAGAAGTATACTCTGTAAATTTCAAAATTTTTGGATAAAAGTACAGTTTATGATAAATGTCTAAATATTCGGCTGTTTTGGCCATATGAAAAATAGTAAATGAATTTTAAAAATTTGAGAAAAATATATGTTCAATATGGAACTATATTCTGCTAAATCCCAGAAAAGAAAATTTGTTTGTACTAATTTTGTATTTTTCATGAAAATATACTAGTTATGAGTAAATGAATTAAATATGTTATGTGAAGTAATAAAATTAAAAAATAAGATTTTATGGCTTGAGAATCCTATATGAGGTATATACAGATTTTTTATGAGGGTTTTGGTTATTAGTGATGAAATCTTATGAGGTTGGCATTTTAGGATGATTAAATGCATTATTTAGTAAAGTGTAAACAGTTAAAATAAATTACTTATAAGTACAAGAAATGTTATTCTTTTAATATCATTATACTGAAATATTGGTATGGATTTTATTGTGAAATTTCAATCTTTTTTATGTCGGGGTTACTATTCATGAGTTACTATTCACGAGTTATTATTCATGAGTTACTATTCACGACTTACTATTCATGAGTTACTATTCATGGATTACTATTCACGATAAAATTAGTTTTTTTTACTGACCAAATTATCGTTGATTTATGAATCTTACTCTTGAAATTAAATGCAGTTGTTGATCATATTATTTTTATTATCATATATAACATTTTTTATAATCCTGGTGATAAAATTTCTCTTTGACTTGAGTATAAAAATAGGTAGATTATTGGTATGATCGTGACTATGAGTTCTCTTTGGTCAGTAGTGCAAAGTTGAATCGTTCACTGGTATGATCATGACCATTGAATTTGCAATTGAATATTTTTAGCTTAAGTGCAAAGGTGAATTGTTCAACATGGTTATAATTATGGTTTATATAAATTCTGAAATGATTATGTGTTTCTTTGAGATATGAATATCTTTGACCCGTAGTGCAAAGATGACCTGTTGTTGAATATCTTTAGCCTATAGTGCAAAGATGATCTGTTGTTAAATATCTTTGGCCAGTAGTGCAAAGATAAACGGTTGACGAATATCTTTGGCCCGTAGTGCAAAGATGAATTTATTGGTATGATTATGAACAGGAACTGTGATTTGATATAATCATGATCTTTGATGTTTCAGGTAAAGACATGTGATGAAAATTATCTTCGTCTTGGATGCGAAGAGGAATTTAGAATCACAATTATGATTATGAGTTATTCATATGATTGTGGACCAGAACTGTTAATTGATGTTACAGGGATAAAACATTGTTGGTGGATTTTTAATATGGAGAAGATAATAGACTTTATGGTCTATTTGACTCTTCTAATGGATTGCTCGTTCCGCTGCAACTATGGTTGAATTTTTTTTTATCATCTACCATATGTTCTAAATCTCTGATTTATTATTGTTGAAGGCTATTGATAATTTATTTATCTTTAGTTATGATATTCTTTACTGGGCTAGTTGAGCTCACCCTTTTGCTTTACAATTACTTTTAGGTAATAAGAGTGTAGCTGGGTCGAGCGGAGGTAACAAGGGAATAGAACGGTGGTCTCTAGTTGTGGAGTTCTCCCTAAACAGTATAGAAAAATGTGTTATATTTTATACATCATTTAGTAGTTATATTTGGTGACTCAAATAGGGTGAGGCGAACCCAACGTTGGAAGGGTGTTTTGCCACTATCATACAAGATGTCTAATGACATACAACCTCTTGTTATCATAAGACAGGGTTGTGCACATCCACTTGCTGAGTATATCTACGAACACTACCTATATGATCTTGGAGTTTATTTGAAATATAATTTTCAATTGGAGACAGTGGAGATAGTTATATGTCAAGAGAAGACTCACCATTGAAAAAAATATGATAGTAATCTTCTCGTTTTTCTGTGGACATATGATATCTATTATAACCTAGACGCGTGGTCTCTCATGTACGAAGGTTTCCTTTAGCACTTTCTAAAGATTTTAATTTCTAAAACAGTTTTTGACTGTACCTTTATATAAGGTATCAATGTGAGGTGTTGTCCATAGTTGGGACATGAGTCACAGTTGGTATTAAAACTCACAGTATATGTGTTGTTGTATTTTGCACGATAATTGTAGTAATAAAGTTGTAGTTATATTCTGTACCATGTATTTGGCAACTCAGAATGGATTGGGTAGAATGGACCTATTTTGGGGGCGTCACAATTGTCATCATCATCATGCTTATATTGTGCTGAAAGTCATCTTTGACCTTTAGTACAAAGATAGACTGTTGATTGATATGATTATGACAAAGAATTGTGTATTGGTATAATCATGACTTTTAATGTTACAGATAAATGTTTGTGGTGAAAGTCCTCTTTGGCTATAGTGCATAGATGGACATGTGTTTGACATGATCATGACCACTGGTGATACAAACGATTATCTTTGGCCCGTAGTGCATAGATAATTCGTTGATTAGAAGTAATTATTGACTGGTGTTATAGGGATAAAATATTGATGATGGACTTTTAAATCATAGAAGATAGTAGACATCGTATTATACTTGACTCTTTTAATGGATTGCTATTTTCGCTACAATTGTTAATCTAAAAACTTATTTTTTATTGTATTCTATTAGATTTTTGTGACGCCCCCATAATAGGTATACATCATCCATTTTGAGTCGTCAAATACATGGTACAGAAATAACTACAACATCATTATTACAATTATCGTGCAAAATACGACAACACATATACTGTGAGTTTAAATACAAATATTATCTTCTAGACAGTATTCAAACTCAAATGAGTCCTCATTACAATTATTGATACACTATTTAATAAAATAGTGAGGACTACTAAAACAACTATCTTGAACCATCACTCCATACCCCGGCTAATTCCTACTAAATTTTTACCTCTTGAGAAGAAAAATGGAACAACAAGAAAAAATGGTGAGCTCAACTAACCCAGTAAAGAATATTATGACTAATATAATGAACAACAAATTATCTTTAGCCTTCAACAAATCAGATAAAATATAATGGACAACCAGTTTTAGATCAATATTCGCAGCGGAAATAATAATTCATTAGAAGAGTTAAGTAGAGAATAAAATCTACTATCATCTATAAATTTAAAAGTTCATCATCAATATTTTATTCATGTAACATCAATCAATATACATCTTGAATCAAATATTCATCTTTGCACTACAGGCCAAAGATATTCATCAGTTGGTCATGTTCATCTCAACACCTGTTCATCTTTGCACTACGGGCCAAAGATATTTATCAGGTAATCATTCATCTTTTCACTACAGGTCAAAGATATTCAGTTATATCACTATTTAGGACTGAAGATGATAAAAAATATCTTAAAGAAACGAATCCAGTGAGATAAAAGGACAAAATTTAGGTATTCGTACTTTAGACAATCCAAGTTCAAAAATACTCCATAATAAATCATAGTGGAGTAAAATTCAAGAATGAAGATCAAAACATGGATACAATCAAATATAGTAACCATAATAGATATCTTGGACAAATAAGAGAAAATTTTATTTTTCGGTGAATAGTGTAATATACATGAATAGTAACCCGGACACAAAAAGATAAAAATCTCACAATAAAATTCATATCAATATTTCGGCATAATGGTATTGAAAGAAATAATATCATTTACGAAGAAAATAACATCCCTTACCTCAAAAGATCAGTACTTCTAGCTGAAATATCAGGTATAATGCTGAAAGAAACCTGCACTGAATAACAACTCTCAAAGTATCAAAATACTCACAAAATACGCTCGATAATATAGAGAGAGAAAACTTATGATTCTGGTGTGATTTTTAATTTTAACTAAGCACGCTATTTATAGGAAAATGCTAGAACGCCAAAGCAAACTAAATTAATGAAATATTAATATTTCTTTTTCTACGCACATTTATTTGACCAAATCATCAGCCATTACAAGTGGGGTCCACCATGTTTTTATTAAAAATATATATTTTTGAAACTTCAATAATTCATAATAAATAGCCCTTTTATCAGAAAAATTTGAATCTCATGTCTATTCCATAAAAAATTTAAATTCTACAACTTTGCAGAACAAAATTTTTCTAAATTCCAAATAAAAAATGTCTGAAATCTACATACGGATGATTTTTAATACCTTCATTGTGACGCCCCCAAAATTAGGTATACATCACCCATCTTGCGTCGTCAGATACATAGTACAAAATACAAATACAACTTACTAATACAACTGTCGTGTACAATACGACAAAACATAAACTGTGAGTTTGACTACAAATATTATCTTCTAGAGAGTATTCATACTCAAAAGGAGTCCTCATTACATTTATTAACACATCATTACATAGAATAGTGAGGACTACTAATACTATCATCTGGTTCATCACTCCGTTTCCCGACTCGTCCCAGCTATATTCTCATTTCCTGAAGAGAACAGTGAAAGAAAGGGTGAGCTCAACTAGCCCAGTAATAAATATTATGACCAAGATAATGCAGAATAAATTATCATTAGCCTTAAACAGTGTTAAACTGATAAAATATAACGAACATCAAGTTTAACTGCAGCGGAACAAGCAATCTATTAAAAGAGTCAAGTAGAAAATAAAATCTATTATCTTCTATGATTTAAAAGGTTTTTCAACACTGTTATCGCTGGGACTTAGCTTAATAAAATAATCCACATCATCGAATCACCCCTGCACTACGGCCAAGGATATTCGTGTATTCATTAATGATCATGATCATGCCAATAACTGTCCATCAATGCACTACGGGCCAATGAGGACTTTTACCACATCATTTGTAACATTACGGTCATGATTACACCGAATAATCCCTGGTTATAATCATACCAAGTCCATCTATGCATTACATGCCATAGATGACTTTCAACATTTTATAAACATGAGGATGATGACAATGATATAAGAATTCTGTAAGACCCCGAATTTTATGAAATAAAAGTATTCAATTTTTCTTATAATTACTATTCAGTAAATGGTTAAATTGATAAAAGTTTAAAGTTATGGGTGAAATATGATTTTTTTCAAAATAAGCAAGTGGTTATAAAATAATCATTGTTGTCGTGGAATATTCGTTTGGTCGTAGAATATTCTTTCTGTCGGGAATATTCGTACGACGACGCAGCCTTGTGTGGGCCTCATATCGGAAAGCGATTGGATGAAGAAAACGACAAGTATAAGTTGTTTATAAATAACAGCGTAGTTGTTACCGTTAATACTGTTGGAATACCCGGTGGTTAAAATACAGTAGCACACGGTATTGCACCAATTATTGATTCTTACGTAAGAAGGCACTACTCAATAATTGTTACAGTAGTTACTGTTCAATATTTTATTTTATTGATTAAATAATTGTTGCGTTGATATTTTATATTATTGTTGTTTCAATAATTGTTGCTGCACAGTATTTTCCTTTATCAGATCAATAATTCATATTATTTGAATAGTATTATTAGATAGCATTATTGACAATGTCTAGAAAGTTCTGTCTAAGGAGAGGTTTGGTCATCTAATTGCGCGCTAGTAAGGAGAAATCCTTATTGGAAAGCCCCCTCTTTCCTGGGAATGGCCTGGTTGTCATAAATGTGATTCTGTAATATTATTTGTGAATAATTAATTATTGATTCATATGATAAGAAAATATTTATTTTATGGGGATATAAATGAGGGATATATTTTTGTGGTTAAAAAATGAAGGAGTTAATGTTGAGATTTTTATCCGTATTTTTGTCGGAATGGAGGTATTAAAAATCAGGGTTTTTGAGATATTTTGCGAGGGTTATAATTTTTAATCCGACCGTTGGATCGTGGTAATTTTTGGATATGTTATACATATATAAGTTGAGTATATGTCCACAAATTTTGAACCGTTAAAAATGAACGTATGATTTGTTATGAATTTTACGAGATGACTGGTTTAGAAATTGTTGAATTTTCGGAGTTTATCATTTTGGTGGAAAATTTTAGAATTGGTGGGCCCCACTTGTGGTTGGTGAAGAAATGTGCTGAATTATATTTCAAATGTGGTGGGTGGGAATAGTAGCAGGTAAAGCCATCAGGTTGCAGGTCAAACCTACCAAAATTTTCCTATAAATAGAGGGCTAAGTTAGAATTGAAAATCACACCAGAAACATAAGCTTTCTCTCTTTCTCTCTCTAGATTATTGAGTGTATTTTGTGAGTATTTAGATACTTGGTGAGTTGCTATTCATCAGTGCAAGTTTCCTTCAGCCTTATACCGATCAGAAGTACTGCTCTTTTGAGGTAAGGGATAGTAAGGGATAGTAAGGGATATTATTTTCTTCTTAATGATATTATTTTCTTCAATATCATTATGCTGAAATATTGATATGAGTTTTTATCAAATTTAGAATTTTTTGTGTCGGGTTTACTATTCATGAGTTACTATTCACGATTTACTATTCATGAGTTACGAATATTACTCTTGAGATTAAAACTATATGTTGATCATATTATTTTTATCATCATATATAACATTTTTATAACCCTGATGTTGAAATTCTCTTTCACTGGAGTGTAAAGATGGTTAGATTATTGGTATGATCATGACTAGGGTTCTCTTTGGCCTGTAGTGCAAAGTTGAATTGTTGACTGGTATGATCATGACCATTGAATTTATAATTGAATATCTTTAGCTTAAGTGCAAAGGTGAAATGATCAACATGGTTATAATTATTGTTTATATAAATTCTTAAATGATTATATATTCTTTGAGGTATTAATATATTTGGCATGTAGTGCAAATATGAATTGTTGAGGAATATCTTTGGCCTGTAGTGCAAAGATGAATTGTAGATGAATATCTTTGGCCCGTAGTGCAAAGATGACCTGTTGTTGAATATCTTTGGCCCGTAGTGCAAAGATGGTTTGTTGATGAATATCTTTGGCCCGTAGTGCAAAGATGGATTTGTTAGTATGATTATAAACAGGAACTGTGATTTGGTATAACCGTGATCTTTGACGTTTCAGGTAAAGACAGGTGATGATAATATTCTTCGTCCTGGGTGCGAAGAAAAATTTAGAATCACAATTATGATTATGAGTTATTCATATGATTGTGGAAAGGAACTGTTGATTGATGTTACAGGGATAAAATATTGTTGGTGGATTTTTAACATGGAGAAGATAATAGACTTTATAGTCTATTTGACTCTTCTAATGGATTGCTCGTTCCGCTGCAACTATGGTTGAAATTTTTATCATTTACCATATGTTCTAAATCTCTGATTTATTGTTGATGAAGGCTATTGATAATTGAATTATCTTTAGTCATGATATTCTTTACTGAGCTAGTTGTGCTCACCCTTTTGCTTCACAATTCCTTTCAGGTAATAAGAGTGTAGCTGGGTCGAGCGAGGGTAACGGGGAAATAGAACAGTGGTCTCTAGCTGTGGATGTTCTCCCGAAGCAGTATAGAAAAGTTCATTTAGTAGTTATATTTGGTGAATCCAATAGGGTAAGGTGTACCCAACGTTGGAAGGGTGGTTTACCACTATCATACAAGATGTCTAACGACATACAACCTCGTGTCATCATAAGACAGGGATGTGCTCATCCACTTGCTGAGTATATATACGAGCACTACCTATATAATCTTGGTGTTTGTTTGAAGTATAATTCTCAATTAGAGACAGTAGAGATAATGATAAGTCAAGAGAAGACTCACCATTGGGAAGAATATGATAGTAATCTTCTCGTTTTTCTTTGGGGTCTATTGGGTAAACCAAGGATAATTCTGTGACCATATGATATCTATCATAACCTAGACGCATGGCCTCCTATGTACGAAGGTTTCCTTGAGCACTTCCCAAATATTCTAATTTCTAAAACAGTTTTTGACTATACCTTTATGTAAGGTGTTATTGTGAGGTGATGTCCACGGTTGGAACATGAGTCACATTTGGTATATATTTGTATCCAAACTCACAGCATATGTGTTGTTGTATTTTGCACGACAATTGTTGTAATAAAGTTGTAGTTGTTTTCTATACCATGTATTTGGCGACTCAGAATAGGTTGGATGGAATGGATCTATTTTGGGGTCGTTACAAATTCAATAAAACAAATTCAAGAATTAATTTATCCAAGAATTAACAACGTCCAAATTGTCAACATGATACTGCTTTGTGGAGTAAAATTCAAGAATGCTTAGAAGAATATTTTTATGAAAAGATACTGGATGAAACGTAATTATCAAGGATATTCCACAAATTTCATGGAGTACAGAAGTCAAAACTTAACTAACTGAGTATAATAAAGAATGGAATAACAAAATAAATCACCATGCATGCGATAGACCGCACAGACAGGTTATTCCAACAGAATAATAAATAATGGAACCAGGTCCGGCGTAAAACGCACAGACAGGATATTCCAACAGAATAATAATAAAGACGGAACCAGGTCCGGTGTAAAACACACAGACATGATGTTCCAACAGAATAATAATAAAAACGGAATCAGGTCCGGTGTAAAACACACAAACATGATGTTCCAACAGAATAATAGAAGAATGTCACCAAGTATAGGGTAGACCGCGTATACAAGTTATTCCAACAGAATAATAAGAAATAGAATAACAACATTTCTCTTCATGAATAAGAAAGAATAACACCCCTTACCATTTTAAAGAAGAACTGAAATAAGGAAGTAGTTAAGTAGCAGAATACTTTTCTTCTCTCTCTATAGTTTCTCTCTATAGTTTCTCTCTCTAGAGTTCAGTGAATTCGTAAGAAATAATGAAGGAATGAGCTGCTATTTATAGAAAAATGAAATGCATAGTAACTAATCCATGAACGGTCCAGATTGATTACTTTAATCTGACGGTCCATATTTAAAGAAAAATCTTTTAAATAAAATATAATATATTCTATTTATAGAATAACTTTAATAAAGTATTCTATTTTATATAAAAAGATGTTTCTGTTTTATTACGTTAATAATACGAATAAAACAAAACTTCATTATCGCTAAATAATTCATATTATTAACTGACAATAATTGAATCAAACTGAGTGACTTCTCATATAAGCATTAATAATCAATACCGTGTGCTACTATGCAACCACACGTATTACTGTACTTTTACTACCGAGTAGTTCAACAGTATCAATGGTAAAACTTCCGCCATTATTTTTAATAAAATATTTTTTTCATTTTCTCAATCCGACAATAATTCCGTTGTGGGGTCCACCAATGATTGTGCCGTTGTACGAATATTCTCTGTTAAAACGAATATTCCCCGACCAATCGAATATTATATAACAACTTGCGTACTTTATAAAATTTATAAATATTACCCACAATTATAATATTATATCAAATTAAGTCCATAATATTCAAAAAATGATATTTATAGAAAATTTATTATTATTTATAAAAGTTGGGATCTTACAACCTCCCCTTCTTATGAAATTTTGCCCTCGAAATTAGGGTACGTACCTGGTATGTCGAAGAGGTAAGGATACCTTGACTTCATTTCAGATTCTAACTCCCAAGTCATTTCCTCAACATCGTGATTTCTCCACAAAACTTTGACTTAAGGTATAACCTTGGATCGTAGAATATGTTCCTTCTTATCCAAGATTTGAACAGGAACTTCTTCATACGTCAAATCCTCCGCTATTTCGTCCGGTTCTATCTCAATAATATGGTTCGGGTCTTCCATATATTTACGTAACATGGATATGTGAAAAACGTTATGAACACGAGACATACTTGGCGGTAAAGCGAGTATATAAGCCACAGTTCCTACTCGATCGAGGATTAAAAATGGACCGATGAATCGAGGATTGAGCTTTCCTCTCTTTCCAAATCTCGTAACTCCTTTCCATGGAGCAACACGTAAGAACACATGATCTCCTATATCAAATTCCACGTCCTTTCAATGAAGATCAGCATAACTCTTTTGTCGATCTTGTGAGATTTTTATACGTTGTCGGATCGTTTGAATCTTTTCTGTAGTCATACGTACCAACTCCGGTCCCAACAACGTTACTTCACCCACCTCATCCCAACATACTGGAGAACGACACTTTCTTCCATACAATGCTTCGAATGGAGCCATGCCAACACTTGCTTGATAACTGTTGTTGTAGGAAAACTCCACCAATGGTAAGAACTTATCCCAACTTCCCTTGAAATCAAAGACACAGAGTCTTAATAGATCTTCAAGAGTTTGAATAGTCCTCTCTGATTGTCCGTCCGTCTGAGGATGATATACCGAACTAAATCGTAAATCCGTGCCCATAGCTTTTTGTAAACTAACCCAAAATCGTGAAGTGAATCTTGGGTCTCGATCAGAAACTATTGATACTGGCATACCATGCAGTCTTACAATCTCGTTTATGTACGAGCAAGACGTTCAAGTGTATACGTTTCTCGTATCGGTAAGAAATGAGCAGACTTGGTCAATCTATCAACAATGACCCAAATCGCATCAATACCTTGAGAAATCTTAGGAAGACCGGTAACGAAATTCATGGTAATGTGCTCCCACTTCCATTCTAGAATTTTAAGTGGTTGCAATGGACCTTTTGGTACTTGATGCTCCGCTTTGACTCGTTGACAAGTTAGACACCTTGAGATAAACAGCGCTATCTCTCTCTTCATATTGCTCCACCAAAATGTATGACGAAGATCATGATACATTTTGGTACTACCAGGATGGATTGCAAACGGTGTGTTGTGCGCCTCCATCATGATTTCATACTTTAAATCAGGGTTGTTAGGAACACAAAGTCTGAAGTTGACTCGAAGTATTCCTTCTTCATCGATTCTTGCTTCCGGCATAGCACCTTCTTGCACTTTCTTCCTCATACGCATCAGCTCCAGGTCTGTAGCTTGAGCAGCTTTAACTTTATCGATTAAAGTTGGTTCTACTCGTATATTCGCCATCATCACATGGGTCCCTGGAGTCTTTAACTCTATCTCCATTCTTTGCAAGTCACACAAAATGGGCCTTTATGTTGACAATATCGCACTCATACTTGCATATGATCTTCTACTCAATACGTCAGCTACCACGTTCGCTTTTCCAGGATGGTATTGAATGGTATGATCATTATCTTTCAACAGTTCAAGCCAACGTCGTTGTCGCATGTTGAGTTCCTTTTGAGTGAAGAAATATTTGAGGCTTTTATGATTCGTAAAGATCTCCACCTTCTCCCCATACAAGTAATGCCTCCAAATTTTAAGTACAAAGACAACAGCTGTAAACTCTAGATCATGAGTAGGATAATTCCTCTCATAATCCTTGAGTTGTCTTGATGCATAGGCTATGACTTTTTCATGTTACATGAGAACGCATCCCAACCCTTTGCTCGAAGCATCACTGTAGATGACAAATCCCTCCGAGCCAGATGGTATTGTTAGAACAGGTGCCGAAATGAGTCTCCTCTTGAGTTCTTGAAAACTCTTCTCACATTCTTCGCTCCAACCGAACTTTGTATCTTTTCGAGTCAGCTGAGTTAATGGAGTAGCGATTCGAGAAAATCTTTCCACGAATCTCCGATAATACCCAGCTAAACCAAGAAAGCTACGTACTTCGGTCACTGCTTTAGGTTGCTCCCAGCTTTGAATAGCTTCAATCTTTGCCGGGTCAACAGATATTCCACGACTTGATACTACGTGCCCAAGAAATGCTACCTCCTCCAGCCAGAACTCGCATTTCTTCAACTTGGCATAAAACTTGTATTCACGAAGCTTTTGGAGTACCAGGCTCAAGTGTCGCTCATGATCTTCACGGCTTTTGGAATAAATAAGGATGTCATCAATAAAGACGACAACAAAGTGATCCAAATATTCCAAATATTTCTTGAATCAAACTGAGTGACTTCTCACATAAGTATTAATAGTCAATACCGTGTGCTACTATGCAACCACACGTATTACTGTACTTTTACTACCGAGTAGTTCAACAGTATCAATGGTAAAACTTCCGCCATTATTTTTAATAAAATATTTTTGTCGTTTTCTCAATCCGACAATAATTCCGTTGTGGGGTCCACCAATGATTGTGTCGTTGTACGAATATTCCCTATTAAAACGAATATTCCCCGACCAATCGAATATTATAAAACAACTTGCGTACTTTGTAAAATTTATAAATATTACCCACAACTATAACATTATATCAAATTAACTTCACAATATTCAAAAATGATATTTATAGAAAATTCATTTTTATTTATAAAAGTTGAGGTCTTACAAATATTAAATTCTTTTTTTTAATGAATATGTTCGGTTATTCAGGTAACCGAATAGGATGATTTTAATAACTGTAACCGAATACCGAATACCGAATAAGAATTCGGATATAACTGAATTACAAAAAATAATCGAATTATCAAGAAATTTCGGTTAAAAAAATTCAGTTCGATTCGGTTATATCCGTTTTTTACACATTACTAACTGGAAGAATGGATCTATGGCAATATTCCTCAACTTTATACACATTGCTTGTTATACTCATATATATATATATATATATATATATATATATATATATCAGTCTTTTTTCAAATTTTTTACCGAAATACGATTACAATGCATATCAATACTTGAAATTTAATATAATTATAAAATTAGTCAACTGCATCAAATACGTTATAAAATATTACCAATTAAATTTATTCACGTAACTCATAATAAAAAAATTTACATATAAAATCGCAATATATACATCATTTTCTTTATCAACATGTCTAGCAAAACATCAACAAATATGTATTTCTTCTCTTGTTGCATAATCAAAGAGTACTTAGATTACTTATACTAAACGCCACATATGTCCATCTGCTCATTCACTACCATTTTAGTAATTGAAAAGTCATATTTTGCTACATTTTAATTATAAGTGTGACGTAGGTATGAGCAAATTATTAAATTAATAAATAAATAAGAAATGAAAGTGCTTAATAGGCCGGGGCCTTACTTTTGTTTGAAAACAATTAAAAGGGTTGTGCATGAAGAAATTAAGGGCTTGAATTGGCAGTGAAATATTCGGAAGAAGGTACGTATATCTTTCGGTGCTGTTTGTTTATATATATATATATATATATATATATATATATATATATATATATATATACGGTCTGTCTCTAAAGCGAACCTTAAAGAGCAAATTAAAAACGAACTGTTGTATTTGGTGTCTATGGCGACGGTTCGATCCGTCGCCATAGCCATGTAGTCTTTGGCGACGGGTCGAACGTCGCCATACACACCAAAAACGACGGTTTGTCTTTGGTTCACTTTTTAAGGTTCGTTTTAGAGACTCTCCGTGTGTGTATATATATATATATATATATATATATATATATATATATATATATATGTGTGGGGGGAATGATCTATAGTATCTATTTGTTATGAATCAAAAAGTGACATATAACATCTCTACCTTCTATTATAATAATAAACTACTTGAATTAAAAAAATGGACAAATTTTACCCTTTTAGCACAAATAGACGAAACAAAAAAACAGTCATTTATATCCACTCCTCTTTGTTTCTCTCTCTAAAAACAGCAATAATTCCGACGGTTTAATTAGATCCGTCGCGGTCAAGCTCCGGCACCACGTGGCTTATGCTCATTCTATCTTCTTTTGAACCCACCAACCTAACCTTTTCATGTGGAACACAGTCATTAGAGGCTATTCTTTGAGTGATTCGCCCCATCAAAGCCGTGACACTGTACGAAGACATGGTTCTAAGCGGCATTTCATCGAACACTTTCACACGTTTGTTCTCAAGGCGTACTGTAAATTAGCACGTTTGTTCTCAAGGTGTACTGTAAATTAGCACGAGCTCAAGAGGGATGAATGGTGCATTACCAAATTTTGAAGATGGGTTTCTGTTTAATAAATTATGTTATTAAATTACCTGGTTGATGTTCAGGTTCTTGGGCTTGTGGATTGAGTTGTTAAGAGAGGGGAGTGGTGGGTGTTTGGCGCTGAAGGAGTTCCATCCGAACACATCCGGTATGGTGGAGCCGTTGAGCGTTGCCCAGAGATCTTGTGAAGTCACTTTCCGATACTTCTGTTGGAGGATCGAAGTCGGAAATGATTGCACCGCCACAAATCTTTGCCAAAGTTTTTGCTGCTTTTAGAGAGAGAAACAAAGAGGAGTGGATATAAATTGCTGTTTTTTGCTTCGTCTGTTTGGGCTGAAAGGATAAAATTTATCCAAATTTTTTTTTATTCCATCCGCTAGAAGGACTAGCGGATGACGAGCCCAAAATTTTAATCCAAGCCGTTTATTATTGTAAAAAAGGTAGAGAAGTTATATGTCACTTTTTGATCCATAGCAAATAGATGCTATAGATCATTCCCCTGTATATATATATAGACAGTTATGCAGTACACAGTCGTACTATGTCGACGATTTTTGGACTAGCGACGGATCAACCGTCGTCATAGACCAGAATATATATCTATGGCGACGGTTCAAAAAAATCGTCGTCATAGACAACTGTATACTACACAACCGTGTATATATATATAAAACATTTGCTTGTATAGTGGTACGTACAGATTACTCGTTTGTTTCCATTTATTTTTAACAGTTTTTAACTTTTTTAAAGGCTGATTTTTCAGTTTGCTGGGGTGCTAAACACAACATTTAATTTCAAATAATTTTAAATTTGAGTACAGGAACAAATAAAATAATTAAGAGCTAGGTAAAGGGTGGTTTTCTGCTGCTAATAACTTATTCGGGTAAAAAGCTAGTTTTAAAAAAGTTATTCTAAACAAACTAAATATTCGATAAGTTACTTTAAAAAGTTGTCAACAAAAACTGAAAAGTAAAAATAAATTTCGATAAACGTAATAATCCCATTCCCATGTAATTTGAAGTGTGTAAGAATTTGATGGATGCTAACATGCGCTGCTAGAAAGTAGAAACACAAATTGGTATTTTGGTAGTTGAAGTCAAGCATATTCTTCCAACTTACTATTTTAATTCAAAAGACTCATTTAATTGTTTCTATTTACACATATTAGTCCCTGGAATTATTACCATTTTGTGAGTTTGTATTTTATTTATTTTTTCTTTTTTCTTTTTTCTTTTTTCTTTATCACGAGTCTTCCTTCTTTTTTATTGTTAGGCAGGCTTGTATTCTTATCTATATAGTGTGATTTAAAGATATTGTAATTAAAATATTTATTATATTGATTGATTATGTAATTTATTTGTATTTACTGGTATTTCTCCCAAAATGGGGAATTAAATAAAATAAAAAATTGCGAATCTTATTTTAAAGTTCTTAGCACCAAACATAAGCTAAAAACTGTCCTGTACCAATCATTTTTGACTTGCTGCTCCTTCTGCCAAGCCCCTGTGTAAACTTTGGGTCAAGCTTTTCATTGGGCTGTTGGAGATTGTCTTCATGGGTCTGCCACCTTCTCAATGAGGTTAGTTAGATAATATTTTTTTGAAAAATAATATGTATTCGATTGTCAGTTATATAAACAAATATTAATGATAATTTTTTACCCATACAAAAAATAAAAACTAATAATTAAATTAAAGACTAAATTTAACCGTATCCCTTTTTTAATTGTTTTTAGAAATAGGAAAGTTTTTGGACGCACGAAAAAGAAACAAACCACCTCGCCCATGCAAATAACGAATATACAAAATATATATATATATATATATATATATATATATAAAATTCGCTTCTCCAGCGATCTTGAAATAACGAACTAAGAACGAACCGGCTATAACGACGATTTTTTCCGTCGCTATAACATAGAAAGCCTGTTTTTTATACTATTGCGACAGAAAATACCGTCACTATAGCCGATTCGCTCCCTCCAGTTCGCTAGAGAGAGTCAGGCTATATATATATGTGTGTGTGTATGTATAATACGCTAGTCCAACGTCATTATCTGTATTTTTCACATAACAAAGGGATACTAAAATACAAAATAATAAGAAAAACTACAATTTTCTGTGACCCTGTCTTAAGCCTAATAAAGCAGCTTGTTCAGCTCAAATTAATGTACCAACTGTCCAATTCAACAACAGTTGAAGCATCAGTGGTGATGATAATAAGGAAAACAGTTGGGGATAAAATGAGCACGTCCATTATGAAAATACATATGAGCTATCTATCACTTTATATTGTAGTTTGTTAGAACCATAGTTAGTATATAACTAGTGTGGTTAGGTTAGCCTTAGTATAAATACATAACAGTAGCTTTAGGAGAATATTCATCTCTGTATCACTTTGATTGTTAAATATATCTTCTGGTTAATTCTTCAAATTGTAACACCCTGAATTATCCGCAAAAAGGGGGGTTGCAGCGGGGAGGATAAAGTTCCCACAGCGCCACAGTCGTATCTTCTGATGAAGTCGCCATCAATTTGCTATCAGCCGAGAATTTAACAGCATTGGACTGCAAAAATAATTAGGAAATGCTTTAAGAAAATTTAGAAAGTGTTCTGCGACACGAAATATTCATATACTTTGGAATACAAAAGTTTTTTAGGTAATATATTTATATATTATACATAATATGTATAAAATGGACACAATAACCATGACATGGTATTTGTATCCCTTGAGTCATGCTTCATGGTTGGCAGTGCAGTAAGTTAACTTGGGAATATCTGACTAAATAGAAACAGAAAATCCGAATCGAGTAGGTATGCATAAATAAAGCAAAACTACAGTACGGTTGGAGGCACTTGTGACTTTTTGGGTTGGCCTAAGTAATAACTAAACTTGGGTGCTTTGGGAATTGCGAGTTGCCAATTAAATAGGAGCTAGGAAAAGGGGTAGACATGAAAAATTCATTCGGCTTTTTATTTGGTACTATATGAAAGGATAGCATAGTTCTTGGTGATAATCATCTCCCAAACCACACATTAAAAACCCAACCCTCAAAAGACTACGCTTAGCAAATCATGTTTCCAGACAAAGTTGTCAGAAGTTAAAAGGTTTTACCGTAGCATGATGATACTTCAATATGGCCAAAGCATTTCCTTTGCGATAATTGTATATCCTTACTCTGTCATAATGAGAATAAAGGATTATTTCACAGCAGGTGATGGTTATTGAGGCATGCTTCTACACATAATTTACGTGAAATACTTTAAACTAGTATGTCTAGTATATATATATATATATATATATATATATATATATATATATATATATTGTTCTACATCAAATACCTTAAACTAGTATGTCTAGTATATAATGACTTGTGTCAACTCTTCTCATAGCCAATTGGTTAAGTTAGAGAGCTTGATATTTTTATATACTAGATTTGGGCCCATTTATAAATTTAACAATTCTCATAATTACATAAGCAAGTGTAAACACCTCATTTAGACCTCCAATAAATTATCGACAAACTTAACATATTTTCTTATGATGGTAACTTTTGTCTTAAACATAGAATCCTCCATTGTCCTGTTACTTGGCAACTATTGTGTTCCTTGTTTCGAGTACTTGGAGTGTTGGGACCTTACCTTGTCCCATGGGACTTGAGGAGTTTCTCCTTACCATGTTCCGGGGTTTTGGGAGAAGGGAGATGATGCAACTCTTTGGCATTGTGGTTGTCTACCATTTGTAGGGGCATTTGGTTGGAAAGGAAAGTTAGGATCTTCATTGATCAACTTTCGTTTCATCATCCTCTTTGAAACAGGGTCACTTTCATGGCCAATGTGGTCACCCCTGACTGTTTCCTTTGGTAGGATGTCAATTTTGGATATGCAGAAGGATTGGTGGCAGCCCTTTCATAAGGGTTTTGTATCTTCCAACTAATGTTTTTTTGGAGGACTTCTCATCCTCCGCCTCTTCTTCTCTACAACTTCTTTATTCTTTTCCTTCTTATATATAAACAAAGAATCTTTTATGGACTAGTCCTAAAGTATTAAAGAAGACTAGTCCTAGCTTATACCAAGTTGTGGTGGTATGTTGTTACTTAAATCAACCAAATCAAGAGTTTATGTATTGTTTCTTGTTTTGCCTCTTTCCTGGTCTGGAATAATGTTGGAACAGCTGAGAGCTAAGGATATTATGACATTCATAGTGAGAAATTCTCTACAAGACTTTCAATTTATAGCAAACTCAGTATACAATCTTCCGCTCCATAGTTTATATTTTTATTAAGTTCAAGCCCAGTGTCCTAAAACATGGTGTTATAAGCATCACAGTTAAATACAGCAGCCGAAAGTGTGATACCAAATTCTGATGAATAAAAAAAGAGCTAAATAGATACACATTTATAAAGCCCAATACCAACCTGTGATCCCAGCCAGCCGTGGCAACTATTTTTTTATCTGCCCGAATTGAAGTTCCAGCAATACCAGGCCGCTCCAAACTTATTTCTTTCTTGACCGCACAAGCACCCTAAGTCCAATTAACAAATAATGTGTTAGAAGATACAATCCTATACAATAATTGTTGTCAGTAATAGCTGTAATATTCAGTGTGTAACAGCCATACTAATCAGTGTGTTATAGCTGAAATATTCAGTTTGTAATAGCTGTAAAATAGGGATTACTATATTGTAAACTTGTGTATATAAATCAATGTAAATGAGAGCAGAAAGTATTGAAGAATAACCAAAATCAGTTTCTTTCTTTGTACATGGTATCAAAGTTATGGGTGTGCAAGGTCTTGGTTCAAATCTTTCCTACCCCACGTTGTCTTTATATTAATTTAAAATAGTGCAAATATACTTCAATTTGTCCCTTCTCCATAAAGTTGCATTTGAGGGGGAAGTGTTAGTATGATATACATTGTTGGGCCCTCCATCTACAAGCTTAAGCTTTTAGATGAGTTGGGAGTAGTAATTCAGTATATGCATGATCCTCGACATTGTCACATGAAAATTGTCTACAGAATTCTGAGATATTTCAAGTCTTCTCCTGGAAAAGGTATATCGTTCGCACCACATGGTCATATGAGAATTGAAGCATTCTCCAAATCGAATTGGGCTGGCTCTATAGAGGATCGTCGTTCTACATTTGTTACTGTTTATTTGTTGGTGGCAATCTTGTTACTTAGCGCAGTAAGAAACAATTCGTGGTGGCGAGATCCAGTGCTGAGGCAAAATATCGAGTTATCGCCTTGGGTATATGTGAACTAATGTGGCTTCGAACTTTGCTAAAAGATTTTGGTGTTGCAATTTAAAGGCCTATGCAATTATTTTGTGATAATAAATCAATCGTTAGTATTGCAAACGACCTTCATTAAAAAAAAGTTAACTGGTGGTCTTATTTACTTACCTTTCGTCAAAACAGAACATCAACTTACTGATATTTTGATTAAAGGTCTTAGTAGTATGTTGTTTCATCCATTCTGTTTCAAGTTGGGCGTACGAGACATTTATACACCAACTTGAGGGGTAGTGTTAGAAGATACAATCCTATCCAATAATTGTAGTCAATAGTAGCGGTAATATTCAGTGTGCAACAGTTGTACTAATCAGTGTGTAATAGCTGTAATATTCAATGTGTAATAGCTGTAAAATAAGGATTATTATATTGTAAACTTGTGTATATAAATCAATGAAAATGAGAGCAGAAAGTTTTGAAGATTAACCAAAATCATTTTCTTTCTTTCTACATAATGAATCTGCATTTACAATATAAGATCTTTGATAAACTATAATTGAATCAGAAAAATATAAAGATATCATAATTTCTATTTCAAGTGTAGAAACATTGGTACACAAGTCAAGTAACTAGGCTAACTGAATATATGCATTAGTGTGACAGAATACTAGCTATCAATGCACAACACACATAACTCAATTAACATGCCCTATGGAGTTTTAGCAATCCTCTACAGCTTTCAATTTTAAGTACTGCCTATGTAGGACAGATTTAAGATGAAAAATTAATGGAAATAAACTAGGATTTAAACTCCACGTTTAAATCATTAGGATCTCTCAAGTGTATCAGCTCTACGAATCAATACTAAGATGGATAAAAACCTCTACGATATGAATAAAATAATCAACTTCAATATCAATAGTCTAAATGACTTGTGGGATTACATCATTATTTAAAGAGACTCAAATACTACTTGGAGAATAATAAAAGTACTAAACGACTAAACACCTTATTAATAATTCTTAATCACTAATTAATGTCCTAAATCCAAACTAATAAATAAATCACTTCAATTACTTTTACATTAAACATAATAAAAATTCTAAATAATAAATATAAAAAAAATTGTTTTGGTCTGGATTTGTGATCCCCATCATTATTGCTGCTAAATATAAATAGCATAGGTATTGTTTCAAATATTTTTTGAAACATAAAATTTCATATAATAGCGGCTGCATCAATTTCAAACCCCTCAAATTCAAATATAGTACCAGAATTTTTTCAATCAAAAGAAAACAAAAGAATTGTGTATCATAAGGTGTTAAAAACAAAAGGGGACAGCTAGGAACATCTAGGCCTTTAGGATCAGTATTGTTACTAATTGACTTTAAATGGTTAATGGATGAAGGCTTGACTCTAATTTATTTTTGATGGAGCACAAAATGGGCGATATGGACTTCTTTCAACAGCATAGGGATTTGATTGGGTTTTCTCAGTGAAGAAAATTAGAAAATAAAATGAAAAGAGAAGAGAATTATCATATAGCTATAGTCCAGTTACAGCACACTGTTTTGACTGGCTTTAACGTGTTGTGACAGATGCACAGATGTTATACAAGTTAATATGATTGTCTTTAACAACTTTTAGGTAATGCCATAATGGAAACTTTGAGTTACCATTACCAACCCAAGAAAAAAATTCTAGTTACCATCGAGTGATCCAAATTGAATATGACAGTCTTATCATCAGCAGCTCCAGAGATACCTCCAGTGCATGACCCATCAACAGACAGGCTTAGAACTGGAAAAGAAATAATTCATCGCACTATTAATTTGAAGAAACATTTGAGAAAACTACTTTGATATACTCCAAATTTTGGAATCACACACCTGGCTCTGTATGATACTTTACAGAAGTTAAAGGAACCCCTGGATTCCTCAAATCCCACCAGACCATGGTTCCATCCTCGTAACTGTCAAATTAAGATTGTAGTACTGAATAGAGAAGTTAACTGATATGTTGTCATATTGAGAATCTAAAACATGAAAGAGAGCTACAGGGGTAATTTTATTAGTTTCATGGAACACAAATTTTCATGTATAAGGGCGGCTTTGGTAATGCTCAACAAATTGAAAAAATCAGAAACACCCACTTAAGATCAACTTAATTCCCAAGTTCTGCACACATGTCAAGAATATGTTTCCTAGTTTATCCAGACTTGTTTTGTGTAGCCGTGATCTTGACACTTGAGTGTATAGAGGATGCAGCAGTTTATAAATCTATAGTACACTCTCTAATAATTAATAACAGTGGGATATGTTTTTTTCAAAAATCTATTAATTATTGACTGATAGAACTATTATGGAACAGAATCATATTTTCAACGTATTATATTTAATAATAATTTCAAAGTAAATGATATCAATAATTAGAGCTCTAAATGTTCACTTTAAGAAGATGAAGTTAGCTGTGGGGTGCTTTTTTATATATAAGTTAGCTGTGTAGTGTTACTAAATGCAATTTGGTAAGACATGAAACATTCAGTATACAGTCAAAGAAATTTCAACAGCAGTTTAGTGTCATGTGTATTTTTACATAATTACCCATGAGCAAGGACTTTTAAGAAGATGAAGCTAGCTGTGGGGTGATACTAAATACAGTTGGGCGGGACATGCAATCATTTAAGAATACAGTCGACAGCAGTTTAGTGTCATGTGCGTATATCTACATCATTATACACAAGCAAGAAGAACTAATTTTCACGAAGAACTGTATCATAATCATTAGGAAGATATCAGCAGAAGAAAAGTTAATCAACTCTTGAATTGGAGGTCAAGTCAGTGGTGGAACCAGAAACATTTGAGACGGGGGTCAAAATATACTTGCAAAATCACGACGACGGCGATACTTGCAAACAACTTGAGTTAACTTATAACTCATGTATGTACATCAATTTACAGAGAGAACTCGTTAATTTTCATGTTTTAACCAAATTAACCTCTTTATAGCATTTATACAAACACATGGTATGCAAGCTTTAAAAATCCTAGCTTCATGAAATCCAAACATATAAACATATAACCTCCATACAATATTTCATCCTTATATCATTTGAACCCTTCATGATTCCATAATCAAAACTCCCACAACCAATTTCACATCAATAACAAATATATTCCATCCAATTTCTATAAACTTATTTTACATAATCATGCCTATCTCATTCACATAAGTTCCGCCTCTGCTAAAATATCAACAGAACATTCCTCACAAGAGCAGCCTCTTTTATTCAATCATTGTCCAATTTTGGTAATGGCTTTTAAGGAGCACAAAATATATGTGGTTTTGAGGGATGAATCAGCTGTCATTGCAATCATCACTGAAGAAAACCCCTCATCACCGAAGAAAACCCCCTAAGACTTCAAATATCATTCACTTTTATTTGTATATAGCCTTTTGAAATATCATTCACTTCTATTTTTAAGTGGCCTTTTATGGAGCGTCTGAGAAAGAAACCCCTACCAAACACATCCGCCAACCCAATTTGATATTTTATATACAAATGTATATGGAGTAAATTCAAAAACTTTAGAACTCAACAGTAAAACAACTACATAGCCACATAATTTAGATCAAGTCTACCAAATATATCACCACAATTAATTTCAACAGAGAATAAAAGAGAGAATGAAAAATCTTACTCGGTGCACAGAGTGCTTCCAAATGAAAAGGGAGCTGCTAACGTTGTTAGCTTAGCGTGCGGCTGCCGGTGAAGAGAAAGAAGAGCAGAACAGTGGCGAGGAAGAAGGATAAGTAACACAGTAACGCATGGAAGAGGGAGAAGTAACGCAAGGAAGAGGGAGGGAAAGGGCGAACTGGTAATGCAGTGGGGATGAGGGAAATTAATAGATAATGAAGCAAAATGGGCTAAATGGGTGAAATCAATTGAGCATATTACGTCTTCAATTGAACAAATTTGAGAATAATTAGAAAGCAAATTGGGAGAATTGAGAGGGAAACGGGCGTATGACTTAAGGCCTCCAAGCTCTTCCACATGTCCTGCCCCATAGCTTGAGCTCAGTCTTGGTGGATTTGCGCAGCAGTGGCTGGCCGCCCCCCGCCCCCGCCCCCGCCCCCGCCCGCGCCCGCGCCCGCCCCCCGCCCCCGCCCGCCCCCGCCCCCGCCCCCGCCCCCGCCCCCGCCCCTAGTTCCGCCTCTGGGTCAAGTCCATCGACCTAACCATATCCAAACATGAGAGCTTTCTCATTGTATTATTTTAATTTCTGTGAAGATTTTTGTACTTCCTCTAAATTCTACTTAAAATGCATAACAAATCCACATATAGAAGGATGAATAACCACAAACCAAAATAATCTAGCTACAATATGACTGCAGAAAAATCACGATAACAGTACATACATTTGATACCTAATTTTAGGGTTGCAAACGATCTGATCCGAACTTCGACGAACTCGAACCGAACTCGAACACTATTAAGTCAAATTCGAACATGTTCGAGTAACAACACACATGTGCGAGCTCGGATCGTTAGTTGTTCGCTACCAGTTCGCAAACATACTCAAGTTCGCGAATATCATTATATTCACGAACATCATCAACGCACTAAAACAAAAATTAGGCCAAATACTGTAATCATCATTTATCCAAAACAAAAATGATTACTCAGAAGTTAGAAGAACTTAGAAATTAAAAGTTAACAAGTACTTAGAAATTCTTGATTTACAAATATCAAAAATCAAATATTGATTTTTGGCCTAATTTTTGCTTCAGTGCGTTGATGATGTTCGACTATGTTCGCGAACAACTAACGAACCAAACTCGCACATATGTGTTGGTTCAATCATGTTATTCGAACATATTCGAGTTCGACTCATAGTATTTGAGTTTGGTTCGAGGATCGGATAGTTTGCAGCCTTAATCATCAAATAAGCATATAGCCAATATAACTGCTAGTGTTGCAAATAGAAATTGCTTCCAGCCAACTTCATTTATTTATTTTTTGGTAAGTTTACATCGTTCAATAATTATTAGAACTGTTGCCTTGTGAGAGAATCTGATGGTAGTAAAAATCTAAAGGTACTAAACTAGTTTTGAAGCACAGACAAAACACACAAATACTTGTAAACAAAATTCAATAAATAAAATAACATACCCAGCCAAGACAGTTAGGAAACCCTGTGATTCAGATGGTAGAAATGCTTGAACAGCCATGCACATTCCTGAGGAAATAAAAAACCAAATCCAAAAATCAGTTGCTAAACGGTCTAGATCATCATTGGAACTATATTAGATATAGTAGAATATAAACTAACAAGACACTGGGAAAAGGTTTTGTAGGTTATGAAAAACAAAGGCTTTCTACAGAGTTATTAACTTAATCAAATTAAATAACAAAATAATATTCTATCTGATTCCAAATATTATCTCAAAATTCACAGGAATATAGAAGCAATTTGTAGGATGTCGGTGAATTTAAGAACCTTTGTACTTGAGGCAGTTATTCATTATGCATACACAATGAGGAAAAAGTTTAGATGTGATGAATTCTTTATGTAAAGTTAAATTTAGCCTTTCTGCTCTCTATTTGGATCTAAAAAAAGCTACCTAGCACAAATGCTATAACCGCACTGCCCCTAATTACAGACAGCGCAACAACAATGATGCCCTTCTTCTAAACTTGAAGCCTAAGAGAATCAAATTGGTTTCCTCATAAATCTTCTGATTTTCCTTGTTATTATCTGTATCAATTTTTTAATGAAAGAAATGAGAGGACTAAATGAAGAAAAGAAAGGGATAGAATAAATAAAAATAGATAGGGAAAATAAAAAATAGACGCAGCGCCATGCCTTATCATTCAGATAAGAGAAGATAAAAAAAAACAGAGAAGAAGAACGAAAAAGTGGTTCTTAAATAGAAAGAGGGGGGGGAGAGAGAGAGGATATCATTCAATTATCTCCAAATATTTTTCCAGACCTATCTTAGACATGGCACAAATATTGTAATTGCATGCACGTGATATCAACCATTAGTATACAATCATATCACAAAGTGTAGTCCCGAAACTTGTAGCAGTTTTTCTGAACTACACTTTCTCAGATAAAATATATGTCAAGTTGCTTAGCAAGTCAGCATGTTTTGTTACTTGGTACCAGACCAGAGTGGTTTAGATCAAGGATGTTTAAAAAAGAAATCACGCCTAAACAATCTTAGGCTGACATCAACGTACTGCACCATTTATGTCAGCTGAAACCAAGATGCAGTGGATCAGGACAAAGAAATGGATGAATAGTATAGTGATTGAATGTTGGAGAACGCAGGCATACTCGGAATAAACGATCACAATGTAAGGATTTTTCTTGTGAACACTCGCACATCAGGCACTTTCGCCGGTGCTACGAGCCACACTTCTGGGATGTTGGTTATCCTATCAACTTATTTTCTTGCACCAACAGTGAGTGATGAAATTGAGGATGTTTTACTGTTTAAATCCTTGTTTTGAGTGCAGCAAGTTGTTTTTCTCAAGGATTGAGTCTTCTGCTTCAAGCTTTGGTAATTTGATATTTGGGCAGCATGTATATATCCTTGTCTTAACTGTTCCTCTAGCCTAAACCGAGGTGCTATAAAGTGAATTTCTGAGTCACCACATTGATTTTCGAAGTCGGTAGCTTGGTTTTTTGTGTTTGTCGGATCTTTTAGCTTCAATCTTGATAAAAGCTACTGTGCAATTTTTTCAGCTTTCCATGACAGTATTTCTTAGATTCTTTGTCTAGAAGTGGTCTCAGACTTGTTTGTAATCTAAATGAGGATGAAACTGATGGTAAAGAACCTACTTGAGCTATTTCCCTTCCGGATTATTGTTGAGTATGCTGGCAATGATCAAATATGTACAGGAAATATGTTTTTTTTTTCTTTCTTTAACTACTTATAGCTATTCAATTCATCAACCAGTAAAGCATATGACAAAACCAAGCAAAAATGAAAATAAAAAATAGTTTTACATTGATAAGAAAAACATTAGAAGCAGACCTCTCGCCTTTGTAGAATGATTTCCAGAGGCGGCAGCGCTATGAGATAGTTGTGCCAACCTTTCTGCAGTATTGAGATCCCAAATCTCAACCTTTGAATTGATAGTGTATGGTATTCAAATGAAAAAATATGAGCAAAGGAACTCATAAAAGAGAACTTTTAATTCTATATTAGTATTATTTAAGGGCAAGTAGTAACCTCAGAGGACTGCTCCCCTGCTATAGCTACGTATTCAAATCCTCCATCATGTGCATCATCTGCTAACAAAAAAAATTACTTAAGAAAAAAAGGAAAAAAGGTTGATCCTTATATATAAACTCTAACCAAAAAAAGACAAGGACAGGTGTCAGACCAACTAGGTATCCAATTAACAGATGTGCATAAAATATGGGTAACCGGTTCTGATTATCTTTTATTAGTAGGTTAACATTTGTGTTTTACACCTTATGATAACCTCTCAACTAAAATTGACTAAATTTGCAGTTTATTTGCAAACACTCAATAACTTTAAAATAACTGAAACGGTATTGAAGACACGGCTGGCGCTGCTTATATCCCACATCCATGGTTGCAAATCAAGCCTCTCATATTTTCTCAATAAAAAGAAAAATTGCAGCAAAGATATAAACTCCCAGCACTTTAAAATGAAAAATGAAAAAGAATTATTTTCCATTTTTAAGTTAAAACCCAAAAGTTTCTTGTCTTTCTATTTTTCTAATATTCATACCTTAACCTATTTAGGAGTCCTGGTCATGAATGAGTAATATGCAAACTTCCTTTACCATGGGCCGTTGGAGAAAAAGAAAAAAGAAAGAAAAGAAATTATTTAGATTAACATGATTGATAAATGCACTCCAAAATAGAGTTACCACATACTCTCATAGACCTAGCAAATTGCGAATTGTTACACACCAAACAGAGTACTCTTACATGTCAATACTCTAAATTTAGCGTACCGAAAAATTTCTTTGTTGTTTAACTATAGCTGCACAAATATTAATATTATAACTTAGTAATGGATGCTCAACATTACATTGTACTAAAATATTTATAAATCAATCAACTTGTTGATTCAACTAAAAATTCTATAAAACTTAGGTTTACTGCATTTAGATTTTAAGATAATTTTTAACTATAAGACCATATATAATGATCCCTAGTGTATCGCGTTTTAACTATGTAGCTTACCGCATACCCGTATTCATACCGTGTACCGAAACGGACCACGTTTCAGGTAGTCATATGTTATTAACTTCTTTTTTCAGGTATACATGTATTGTTAACAATAGAATATGCTAAAATGACTTCTGTACAATTGTCATGATACATTGTAGTTCAAACCTAACTACAATTATCAAAAATAATTAAAAATATTCAAGGGGATTCCATATCCCATAACAGCTCGTGATAAGGACATTGCTCACACCAAACATACAATATATGCTTCTTGTTTGGTAGGCTGTTGTTTACTTTAAAAAGGAATAGTTATTTACTACTAAAATCTAGTGGTTAAGTGAGATCATGATGTCTTCAAACAACAATCCATCAGAAAAAACACAATGAATATAGAAACTGATGAATTATATATCTAGAAAAAAAACAAAGAAAAAGTAATTGCTGAACATCATTGAGGGGACTTCGTCTAAATTTACACAGAACATAAAGAGAATAAAGTCAGAGAGAGAAAACCTTCAAGTTTGCTGGAACTTTCTATTAGACTTCCTTGACTGCAATCCAGAATTTCAGCATTGCTAGTTTCCCTGACCTCGGAATCACACTTGTTCTTTGTATCATCAACTTGCCTCATGACAACGGAAGGCTTCTTCACTAGTGAAAGTTTGCAAAAATGGTAAGAGTTTGTTGAGATCATAGAAGAAGGGATCCTGAGATAAAAGAAGAAAAAAGCCCAACTTTAGCAGGGTACGATACATTTCTGAGGAAACATCACCAATACATGGGCCTAGTAGTCCTTGAAGATAATAACTTCATATGCAAAACCAGTATTAAACTACACTCTAGCCAGACAGACATGACTAATTATTAACTGAAAGAATCATGACAAACTATCATTCTAACAAAGTCAAAATGACCTCTACATACCTGGACAAACCCCCATCTCCAATATCCCACAACTTTATAGTTCCATCTCTGCCCTGGCTGCATGATCAGAGTACAAGTAGTCAATCCTCAGTCTAACAAATTAACCACTTAGTTTTAATTCGATTTGGTGTGACAACAGTTTCACATTGCCGGCCCGAAGCTCAAGGATACAAACCAAACCAGTAAAAAGTACCTGACAACTTTGTTGTCTCCAACCAAATCAACAGAGATGATCCCATGCTTCCCACTGTGCACCCTAAAATCATTTTCAAAAAAATTGAAGCATTCAATAGTTCTAACAACAAATGATCAGTCTACTTATTTTGAACAAATACAATTTTCAACTACAATGGGTTAAGCTAAAAAAATATAATTAACATCCCAATAATTTTGACAATATATACTACCACGCAGATGATATAGTCCGATGTTGTACGGTATCCCAAATGCGCAACTCACCATCAGAAGAACTGCAATATACCCTTTTCAGTACAAACACAGAATCCTTCTACTTATAAACATAAAAAAGCCCACTAAGATTCATCCATATGTATGCAAATTTTCGAAACTAACACAATAGAAGCAAAGCAAAATTGTACCCACTGAACAGCAAAGTTTTAGATGGATGGAAAGAAATATCAGTGACTGAAGCCCGATGACCTCTCAACACTGCCACGGGATCTGGCGGAGGTCTCTTGCTCATTCTTCTTCACAATTCTGCTATTGGAGAATAATGTCAAACACCTTGTAGAAATAAAACAGAGAACTTTATTTCAAACTACTTGTTCGACATAAGATATATCATATATCTTCCTATCACTCTGGGACTAGCTCTTAATCAAACATCGCTGAAAAATGGTTAAACAAATCTCTAAAAAGTGGAATTTTTTCCTGAAAATTGAGGTTAAGTGTATAAAAATGGAAACTATGCTTAGCAAAAAAAATGGAAACTGTGAATTCAATTGGGTATAGTTACCTTGAACTAAATATGCAGAAAAATTAGTGACATAAATATATGTAGCACAAGGGGTTAAAGTGTTTAAAGCCAATACCACAGGGATGAATGTGGAGATAACCCTTTCCAAAATCACAAGCTTCCGCAAAACGTGGACTAACACGAGGTCCCTAGTTTTGAACCTTGATACTTGATAGTAACAGTCAAACGCATTATTAATAACCTATATTTTCTAGCATTTTTAAATCTGAGAATATATGATCTCGATTCCTCCTTATACTCGGATAAAAGCGCCGGCATTTGTGAGGAAGGCGGCGCTTCCGTAGCGAAGTTTAACTTCACGTAGCAAGCGGCACGACTGAATCTGAGCTTAATCTGAAATTTTGAACGGAAAAAATTGTTTAATAATTGATATATGTAAAATATTTAAATGATAAAATTTTATTATTTTATCTCTCTAAAAAAATTTAAGATTGTTATAAATTTATTTAATATAATATTTTTTTTTATTTTATAATTTAAAAAAAAATTAATTTATTCAACTGCTCATTCAGTCATTCAGTTAAAAAAAATAAACGCAGTGACCGATTCAGCCGTTCAGTCATTCAGCTCTAAACAAACACTCTAAATTTTATAAATAATGCTAAATACAACCTCTTAGTAAATTAATAATATCTCTAAAATAATATTTTTTCTAAGCCCCGACTTGAACTAATTGGATAAATTAATAATTTCGATAAAATAATAATTAAAAAAAAAAACCCTTATATAAATATATGATCAAATCAAAATCATAAATTAATAATTCTTTTAAATTATAGGCAATCTTGTAAAATATGATTCTATTCTCATTTATTTTGTCTTGAAATTCAAATCTAATTGAATTTCATTCTTAATTTTTTTCATTGCGTCCAAAAATCCAGCCGTTACATTCTCGAATTGTAATAAAAACTTGTGAAGAGTTGTTGACGCTATGAGTGCTTCATTTCTCGTTTACTGGCTCCAAATGTATTGTATTATCCTCACAAGTATGATACATTAGTTTAATAAGTATGATATATTATATAAAAAAAAGTATGATATAAACATCAATAAAATGCAATAATTTTAATATAATTAAACTTATGTTCACCGAATATAAAAACATTCTTCAAATTAATAAATTATTAATTTATCGATTAAATAATAACTCTCTAAATTAATAAAATATTCCAATCTCAAACGTATTAATTTATAGAGGTTCTATTATAGTTGTAATCACTGTTATTTGTCGTTAATTTAGTTAGTTAAATGAATATAATCTTTAATGCTTATTCACTCCAAAATCGTTACACGTAAAATTATTTTTATGCTATTTTTAAATAATATTAAAAATATTTAAAGTACACAAAGCACACTAATGCAACTATGAATAATTAATTATAGACGCGCAAGACTGTTCAAGTTAAAATAACTAACTACAAACACAATAAATACTAACACCACGATAAATAACTAACTATATACGTTAAGAAAAAAAACTATAAACTAATTATCAATATAAACATATGGAAATTCCATTTAAAGTCTCAATAAACCGAGTTATTATTTAAACAAGCAAAATAAATGGTGGAATGATCAACAAATTTTTGAGGAAACAAAATTTGAAAAATGAGAAATGCCCAATAAAATGTTGTAGAAATTTGAGCTAAAAGAATAAAAGCACCATTTCCCATAGAACACACACACACTTCATGAACTATTTGTCTTGCTATTTTCACATGTATTTTTATATTTATACATAATTTATTTTCACATGAAAGTGAAACCTACTGTATCCTCATTCTAACCTCCACACTCTTTCTGAAGCCTTTCTTCAAGGGATTTTCCTACCTTATTCTTAGAAATTGAACGTGTGAAAATATCAATTATCTTTAATTATATGAATATAATATTGGAAAAATCAGTTCTCTTTTAGTTATACGAATATAATCTTTAATATGTATCCAATTCAAAATCATTCCATGTGTAATTATTCTTATATTGTTTTAAAACAATTACAAGATGTTTAAATCATACAAATAGCATAATTTAAGTACGAATAACTAACTATTGTCGCGTGGGAATAAAGAACTATAAACGTGTGAAGTACCAACACACGGATATAACTGTATATGTAAGTTCCCAATTTTTATAAATAAAGATGAATTTTCTATAAATATCATTTTTGAATATTATGGAGTTAATTTGATATAATGTTATAGTTGTGGGTAATATTTATAAATTTTGCAAAGTAAGCAAGTTGTTATAAAATATTCGTTTGGTCGGAGAATATTCTTTTTGTCGGGGAATATTCGTACGACGGCACAATCATTGGTGGACCCCACAACGGAATTATTGTCGGATTGAGAAAACGACAGAATTATCTTTCTATAAAAATAACGGCTGAGGTGTTACCGTTAAAACCGTTAAAACTGTTGAACTACTCGGTAGTAAAAGTACAGTAATACGCGTGGTTGCATAGTAGCACACGGTATTGATTATTGATGCTTACGTGAGAAGTCACTCAGCTATACTCAATTATTGCTACAGTAATTGCTGCATCATATCTCTTAAATTATTGTCATAGTATCATCTGTATAATATGTTATATTATTAAATCAATAATTGAGACGTTGTGGTAAGTTTGGTTATTTTATGGGGGGCCATATGTCATCATCTAAGAGTCTCTTCGTCAATAGTAATTACCGTCGTCAATAGTAATTACCGTCGTCAATAGTATTTACCTTGGTCAATAGTATTTACCTTGGTCAATAGTATTTACCTTGGTCAATAGTAATTACCTTCGTCAATAGTATTTACCTTGGTCAATAGTAATTACTTTCGTCAATAGTAGTTGTTCCTTCAATATTACCAAAAGTCATTTGACCCTTCGTTAAGACCAAGAGTCATTTGACCCTTCGTTAAGACCAAGAACCACCCTCGGTTTTTCTATAAATAGAGGCCTAGGGCTTCATTATTTTTCACGAATTCATTCAAGCTATAGAGAGAGAAAGTATAGAGAGAATAAGAGAGAGAGAGAATAAAAGTATTCTGCTATATCACTTTTCTAATATCCAGTTCTTTTAAGGTAGGGAATATTATTTCTTTTATATTCATGAAGAGAACTTCTGTTATTCCATTCGTTATTATTCTGTTGGAATAACCAGTATACGCGGTCTACCCTATACTTGGTGACATTCTTCTATTATTCTGTTGGAACATCCTGTATGTGTGTTTTACACCGGACCTGGTTCCGTTTATTATTCTGTTGGAACATCCTGTCTGTGTGTTTTACACCGGACCTGGTTCCGTTTTTATTATTATTCTGTTGGAACATCCTGTCTGTGTGTTTTACACCGGACCTGGTTCCATTATTTATTATTCTGTCGGAATATCCTGTCTGTGCGTTTACGCCGGACCTGGTTCCATTATTTATTATTCTGTTGGAATAACCTGTCTGTGCGGTCTATCGCATGCATGGTGATTTCTTTTGTTATTCCATTATTTATTATACTCAGTTGGTTAAGTTTTGACTTCTATACTCTATGAAATTTGTGGAATATCCTTGATAGTTGCGTTTCATCCAGTATCTTTTCAAGAAAATATTCTTCTAAGCATTCTTGAATTTTACTCCACAATGCAGTATCATGTTGACAATTTGGACGTTGTTAATTCCTGGATAAATTAATTCTTGAACTTGTTTTATTGAATTCTTATATCATTGTCATCATCCTCATGTTTATAAAATGTTGAAAGTCATCTGTGGCCTGTATTGCATAGATGGACTTGGTATGATTATGACCAGGGATTATTCGGTATAATCATGACCGTAATGTTACAAATGATGTGGTAAAAGTCCTCATTGGCCCGTAGTGCATTGATGGACAGTTGTTGGCATGATCATGACCATTAATGAATACACGAATATCCTTGGCCGTAGTGCAGGGGTGATTCGATGATGTGGATTATTTTATTAAGCTGAGTCTCAGCGATTACAGTGTTGAAAAACTTTTTAAATCATAAAAGATAGTAGAGTTTATTTTCTACTTGACTCTTTTAATGGATGGCTTGTTCCGTTACAGTTAAACTTGATGTCTATTATATTTTATCAGTTTAACATCGTTGAAGGCTAATGATAATTTATTCTGCATTATCTTAGTCATAATATTTCTTACTGGGCTAGTTGAGCTCACCCTTTCTTTCACTGTTCTCTTCAGGAAATGAGAACGTAGCTGGGACAAGTCGGGGTACGGAGTGATGGTCCGAATGATAGTATTAGTTAGTAGTCCTCACTATTCTATGTAATGGTGTGTTAATAAATGTAATGAGGACTCCTTTTGAGTATGAATACTCTCTAGAAGATAATATTTGTATTCAAACTCACAGTTTATGTTTTGTCGTATTGTACACGACAGATGTATTAATCAGTTGTATTTGTATTCTGTACTATGTATCTGACGACCCAAGATGGGTGATGTATACCTAATTTTGGGGGCGTCACAGTATATAACTAACTATAACCACTAATACTCAAATATGTACATCACTAATAATATACTTGTGAAAAAAATTATAAATTGATTGTCATTATATGCTTGTGAAAAAATAATAAATTGTTTGTTAATATAAACACGTGGAAAAATTCCATATAAAGTCACAATAATTTGAGTTATTAATTAAACAAACAAAAGAGAGAGTTGGAGATTGATCAATAAACTTTTGAAACAAAAAATGAAGCACGAGAAATGTCCTAAAAAGGGTGTAGAAATTAGCACTAAAAGAGTAAAAGCACCATTTCCCTTAGAACACACGTACATTTGATGAACTATTTAACTTGCCAACATATATTTAGTTATATGAATATACTCTTTTATAGAAATCCAATTCAAAATCATTACACGTATAATTATTCCTATATTATTATTAAAAATGACAAAATATTTAAATTACACATTAAAATGAATGTAAGTATGAATAACTAACTATTAACGCGTGAAAATTACAAACTACAAACGTGCAAAATATAACTGTAGATCATTAACCATATACTCTCAAAAAAAATATAAATTATTTCACTACATACTCGTGAAGAAACTATAAACTGTTTGTTAGGAGCCGGCCTATCACTCTCTTCTATGGAGAAGTTTTTCCGTAATCACTCTCAATGATGACTAAGGTGTAAAAATAGCCCTTCAGGTGTCGTATTTTGGCCAAATTTACTGTACTTTCGACCCCCACATTAGGTGACCATAATATTTTATTACGTTCTACCGCTGTTACGCCATAAAATAAATCTTGTTAAAAGCCTTCGATCAGTTTAGATAAATCAGGGAAATTAATAAGGGAGTTTTCATTGTTAAAAGACAAAGAAAAAGACCCGATTGCCTAATGTCCAAGCTTTGACTTTCGTCTTGTCTGCCTTCTCGATAACCACCTGAAAAAACTTCCATATAAATTCTCAATAAATTGAGTTATTAATTAAACAACAAACTTTTCAAAAAATTGAAAAATGAAAATGGCCAGTAAAAGGGTGTTGAAATTTGTAGTAAAATAATAAAAGCAACATCTCATTAGAACACACGTACATGTGCTAGATTATTTGCTCTACACACTATGAATAAATCTTTAATATAAATACAGTTCAAAATAATTTCACATATAATTTTCCTTGTATTAGTTTTAAACAATGAAAAAAGGTTTAAATTACACAAAGAATGCGAATGTAAGTATAAACAACTAACTATTCACCTGTGAGACTATTTGAATTAAAATAATTATAAATAACTAACTACAAACGGCGAAATATAAATATAACGGTATATAACTAACTACCAACACACGAAATACACATATGCATATAACTATAGGTAACTAACCGTATACTCCCAAAAAAACTATAAATTGATTATTAGTATAAACACGTGAAAACTTTCAATGAACTTTTGAAAAAAATTGAAACATAAGAAATGCCCTATAAAAGGGTGTAGAAACTTGCAATAAAAGAATGAAAGCACCTTCGCTTTAAAACACATATACAGTTGCTAAATTATTTGCCCTACACATTATATGAATATAATCTTTAATTTACATATATAATTTAAATAACGACAAAATGTTTAAATTACATAGAGCGCGAATCTAACTATAAACAACTAACTATTGACGCGCGTGATTGTTCAAGTTAAAATAACTATAAATAACTAACTACAAATGCGCAAATATAACTGTACATAACTAACTATAACCCCTCGAAACACTAATATGTAAACATAATTGAATATAACTATCTATATACGTGTTAAGAAATATTAATTGATTGTCAGTATAAACACGTGAAATTAGGTCTCAATAAATAGAGTTATTATTTAACAAACAAAAGAAAAACCTATGGATTGAAAAACAATCTTCTGAAAAAAATTGTAACATGAGAAATGCCATATAGAGGGGTAGAAATTTGTGCTAAAAGAATAAAAAGCACCAACAAACACACCATATATTTCCTGAATTTGCCCTATACACACCACATATATATATACCTCTTTTTCGTGTCAGGCAAATAAGCAAGCCACAATACTTTGGTCACTTTCCAATATTTATATTAGTCGGACTAAAAAGGGTCCTGCTAATTTTTTGTATATCTACTAGGCGCAGTATTCTAGGGCCGATGCCAAGCTTCTTCCTCTCGAGAACGCAGAGCTAACGTACGCACGTCACTGTATTCGAATGAATCCATTCAAGCTACCTCAAGCTTCAACAAACAGGTATTATCTCTATAACAACTCTCTCATCAAATTACTTGCTTTTAATATTTTTTTTATGTATTTTTTAAAATTGTTTGTTGTCAAGTTTATTATATCATGGATGGACATTTGTAGGTTGTTGCAGTAGAGACAAGCATTGACAGAATTTGCACATACTCAGTGATTGAAAAAAGGAGGTACAATTGATTTTATATAAATAATTCTAGGGTTTGAATTGATTTTGTTATGTCTGGGTTAGGTTCAATTGGAGGTGTGGTTTTTAGTTGTTCTAATAAGAGCTGTACATGAGATATGAGTGTGAAGTTTACAATAACAAAGAGATGGAATGTGATGGCTCTGATTTAGGATTGTTGCATGGATTGTATGATGGGTCTGAGAAGAAATCTGGGTTAGGATTAGATGTTGGATGTGTTGATAAGATACCTAGGGTTGACAAGATGGATGGTGAGGAAAAAAGCACAGTTTCTAAGAGAAGAGTTACAGAAATTGAGGTGAGGTTTGATTCAGACGATGATGAGCCAATTGGGTCTATGTTTAAGGTGAAAAGCAAAAGAAACCCTAAGAAGGTTAAGGTGGGATTTAATGGTGGTAAAATCAAGGACAAGCAGGTTGAATTGAGGGAGGAGAAGTTGCTGGTCAAAGATGAGGATTTAGGGGGCATGAATGATACATTAGCTAGTTTTAAGAAGAAGTTGAAGGCACCTAAGAAGGACACTGGATCTGGGCTAATTGCAGGAAGGGATTTGGATATAAATGTGGCTGAACCATCAGTTCAATTTCTGAATGGACCTGTGAAGAATGTGGATTTGGTTTCAGCATCGATCTCAAAGGAAGCAGAGAAGGATCAGATTACTGGCGATGATGGATCTGACGGCGCTGCTGATAAAAAGTTTTCAAATAAAGCAAAAGTGAAAAGCAAGAGATCCAGGAGTGCTGCGCTGCAGAAGAAAACTCGGCGCAACACTGAGTTTGATGATGCGGGGAATGGTCAAAGATCTGGGGATCAATCACTGCCAAGTGAGAGAGAGTGCACTACAGGGTCTGGTGGTGGCTCAAATGACTGTTTGGGTGTAAATTTAGAAGATTCCCTGTCTGCCTTTATCCGAAAGGCACAATCTGGGTCAATTAGGAAATCTTGCAGTTCCTCAAGGTCAAAACAGAGAAACTGTGATGGTCTTTTGGAAGTTCCTTTACCAGATGTGATGATATCTCAACCTCCTTCAAATTATGTGACTGCAGTTTCTGGATTTGATAATAGTTTTCATCTAGAGTCTGGGAGAGGTTCAACAGATTTAACATGTGATAAGAATAATAATGGAAAAACTCAGAACACTGACTGCACTTTCTCTCAAGTTTCAAATTGCATAAGGCCAAACGAATTATCAAGTGATCCATGTCTAGGGATTTCTTCTGGTCTATTGATTACAAATGATATTTTGAGATCCAGTGACAACATACTACATGGTCGATCTTCTCGAGGAACTTTGGATGATTCATTTGCCATTTCCTCAGCTCAACAATCTCAATCCTATTTAATGTTATGTTCTAATAATATTTCAATGCTCCAAGATGGTGAAGTAAATGAGCAAACTTGTGGGATTCAAGAAGGAATAAAGCTGGAATCCCATGACTCAGACCATTTTCTTGATGGGAATCGAAAGGAGTTTCTTTGTGCAAAAGTGAAGGAAAATTGTTGTTTTCCTAGTCAAGAGCCTACCTTGGGAATCAATAGTTCTGTTGACGAGGTAAATAATTTTTCTTCAATTAGGAAAGCATGTGATTTGGGGGATGATAATGTTGAAATGCACAATTCAATATCTGCTCTAGAACAGATGCAGACGATCAACCTGTCTGATGCGGACATGCCAACAGGAGGATTCAGTCATAGTCTGGATCGACAGTCTAAGTGTGTTGCAAGAAGCCAAACTTCAAGCACAGACCAGAAATTTTGTTCAGCTTTTGACAAAGATGTTCAGGGGCTTTGTCTTGGTAATGATTTGTCAAACAGTTTATGCGAAGATATATCTCACGAGACCATTAAACAGGCATCTGGAGAATTCTTAGAGCCAACAGCATCCCTATCTCAGCACTCATTAACATGCAATGAGAAGATGACTGTGACCTCAAAACCTATGGACGGGATAGGTAGTTTGCAGTGTCTAAAAGGGTCCTGGCAAGCTCAACCTCAAGCATCAACTTCAGCTTTTGATTCATCACGACAGGTAGTTATTTGCAAGGATTGTATTATTCCCAACCGAGTTACAGGTATATCCGTTGAAGAGCCAGATTTTGCTTCAGTTTCCTCACAAAAGGAGGAAGACTCTGCGTCTGATAGTAGGTTATCTACAGTGTCACCAAGTGGACACCATAAACAGGAAAACTCTTTCCAAGTAAATCAGTTGGAGAATTCCCTAGAAACTGGTGACGACCCTGGTAGTCTTCCTCAACAAGTGCCTCTATATAAATCCAGTACCTCATTTCCAAGGAGCAGTTCCAGTTTCCATCAAAACCAAGCATCTGATGATATGTGCAAGGGTGTTCATATTCCAACCCATGATTTATCTGGTGATGAAGTAGCTAATGGATCCTCTTCTCCGTCATCTACGCCAGATCGTAATGGAAATTATGCAAATGATATAGGATCGGTGCCTTATCCTGAAAGTAAAGACAATAAGCTTTCAGTTGGCCAGCGTGCTGTGCGTATTACAAGAAAGCGTAGGCAAATGGACATGGCTTATGAAGGGGATGCTGATTGGAATATTCTGATACATGAGCAGAATTTTCTTGTTAGTAATCAGGCTGAAGATGATAACCAGCTTAAAAGAAGAGAAAAATTAGATTCCATGTTTTCAGAGGCTGAAAATGGAGGTGCCGCAGCAGTATCTGCTGGGCTCAAAGCTCGTGCAGTTGGTCCAGTTGAGAAGATTAAGTTTAAGGAGGTATTGAAGCGCAAAGGTGGCCTTCAAGAGTATCTAGAATGCAGGTGTGTTACTAGTTCTTAATTCTGGTATTACATATATCTGTATACATATAATATATGTTTTTGCTATGACATGCTTTAAGGTGCCTTATTCATGCTGTAACACATATCTTGTCATTATTGACTGACACTTGGGTTGTATATTCTCAAGAATCCTGGCTATATTGATGTCTTTTTACAGACTCTTACTATTTTATGGAAGTTTCTCTTTCAAGTTACTGTATTTACAATTTACTATCACTTTATATGAATTAGTTGTGATATGAATTTTTACTGCATGTCATTGTTGCTGAACCAACAAATTTTCTCATAAACATATGGGAGGTAACTAAACACCTTTATGGGTCCTTTGATCAATTACCAAATTTAAGTATCCAGAGAAATTGTTGCATTTTGACATAACCATTTATTGACTTTGTGTTTTATACTTTTATTTATCTTTTTTACTAGCTAAAACTTATGTTGACACTTTAAAAGCTTTGAAGTGTTTGAAACTTTTGGCTTTGTTAAGATAATTTTTTTATGATAAATATATTTTTTATATTAGAAAAAGGCACCAAGGGAGTGCCACGACTTTGTTTAAATACTAAAGGACTCTCTAAGTAGGCTGGTATATTTCTTGAATCTCATCTCTGGAAAGGAATTTGTCAGAATCAAATAGTACTTGTGGCAAATACGGGTTACTTTACTGGTATTGTTATTCATTATTTTCATAAAAGAATATGAATGCCTATCATTTGGCTTCTAAGTATTTGTATGCTTGTTAATATTTCAGTCAAAACTTGAAGATGTTCGGCATTAATGATATATGATTGATTTTTTTGAGTTTCATTTGAAATTGGTTAGGGCTCTCTATAAGAGTGAGGTGTCACAGGGTTGTGTTGTTTCCTTTGCACCAGCTATCCAAATTTCACACTCCAAGCTACATGCCATCTTGCTGGGTCCACATCTAGTGCGTGGGATTATTAATTACATGTATTTCAGTTATACATTTACCTCTGATTGACCCATCTAACCTCCCTTGGACTGGGAAGCTGCGGTATTGCAAATGAATTTGGAGTTAAAATTTATTGGGATTGCCGACATTTTGATTCTTATATTTCAACATGATTTCTGATTGTTAAATAGTGACTTGTGTAAAAAATAAAGGGGAAAGCTAATGATATAGATAATGTTTCTTTCCTGAAATGGTAAATCTTTCATTTCTAGTAGGTACAAGTTTTTTGGATTTTTGCCTCTTGATGTCTCCTTTAATAGAGAATTGTAGCAAGTTTGCCTTAAAGGGTTTATTTTCTTGTTTTTGATGAAAGCTTCTTGGGTAACAAGATTACAACACGATGCTTGCTATATGGGATTCTTCATATATGTTAGATGGTGTTTTCCCCCCTAAGAATTTTGCAAGTCAATTTGTTGTTAACATGTTATATTTGCTATACGTGTTTTAGCTATTTCTGCTTTGTCCAAGGATTATAATGTTTCACTTGGTGCAGGAATCATATCTTAGGTCTTTGGAATAAAGATGTTAGTCGCATTTTGCCTCTCTCAGACTGTGGAGTCTCTGACAAACATATGGTTGATGAATCACTGTGTGCTTCTCTAGTTAGGGATATTTATGCATTTCTTGATCACTCTGTAAGTCTTTCAGAATACGTCAAGTTTGCTTTGGATTCTTTTTCTTTTTGCTCAGGAAAAGTTATCTATTATTTCCTTTTTCTTTCTTATGCTGTCTAATTTGTAGTTGTTTTTGTTGATATTTTATTAATGAGTTGGGATATCCCTTTAATTAAGTTTATAATGTTTTGGATAATGACAACTCTTTTACAGGGTTACATAAATATTGGAGTTGCTTCTGGAAAGGAGATTACAGAATCTGGTTCAAAGCAAAATCTGCAACTTTTAAAAGAGAAAAATTTTGGGGAGAAATTCGGGTCCCAACTTGCTGATTCAGATGATGGAGTTTCCTTTATTCTCGGTAGGGATAAGAATTTTGATAAATTGATGGACGAAAAGAATGTTGCTACATTTGATGACAAAAATAGGGCGGCAAGAGACAAAAGAGATGAGACGTTTCTTGATCCGCAGGCTTTGAAGTTATCAACTCCAGTAGAACCCGAAGACTGTGATGATTTCCAGGGAAATGGTCGCATTGAGGCAAGAACATCCAACAGAATTGCTAATGTGGATCTTTCTAGTTCAATTTCTCTTGGTGAAGTTGCGGATGGTGGAACAGCCCATGTTATACCTTCAGAGCACACAAATAATTCTTGTGGCATGCTATCTAGGGCTGTTGATGACAATGAGGTACATCAACATATGCAGAGTGATTCGGAAGTTAGAAAGAGAATCATTGTAATAGGGGCTGGGCCTGCTGGCTTAGCTGCAGCTCGCCACTTGCAGAGGTATGGTTTTCATGTTACTGTTCTGGAGGCTAGGGGTAGAATAGGGGGCCGTGTTTTTACGGATCGAACATCTCTTTCAGTACCAGTGGATCTTGGGGCTAGCATTATTACAGGTGTTGAAGCAGATGTGGCTACTGAAAGACGACCAGATCCTTCTTCATTAGTTTGCGCTCAGTTGGGCCTCGAATTAACAGTACTGAACAGTGACTGTCCTCTCTATGATACTGTTACAGGTCATAAAGTTCCCGCAGATTTAGATGAAGCTTTGGAAGCAGAATACAATAGCCTGCTTGATGACATGGTACTGTTGGTTGCACAAAAGGGGGATCATGCAATGAGAATGTCTCTTGAGGATGGTTTAGAATATGCCCTTCAGAGACGTCGCATGGTTCGATCTAGTAAAAATTATGTAGAAAGTGATTTGCATAAATCAGCAACTATTGTTGATGATCAGGTTATTGGGAATTATAATTCTATAGCGGAGATTTTGAGTCCTCTTGAGAGGAGGGTCATGGATTGGCATTTTGCTCACTTGGAGTATGGTTGTGCTGCTTTGCTCAAGGAAGTCTCACTTCCTTACTGGAATCAGGATGACGTATATGGAGGATTTGGAGGAGCTCATTGTATGATTAAAGGGGGTTACAGCACTGTAGTTGAATCACTGGGAGAAGGACTTTGCATCCACTTGAACCATGTGGTCACGAATGTTACGTATCACACAAATGATATTGTAACAAATAATGATCAGCATAAAAAAGTCAAAGTTTCCACATTAAATGACAAGGATTTTTTTGGGGATGCAGTTTTAGTCACAGTGCCGCTTGGGTGCCTAAAAAAGGAATCCATCAAGTTTTCACCATCCTTGCCTCAATGGAAAAATTTGTCCATCCAGCGACTTGGTTTTGGTGTGCTTAATAAAGTAGTTTTGGAGTTCTCGGAAGTATTTTGGGATGATTCTGTTGATTACTTTGGTGCAACTGCCAAGGAAACAAACAAGAGGGGCCACTGCTTTATGTTCTGGAATGTCAGGAAAACAGTGGGGGCGCCCGTTCTTATAGCTTTAGTTGTGGGTAAGGCGGCACTATATGGGCAAAATATGAGCTCAACTGATCATGTAAATCATGCCTTAGTGGTTCTTAGAAAACTTTTTGGAGCTGCTGAGGTACCTGATCCAGTTGCGTCAGTAGTGACCGATTGGGGAAGGGATCCATATAGCTATGGTGCTTACTCCTACGTTGCCATAGGGGCATCTGGAGAAGACTATGACATATTGGGTAGGCCTGTTGAGAACTGTTTGTTTTTTGCTGGTGAAGCTACATGCAAGGAGCACCCAGACACAGTTGGTGGTGCAATGATGAGTGGGCTTCGAGAGGCTGTCCGTATAATGAATATATTAAGCACTGGAAGTGATTGTACAGCAGAAGTGAATGCCATGGAGGCTGCTCAGAGACATACAGACAGTGAAAGAAGTGAAGTTAGGGACATCATGAAGAGACTTGATGCTGTAGAGCTTTCAAATGCTTTGTACAAGAAATCTTTGGACGGGGCACATATTATGACACGAGAAGCTTTGCTAAAGGATATGTTCTTTAAAGCAAAAACTACAGCTGCTAGATTCCATCTGGTTAAAGAGTTGTTGAGTCTTCCAGTTGGAGTTTTGAAATCCTTTGCTGGGACTAAAAAAGGGCTCAGCACTCTTAACTCATGGATACTGGTATGTGTTACCTATGATATATCATTATTCATACCATCTCTGATCTGAAGTACATATGAAATATTGAATTATTTTGATGCCATTTGGCAGCTGACATTTTCTTAATGTCTATATTTTATCGTTCACAACAGGATTCAATGGGAAAGGATGGGACTCAACTCTTGCGGCATTGTGTTCGTCTCCTTGTACTTGTTTCAACTGATCTACTGGCCGTTCGCTTGTCAGGTATGATATTATATACATTCTACATAGAGGGATAGCACTAAATGATTATTGCTCTTTAAAAAAGCACTGAATATTCTTCAACACCCCCACCCCCTACCCCCCGCGCGGGGTATGCTATGGCATTGCCGTCTTTAAGGTGTTTTTGTAAAAAAAATTCCATAAAAATAGCACAGACACCAATAATATAATGTCTCTTGGCCTGTTCAGTATTGTCTTGGGACATATAGAGGCAGTCATGAAATTGTAGGTCCCAACTTTCTTTATTCAATTTAAAGAATATTTTTGTGCTAAGAAAGCCTGTGGTTGCTGCAATTGAATAGTATTGGCGAGAGAATTTCATTGATGGTGGTGGGCTGAAGTAATTTGTAGCTTGTATTCATGAGATACTGTCTTCATGAAAGTAGTTCAAACTGTATCAATCCATATATATATATATATATATATATTTAGCCACACTCATGTTGAGGCTATTGTCTACTAGATTACCCTCAGTCCATGCTTTGTTGCTAAGATCCTTACTTTATTACTTTTGAAATAGAAAATGAGATTTTTACATTATGTCATTGTTGTAGGTATAGGAAAAACTGTTAAAGAAAAAGTATGTGTACATACAAGCCGTGATATACGTGCCGTTGCAAGCCAACTGGTTAATGTATGGATTGAAGTTTTTCGCAAAGAGAAGGCATCTAATGGTGGCCTGAAGTTACTGAGGCCATCAAGCACTCTCGATTCTTCAAAAAGCAAATATAATCTAGCTTCAGGAAAACCACCCCTACGCACACACCATGGAGCACCAGACAACAGAGGAACTGGAACCCATTTACCTCCCAATTCAAACGGTAAAAAGGGGAACATCAAGCTTGTCAAGTTGGAAACCAGGACTGACGCCAAATCAGAGGTGAAACCTTCAAGGTCTCAAGGTTCAGTAGGAAGACAGGATTCTAAGGTGGAGGAGGATAAAGATTATGCACTCTCTAAAGAAGAACAGGCTGCTTTAGCTGCTGAAGCAGAAGCTCGTACTGCAGCAATTGCAGCTGCCAAGGTTTGTTTCTCTTGTAATTGGAACATTGTTTTACTATTATCTTGGTGCTTTAGTAAAAAGTCAGTCAGTTTTTTTTTAATGTCCCCTTTGATACTCACCTTAGCTTTAGGCAGTGCTAGAATAGGAAATTTCCCTTCATAGATGGTACCCTTCACGAACTGAGGCATGGTCCGATGTCTGCTGTTGTGTGCTTTTTTTTTTCTTTGTTCCTGCTCATGAGGCATATGCTTCATGTTTGTTAATTACTCTCTCCCATACGTTTTCGAACATCAGGTAGCCAAATATTCTTCCTTTACTTGCTAGATTATACATACCAACATACCTGTAAAAAGCAACAAGGGTATAGATCATCATGATAATGTCTATCATATCCATAGAGATGCGTGTAGACAGACTCAAAACAAGTGCTTTGCAAGCATATTGGCTCTAGCTTATAGTTTTTTTAGCTCGAATAATGAATTGCGTTTTGTTAAGATTCAAAAGGCTGAGCTTGATTCGACTCCTAGAGTCTCTTTGTCCTTGTACTTTCACTTTCATATCTGCTTTAGAATAACTTGTACAGTAGTAAATTAAAATGTGGTGTGCTTAAACAGCAGTTGTAGTTACTCGCTTCGTTGCCAAGTTCATTGGTTTTAACTGTTTGAAAACATTTTGAATATTCTTGTATCGGCACTGTTTTTTTTTTTAATTTTATAATTATCTGATTGAGAGTTTCTGGCTTTGTGTGTCTTGGGTTACTTTCAAAGTTTGAGCAGGATAACATTGGCTCTAAACTATTTTATATTCTTGCCGAGGGAGTAGTTTATGATAATCTTTTATATCTGATAACGTCGATAAACATATTTTTATTAATATTCTATCCGATAATTTTGATACATACATATGTATACACATGCGTGTATATATATATATATATATCTTATTACACCTTGTTGAATTTTTTTATTTGCAGTAGGTGTTTAGGTACTGTAAACACGTCTGAACCCAGAGTGTGATTCGCTGGAAGGGGTTGAGTGGGGTCCAAGAAGTCTTACTTTTTTAGATTTATTTACTTGCTCTTTCTCATGTTGTAGATGGGGTTGCACTGCTACTACCATCAAAACAAACTTCAGTTCTGCACCATCAGTGATTTGATGAATGTGTAGTTTGGTGGAAATTAGTATAACTGCCATCTTCATTTTCCATTATGTATACTTTTGCCTTATGTTGTAGATGTTTATTACAAGTAATTTTCTGCTTGCAGGCATATGCGTCATCGGATCCCAGGTGCAACACATCTCTGCAGCTTCCGAAGATACCATCATTTCACAAATTTGCTAGACGTGAGCAGTATCCACAGATGGATGAGTCTGATATTAGAAGGAGGTGGTCTGGTGGTGTTCTAGGAAGACAAGATTGTATATCAGAAATAGATTCTAGGAATTGTAAGGTAAGGGATTGGGCTGTTGATTTCTCTGCTGCTGCTTGTGTCAACCTTGAAAGTTCAAAAATGTCCGTTGATAACCTTTCACAGCGTAGCCACTCAAATGAGATTGCATGTCAGTTGAACTTCAGAGAGCACTCTGGAGAAAGTGTGGCTGTGGACAGCAGTATATTTACAAAAGCATGGGTTGACAGTGCTGGTAGTGAAGGGATAAAGGATTACAGTGCCATAGAGAGATGGCAGTCTCAAGCTGCTGCCGCTGATTCTGATTTCTTCAATCGGACTATGCACATTATGGATGAGGAGGATTCAAACATTAATTTAAAACCACCTATGCGGAAGCATAATGGCCTGGCCAATGAGAGCTCTGCTTCACAAGTTACTATAAACAGGGAGTTGGTCGAGAATCAACCTAGAGGAACAGAGAAAATTAAACAAGCCGTTGTGGATTACGTTGCAACTTTGCTCATGCCTCTTTATAAAGCAAGAAAAATTGACAAGGATGGTTATAAGTCGATAATGAAGAAAACTGCTACCAAGGTAAATTTCCTCTTTTTTCATCTATTTAATTTTTTCCTTAGCTCTTGCTATTCTATCATATATTAGTGATCTGTAGCTGTATTCTTGCTTTGTGGTCCACTTGGTAGTGTAGAAAGATAATCACACATTCGTATGTGAAAAAATGTGAAAGGAACATCACGACTTTCTCACCTCTACTGCCTTGTGGATTACTCTGGTTTAGTTTCTGACTCGGGTTATCATTTATGGCCTTTGTCTTTTCCCCCGTCCCACTTTTCAGGTCATGGAGCAGACCACAGATGTGGAGAAATTAATGACCGTTTTTGAGTTTCTCGATTTTAAGCGCAAAAACAAGGTGTGTACTGAATTTCTTTTTGGCAACCGTATTAGTTTTAGATCTGTATCTTTTTGTTTAGGTAACATCTTATTTCTGATTAGGCTTAGGGAAAATGTTTTACTTAAATTTCCTAGTCGTTTAATGACTTCTCTTGCTTTATGTTTTTAAGTAAGGGTATATTACACTTGGTAGCCCTAACATTTCACTATGACAGCACTCGTTTACCTGGGAATGACCGGTGTTTATAAGTAAGATTTTATTGATTGACATAATCAATTGAACAAGTTGAATGATGGAATCAGTGTTAAACGTGATTCATTTCGGTACATGGTATGAATACGGGTACGCATTACGCTACATAGTTAAAATACGGTACGCTAGGGTATCTTTATATAAGTTCGTATAGTTAGGAATTCTCTTAAAATACAAATGTAATAAACCTATGTTTAATAGATGATTTTTAGCAACAAGTTGATTGTTCTATAAATATTTTAGTAAAAATATAATGTTTGAGTATTCAATATTAAGTTATAAATTTGTGCAATTATAGGTTAAACAACAAAAAATTTTTTTGGTAATCTAAATTTAGAGTTTTGGTACGTAAGAGTATTCTTTTTGTGTATGCAAGTACCCGTATGCGGTTCGCTAGATCCATGAGATGAGAGTATGTGGTAACTCTGGGTGGAATAACCTCAAGGTCGTTTATTCCAATCTCCATACTACTTGGGGGCCAAAACTTACCTTTGCCTACTAAAAAATAGAAAAAAATAAATAAATAAAAACTGAAAATCAAATATCCAAGTAACCCTTAAAATTTGAATCAAAAGTTCCTTTCCCACTATTATACTATTTCTTCCCCCAATCTCTTTCTATCTCTCCTAAGATCTTTTCTGAACACCCAAATTTTTGACAACATGCACCCAACATGACACCAACTCCACCCATCAATCCACTACCTTCTTCAATCCACCTGCTGAACTAAATGTATCCCCCCCTCCCAAAAAAGTGAAATCAGTAACATGACTGCTAACAACCGGATACATTGCAACCGCTGTCTGATTTATTCACTGACCCTGATGGATGTGATGTCAGCCTTTGTAGCCAGCCGCAATATTTTTTTAATGAATTTAGGATCAGTTTGAGAGATGAGAATCTCATACAAGAAATTCTTGTTGGAAAGATAATTTCCAATTTTAAATAAAAATGAGTATTATTACATGCAGTTGTATGTTTGACATTGTGTTATGGGGGAGGTTAGTGTTGGTGCTTGCAGGTATATGGAGGTTTGATGATCACTAGACCAAGGTGGCGAACAATGTTGGTTAAAGTGATTGTTAGTGTTCTAAAAGGTAAAAGTGTAACCTACCATTGAGAAGAGGCTTAAGCCTTAAGACATTAAAGTTTCTTTTTACATGAGATACCTAAAACATATATTACCTCCGGTCCCTTAATACTTGTCCAATTTTTTATAGGCAGAGTTTTTATTGAAAATTTGACTTTAACATAATTAATTACCTAGGTTGAATATAGATTACATAGAACAAGATTTTATATTAAAAGAAGAGTTATTCCCAGAAATTAAAAGATGAGTTATTTAGGTGTGTCCCAAAAAGTAAAGGGACGACTAAAGTAATCTTGACATGCATGCTAGACTTGAGAGAGCACACTACAAAGAGCCTTTTCTTTAAAATTTTTAATTTTTATACTTCATCCAGCAAAGCATGTCATGTGCGAATTTTATTTTGCTTGAAAATAATTGCAAAAGTAATTCAAAATACTTTTGTGCCAAAATGATTGTATTTTATTTAATAATACAATAAGGTGAAAATGATTGCAAGTACCTTAAAATAAATGTATTATTGTTCCATCACTGAAATTGAAATTATAAAACTTATCTGTGACATTCTTAGCTGGACAGAGGGAGTAATTATGATAAATCATAGCACACAATATAGCAATCTACATTTAATACAAGTACATTGGTGTAAATTGAAAAGGTGGAAGATAAAGGTGCGATAAGGCGTATGCCTCATAAGCCCCAAGGTGCAAGAGTACGAAATAAATGTTCCTAAGCTGACGCCTTTGCCAGGCGTTTTACAACTGCTTTGGCTCAAGGGTCTCCCTTGAAGATGTGTTTCATGATATTGGTATGGCCAGACGGTATATGTAAAAGCTTAGTTTTCTCATAAGTCATAAATCATAACAAATGTGTCACTTGTCTTGGATTAACTTTTCATCTGATCTAGACGTTTTCTTTGTTCATACTAAGCTATCCCCTATCAAAAGCTTATAATCCAACGGCTAGATGGGGTTACCTGTCTTTAATAGTGCGGACAATTGGCATTTACTACTAGGGGTTTTTTGCAAGGATTGCCCTATAGTTTTTAACTGTGGCTATGGATCATTCCCCTATATATCCCTATATATAGGATTTATTTTCCTGTAGGAAGCTTTTTACCCCGTAACTCAAGGGAGATATCCCTGTCCGTTAATCACAAATATTAACCATTTAGGTAGTGATTTAGAAATGACATTTTAACAGTATGGTTGAAATGATTTAATAGGCTGTATAGGGAGTTGTGAAGCCAATGAGGGTGGTGGATGGTGTTGATGGTTTTACATTCAGAAAACTTTGGATTTTGAGAAATTTTTCTTTGTTTGATACGGGATGCTTTATTTTGGGGTCCGTCTGCTTTTTGCTCTGCTTATACTTGGATGATGCCCCCTTTTTGGGACAGTTTTGAATAAATATTTACTTGCCAAAAAAAACTATGTATATTTTTGTAGTTATTCAAAAATATATATTTCTCCTGCAAGTGATATATTAGCATGATCAATATGATGATGTGCTCTGCCAGGTTAGTGCAATACTATTACTGTTATCGGTAGAACAGAGAATCCAATAATAGTCCACTTTGATAAGAGTATGATAAGAATTATAAACTAGTTGTATATGACCTTAGCACAATCTGTTAGGTCACTTTGAAAGAATTTGAAAGAGAAGCAATATATAACTAAACAAAAGCCGTGTGTAACTTTTAGAACCTCAACGGTGACTAGTGTGCAGAGGCACCGAGGCTAATGTATCCTTTTTAGTGATGTATGTCGTATCTAGTTTCTTGCTTGTTCACGTGAGAAGCTCTTGAGCATCATGTTTTCAATGTTTGATATAGTTATCAACGTGCGATTTATGTACCATATTGTGTAGAATAAGTGTAGTCTAGTTTAGGAAGTTTTTAATGATAGTTATATCATTTAAATTTAAATGTCTGGGACTATTTGTATGCGACTATATTTACATGTTTGTTTTTGGTTTTTATTATATGCAGATTCGAGCTTTTGTGGACAAGTTGATTGAGAGGCACATGGCAATCAAACAAGGGGCGAAATCTTGATGCTCCAGACAATGGACTGATATAGAGAGGTCTACTGGTCTTGGTTCCTGAGTTGTCAGCATATACTGTGGTACAAAGCACCAGATGATGCAGAGATCGAATGGAGGTCGCTCTTGTAAAAAATCTACCATGTAATCGTGATCGGTGGGCCTGTTATAATTTTATCCCAACATTTGGCAGCTTTGTGCGATTTCAAGTGCATTTTGTCTTGAATTATGATTTAAGTACCATTTTCAGGATGGCAAAAGTCTCCTGCATATCGAAAGTGGGGAGCTTTGCGATGTTATAGATATCTTGTTCTAATGATGGCATCTATTCCAATTGAAGATATAGATTACTTTAGGATGGATCATCATTTTTCAAGGTTGTATTTTTAGGATAGAAAGTAAAGGCCCCAAATTTTGTTTCAGGGATCTGATAGATGAGACGTTCCAGTTTCCTTTGTTCCTGATATTTGTACAGCATGGGATTTTTTTATGGAAACAAGTATACAGACCATTTCTCCTCTTTCAGAAGTATTATCTGCTGAACTACTTCTGCTTCAAAATACCAGATTCTAAACTTTGTTGACCATATGATCGGTAGTTTTCATTTATTGCATCTCTCTCTCTCCTCTATCAATCTCTCTCGGTTCTTCTGTTTCATTTAGAAGTAACTGCTTGGATAAATTTTTTGTACATATTTATGCATGGAAATTATTCTCCATTCTTTGCAGCAGTGTGCGGTTGACTGTTTAGCGAGTTTACTATTGCTTTTCATGATATTTTTGGTAACACCATATGGTAAAAAAAATATTAGGTGTTTGCTTTGCAGTTTTCTCTCAAAAGACAAGTTTGACAGTATATACAAATATACCGTGTAGTTTACATTTTGTCTCCAGAAGTGTGGAGATTATAAATTAATTCTACAATTTGATAATTCCTCGAGCATAAGGACTAGTAAAAATGATTTTAGCTACATTTGTCTCCAGAAGTGTGGAGATTATGAATTAATTCTAGAATTTGATACTGGCTCGTGCATATGGAGTAGTAAAAATTATTTTAATTCCCACTTCCACTTTTCTTCAAGCTTCCATCTTTCTTTTGCTCAACTCTTTTTCTGATTGTTTTCAGGTTCGATCAAGATGTAGGGTGCTTTTCCAATAATAGGTATGCTCTCTCGATCATCTGTAATTCTGCTTTTTTCTGGACACGCTTCTGTTTTTTAGCTATTAAGTTCCTAAAATAAGGTTTCCCATTAATTTCCATGAAGTAATATCATTATATGTGGTTTCCTTTATTATTTATTTATTTTGTGATTGTGTGGATAGGGAAAGAGTTTTGGGTCCCATATCTTTCCAGTGGCAACAATTTGAGAATATCAAAGGAATTGCTTTTATGGCTTCAATGTGAGGATAACAATTGGTATGAAATTTTATCCAGCAATTATAGATTTAGAGATCCATATCTTAAAGAGTTTCAGGTATTTGAAAATGTTAATGCATTCACGTCATCCCCCCCCCCCTTTTATTTTTCTTTTCCCCTACGGATTTTTGACAGTTAAATTTTGTGCTTGGTACACGTTAAATACTGCTCCCCACTTGTATGTTGCATCATTTACAGCGTAGCAAATACAACAAAATTAGACTTTCTCAAACGCTTACCCTGTTCGGTGCGTAGTTGTCATGGTGTCGTCTATGCGTCCTGGCGTTGGAGAAGGGTAAAGCAACGCCTTGGACGCCTAGCTGCCAAGACTCATGCATTGGTAGTGGGCCCAAGTTAAGTGATCAAGTCTTTTTTTACCATGACTTATCATAACCCATAATTATCCAAGTGACTCAACCCATAACCTTAACCCAACCTATTCCTTTGAATGATAATAATGCTCATGAGGGAGACTTAAATGTCTTCATAGTTGATGACTTTGCTCGAGTTATGTCTAGAAACAGAGTAGAGATTGTGTTAATTATTATGTTTTGGGTTTTAGTGTATATAAAATTTTATTGTGTAATATACTTTTGAAATAAAATAAATGATGTATAAATTGCACATTGTTAACGACTTGTTGTCATATGGACGCCATGGCGGACGCCTTATCGCCTAACTGTTCTGGTGGTCATCTACCGCCTCGTCCCGCTTTGGCTCCGTGACAACTATGGTTTGGTGCGGCTGGAGATTATGATCATCACACTACGATGACTAGATTAGTGCCAATCATGTTACGACAATAAGATTATTGACAATCATATTACGACAATAAGATTATTGACAATCACATTACGACAATAAGATTATTGACAATTAGGTTATTGAATCAAGATTTCCAACAACCAGATTATTTAATCACAATCATTGACGATCAGTTTATTTGGGGATATCATCTGATTTAGATTTTATTCTTGAAAGTTCAAAAAAGTCATTAGACAGTTGCACAACTTGATTACCTTGAGAAATAACCTCAAGGTTACTGGTTGAAATAGTCATACATGGTCCAAACTTACCTATCCAAGAAATAAAAAATAAATTGCCAATTTATAACAAATTAACGAACCCTATAAGCAACTTGTGGTTCATGTTTCTTAAAGTAGGGGAATCCGAATTAACATCACATAACACCGGATAACTTGTTTATAGGTTCTGTTAAAGGTACTTGGTGTGAATTTACCTATTAAAAAAAATTAAAGTAAAAAATTAATTACCAATTACCTACCCAAAAAATAAAAATAAAAAATTAATTACTAAATTATAACAAAGATAACAATCCTTTAAGCAACTTGTGGATTGTGTCTCTTAAACTAGGGGAATTCCAAATTAACATCTACTTAGTTCGAGTAAGTTGTTGCTAATTTTTTAAATACGTTAAAATGGTTTTAAATTTAGTACCGTAGACCTCAATTTAGATGGTGTAATAGTGTTTATCTTGGACTCTCTATTTTTTCTTTTCTTCTCTTGTTTTCGGAATCCATGGGGACATTTGAGCCAAATCCTTCTGCACTTCACAACTTTACATCTTTACATCTTTACATCTTTACATCTTTACATCTTTACATCATTGAAGAATGTGTAGCTATGTTGTTTATATGAATGAAAACATTGTGGTACAAATCAAAAATGAGTAGGCATAATATGTAGCCTAGACCTTTGAAAATAATACCAACTCAGACTCGCTATGAAAGAGTTGCATAAATGTTAATTATATGTCTGGAAATGCTAATGACATTGTTTTTTCTTATGGTCATTTTTCTCTGAACTGCAGTTATATATAATTTCACTTGCTTTGATCCTATTGATAGTCAATTTGGTGGTAAGCTGCTACCCTCTTATGGAAGAAAAGATTACTGTTGGTGGCGCTTGTACCCAACCGGAAAGTTCACTTTGTAAATTTACAAACTGCATATGCTTTACGTGATGTTGAATAGGATCCTATTTTTACACAAGGTAAAGGTCCATGGGTTGTTAATGTAGGAGAGTGAATCATTTGTATGAGGTGGATGAGATGAATGACAGTGGGTTTAGGGTTGAAAATATAGGCTGTCATACCTATAGGTGTTAATTCCCCCTAAGCTGCAACAAATATGTAATTAATTTGTTAGATGTAATTGCTAGATTTAAGTTGGTTATTTTGTTGACTGTATATTTATCTATAGTTGTGAGGGGATAGAAAATTGTATTTACAACTCTATGAATGTACATCTCCATTTAGCTATTGCATATTGCGAGTTTTGAGGACTTTAAGAAATGTTGGTGATATGATTATGTGCTATGTTGAGTTCCATTTGTGGTGTTTAGATTACTGCATGTTGCTGCCAGATTAGATCACTTGGAAACGTTTACTGCTTGAAAAATCTAACAAATATATAAATTTGTGGGTTGTGGTATCGTGGAAGCTAGTGAGGTGCTTACCCCTCTTTTAATGCTTCAGATCCCAGTTTGCGTTCTAAATGATCACTAGTAAGCTTTCCTCTTGTTTGTAGAAAACTTTTGTTTTAGTTGAGTTCGTACTTTATTGTTCGTGATAATAGCATCAGTTTGTACTCGACTAGTGAATTCTGAACACGGATAGAAAAAATCTGATCTTGTACCCATTCTCGGCATCTTTGCTGACTTAGATCTCGTCTTCTTTGGTTATGTGAAATATATTTCTCCCACTGATGGATCCGGTGCAACATCAAGTCACGGTTTTAAGTTGAGTTCGTACTTTATTCTTAGAATCAATGTGAAAGTGTAGATTTGGACCAAACAAGATATATAGACAGTAAATGTAACGAATATTTCTCTTAATAGAGTTTCAGCAGATGAGTTAAATATTAATTTCATTGGAGTAAGTTCAAACATTGAACACATACAGGAAAATAAAAGAGTTGATAGTGTCGGTTGTGACGTCCTCAAAATAGGTATACACAACTCATTCTGAATTGTTAAATACATGGTACATAATTTAAATATAAATTTAATTTACACAATTATTAATTATCGTACAGAATACGACAAAATATAAGTTGAGAGTTTTAACACGAATAGTCTCGTAGATAATATCTAAACTCAAATGGAGTTCACATTACAATTATTATCACATTATTTTATAGAATAGTGAGGACTACTATAGTCACCATCTTGGACCATCACTCCATTCCCCGACTAGTCCTAGCTATATTCTCATATTTTATGCAGCAACTACTGTTGCAATAATTATAACTGAGTGACTTCTTACGTAAGTATCAATAATCAAAGATACTGTACAAAATTGTGTGCAACTATGCGTATTAATGTATTTTTATCACCGAGTATTTTAACAATTAACGGTAAAATTTTTGCCGTTATTTTTATAAAAAGTTATTTTAGCCGCTTTCTAAATCCGACAGTAATTCCGTAGCGGGGTCCACCAAAGATTGTGCCGTCGTACGAATATTTTCTGATAAAACGAATATTCCCCGACTAAACGAATATTTTATGACAACTTGCTTACATTGCAAAATTTATAAATATTACCCACAATTATAACATTATATTAAATTCACACCTTATTATTCAAAATAACATTTAGAGAATTAAATATTTATTCATAAAAGTTGGGGTCTTACATCATTTGTTCGGAAAACATGGAAAAAAGATAAAAATGATTCATGTTTTGTAAACAAATTATAATAAGATGTGTGTTTTACCAAAGAGAATTAATATTTTTAGATGTATTTTTATCGAGGGTATTACCTTCATGTAAGAAGAAACTATGTGAAAATATTAAACACATGTGAAAATAGTGCTACCATTTACGAAACCATATAATATACTCTCTATCTCAATTTAATTATTACTCCCCCCTCCCCCCCCGCCCCCGCCCCCGCCCCGCCCCCGCTGTAAGACCCCGAATTTTATGAAATAAAAGTATTCAATTTTTCTTATAATTACAATTCAGTAAATGGTTAAATTGATAAAAGTTTAAAGTTATGGGTGAAATGTGAATTTTTTTTCAAAATAAGCAAGTGGTTATAAAATAATTATTGTTGTCGGGGAATATTCGTTTGGTCGTAGAATATTCTTTCTGTCAGGGAATATTCGTACGACGGCGCAGCTATTTGTGGGCCCCATAACGAATAACTGTCGGGTGAAGAAAACGACAAATTTGAGTTTTTATAAATAACGGCGTAGTTGTTACCGTTAACACTGTTGGAATACCCGGTAGTTAAAATACAGTAATACGCGTTATTGCACAGTAGCACACGGTATTGCATAGTATTTTTGAAATTATTGATTCTTACGTAAGAAGGCACTACTCAATAATTATTACAGTAATTACTGTTTAATATTTTATTTTATTGATTCAATAATTGCTACGTTGAAATTTTATATTATTGTTGTTCAATAATTGTCACTGCACAGTATTTCCCATTATCAGATCAATAATTCATATTATTTGAATAATATTATTAGATAACATTATTGGCAATGTCTAGAAAGTTCTGTCTAAGGAGAGGTTTGGTCAAATTGCGCGCCAGTAAGGAGAAATTCTGTAAGACCCCAACTTTTATAAATAAAGATGAATTTTCTATAAATATCATTTTTGAATATTATGGAGTTAATTTGATATAATGTTATAGTTGTGGGTAATATTTATAAATTTTACAAAGTACGCAAGTTGTTATATAATATTCGATTGGTCGGAGAATATTCGTTTTAACAGGAAATATTCGTACAACGGCACAATTATTGGTGGACCCCATAACGAAATTATTGTCGGATTAAGAAAACGACAAAATTATCTTTCTATAAAAAATAACGGCTGAGGTGTTACCGTTAAAACCGTTAAAACTGTTGAACTACCAGGTAGTAAAAGTACAGTAATTCGCGTGGTTGCATAGTAGCACACGGTATTGATTATTGATGCTTACGTGAGAAGTCACTCAGCTATACTTAATTATTGCTACAATAATTGCTGCATCATATCTCTTAAATTATTGTCATAGTATCATCTGTATAATATGTTATTTTATTAAATCAATAATTGAGACGTTGTGGTAAGTTTGATTATTTTATGGGGGGGCCATATGTCATCATCTAAGAGTCTCTTCGTCAATAGTAATTACCGTCGTCAATAGTAATTACCGTCGTCAATAGTATTTACCTTGGTCAATAGTAATTACCTTCGTCAATAGTATTTACCTTGGTCAATAATAATTACTTTCGTCAATAGTAGTTGTCCCTTCAATATTACCAAGAGTCATTTGACCATTCGTTAATACCAAGAGTCATTTGACCCTTCGTTAAGACCAAGAGTCACCCTCAGTTTTTCTATAAATAGAGGCCTAGGGCTTCATTATTTTTCACGAATTCATTCAAGCTATAGAGAGAGAAAGTATAGAGAGAATAAGAGAGAGAGAGAAAAAAAGTCTTTTACTACATCACTTTTCCAATATCCAGTTCTTTTAAGGTAGGGAGTATTATTTCTTTTATATTCATGAAGAGAACTTCTGTTATTCCATTCTTTATTATTCTGTTGGAATAACCAGTATACGCGGTCTACCCTATACTTGGTGACATTCTTCTATTATTCTGTTGGAACATCCTGTCTGTGTGTTTTACACCGGACCTGGTTCCATTATTTATTATTCTGTTGGAACATCCTGTCTATGTGTTTTACACCAGACCTGGTTCCATTATTTATTATTCTGTCGGAATATCCTGTCTGTGCGTTTACGCCGGACCTGGTTCCATTATTTATTATGTTGTCGGAATATCCTGTCTGTGCGTTTACGCCGGACCTGGTTCCATTATTATTATTCTGTTAAGAATAACCTGTCTGTGCGGTCTATCGCATGCATGGTGATTTTTTTTGTTATTCCATTCTTTATTATACTCAGTTGATTAAAACTTTGACTTCTATACTCCATGAAATTAGTGGAATATCCTTGATATTTGCGCTTCATCTAGTATCTATTCATGAAAATATTCTCCTGATCATTCTTGAATTTTACTCCACAAAGCCGTATCATGTTGACAATTTGGACGTTGTTAATTTCTGGATAAATTAATTCTTGAACTTGTTTTATTGAATTCTTATATCATTGTCATCATCCTCATGTTTATAAAATGTTGAAAGTCATCTGTGACCTGTAGTGCATAGATGGACTTGGTATGATTATGACCAGGGATTATTCGGTATAATCATGACCGTAATGTTACAAATGATGTGATAAAAGTCCTCATTGGCCCGTAGTGCATTGATGGACAGTTGTTGGCATGATCATGACCATTAATGAATACACGAATATCATTGGCCGTAGTGCAGGGGTGATTCGATGATGTGGATTATTTTATTAAGCTGAGGCTCAGCGATCACAGTGTTGAAAAACTTTTTAAATCATAAAAGATAGTAGAGTTTATTTTCTACTTGACTCTTTTAATGGATTGCTTGTTCCGCTGCAGTTAAACTTGATGTCTATTATATTTTATCAGTTTAGCATTGTTGAAGGCTAATGATAATTTATTCTGCATTATCTTAGTCATAATATTTCTTACTGGGCTAGTTGAGCTCACCCTTTCTTTCACTGTTCTCTTCAGGAAATGAGAACGTAGCTGGGGCAAGTCGGGGAACGGAGTGATGGTCCGAATGATAGTATTAGTTAGTAGTCCTCACTATTCTATGTAATGGTGTGTTAATAAATGTAATGAGGACTCCTTTTGAGTATGAATACTCTCTAGAAGATAATATTTGTATTCAAACTCACAGTTTATGTTTTGTCGTATTGTACACGACAGTTGTATTAGTAAGTTGTATTTGTATTTTGTACTATGTATCTGACGACCCAAGATGGGTGATGTATACCTAATTTTGGGGGCGTCACAGTTGGTATCAAAGCTTAGGGATATGATCCCTGGCTAAGATGTGAGAATAGAACTAGGAGGGGAGAGACGGGGAATTCCTTCGCTAGTATGACCTACCTAAGTTTATTTGCATGGTATTTAATTGGTCGGTCATAATATAAGGATAATATATGACATATCAATTAACTTTTATTTTGTGGCAGTATCTGAAAATGGCATCTGAGAATATTGAGAATAGCAATGGAGCACAGGCGATTATTGATTCACCACATATCAATAATCAGGATAATGTTCATCAGGAAGGTGACAATCCTCATGCAAACAACAACACTGACCAGATGATGAATGATGGAATGTTCAGAGGTTTTATGCAATTCATGCAACAACATGTGAAAGCGGCTCCTGTCCACAACGTAGGTGGAAATACTGGAAACTCTCAGGCGGTCACCGCTAAACAGTTTAAGGAGATGGGACCACCGGAGTTTAAGGGAGAACCCAAACCACTTGTAGCTGAAACATGGATAAAGCAGATCACCAAGATATTTGATGTCTTGGGTTACTCCGAGGAGCAAAAGGTTCCCTTTGCCGCCTTTATGTTGCGAGAAGAGGCAGATTACTGGTGGAAATCGATAAAGTGTACTCAACCTGCCGCACTGAAGATGTCTTGGGAGAAGTTCCAAAAGCTGTTTAACGACAAATACTTTCCCGAGAGTATTCGTCACATGAAGGAGGTGGAGTTCATCAAATTGGAGCAGAATAATATGACCGTGTCGCAGTACGAGGCAAAATTTGCGGAGTTATCCCGGTTTGCGTTCCACCTGGTGGATAATGAAGAAAGAATGACGCGGATATTTTTAAGAGGTTTGAAGCCTGAGATACGTCAACATCTTGTTTCTCATAAACTGTGTTTGTATTCAGATGTTGTAAATAGGGCACAGTTGGTGGAGCGCGATAACGAGACAACGCAACCAAGAGAGAGCAGCCGACAAAATGATAATACCAGTGAGAGCAGTCATCGAAGCGGTGACAACAAGCGTGGAGGGAATCAACAGGCCAGAAATGGTAACCACTTCGGTGGTAATCAGGGCCAAAACAATAAGAATGGGCATTTCAAGAAGAGGAGATTCAACAATGATGGAAAGACGTCAGCACCAGCACCTGTCGTTAAGGAAGGAGAACGACCACCTATCATATGTTTCAAATGCGGAGGGGAGGGGCACATCAGTCCAAACTGCGCGATGTCGTCCAAAGCATGTTATAATTGTGGAAGAGAAGGTCATTTAGCCCGATTTTGTCGTTTACCGAAGACAAATTCAGCTAGGATGGAGGCACCAAAGGCCGTCCCAGAAAAGTCAAAACCGATTGTGCAAGGGAGAGCGTTTGTTGTGAACTCCCAGAGAGCAAGGAACCCGAATGAGGTCATCACGGGTAAGCTTATCATAAACTCTAACGAAGTCTATACTTTATTTGATACCGGTTCTACCCATTCTTTTATTTCTCCTACTTGCGCTCATCGATTAAATTTGATTCCGGAGAAATTAGACTTTGACTTAGCAGTTGAAACTCCATTGGGAGAAACCTTCATTACATCCACGGTTTATAAGTCTTGTTTGGTTCAAGTTGGTACCCACACATTACCTATCGATCTGATTTCATTAAAAATACTTGCATTTGACGTGATTCTAGGGATTGATTGGTTAACTACTCATCATGCAAAAATTGATTATTTTCGTAAGGTTGTTAGCTTTCATATTCCTAATCGACCTATTATGCGAATTCAAGCAACCAAACCATTAAAATCAATCGCTGTCATCTCAAGCCATAAAGCTATTCGTTTATTGAAAAATGGATGTCAAGCTTTCTTAGCTCATGTCACAGATCTAAACAAAAATACGTCAGCTTTGAATGATATTTCTGTTGTTAATAAATTTCCTGACGTATTTCCCGAAGAACTTCCTGGCTTACCCCCAGAGCGTGAAATTGAATTTTGTATCGACCTTGAACCCGGTACAAAATCTATTTCCAAAGCCCCATATCGAATGGCTCCTATTGAACTTCAGGAGTTAAAGACCCAACTGCAGGAATTGTTAGACATTGATTTTATTCGTCCTAGTACTTCTCATTGGGGTGCTCCTGTTCTGTTCGTGAAGAAGAAAGATGGGAGTATGCGACTTTGTATTGATTATCGGAGTTGAATCATGTCACCATAAAAAATAGGTACCCATTGCCACGTATTGATGACCTGTTTGACCAGTTGCAAGGAGCACAATTCTTTTCAAAGATCGATCTTCGTTCTGGATATCATCAGCTGAAGGTTAGTGTAACGACCCCAAAATAGGTCCATTCCATCCAACCCATTCTGAGTCGTCAAATACATGGTACAGAAAACAACTACAACTTTATTACAACAATTGTCGTGCAAAATACAACAACACATATGCTGTGAGTTTGGATACAAATATATACCAAATGTGACATTGGACACCATCATGTATCAGCACCTCACAAAGGTACCTTACATAAAGGTACAGTCAAAAACTGTTTTAGAAACTAGAATCTTTGGGAAGTGCTCAAGGAAACCTTCGTACATGGGAGGCCACGCGTCTAGGTTATGATAGATATCATATGGCCACAGAATTATCCTTGGTTGACCCAATAGACCCCAAAGAAAAACGAGAAGATTACTATCATATTCTTCCCAATGGTGAGTCTTCTCTTGACTTATCATTATCTCCACTGTCTCTAATTGAGAATTATACTTCAAACAAACACCAAGATTATATAGGTAGTGCCCATAGATATACTCAGCAAGTGGATGAGCACAACCCTGTCTTATGATGACACGAGGTTGTATGTCATTAGACATCTTGTATGATAGTAACAAAACACCCTTCCAACGTTGGGTTCGCCTCACCCTATTTTCTTCACCAAATATAACTACTAAATGATGACCACCGTTCTATTCCCTTGTTACCCCCGCTCGACCCAGCTACACTCTTATTACCTGAAAGGAATTGTGAAGCAAAAGGGTGAGCACAACTAGCTCAGTAAAGAATATCATGACTAAAGATAATTAAATTATCAATAGCCTTCATCAATAATAAATCAGAGATTTAGAACATATGGTAAATGATAAAAATTTCAACCATAGCTGCAGCGGAACGAGCAATCCATTAGAAGAGTCAAATAGACTATAAAGTCTATTATCTTCTCCATGTTAAAAATCCACCAACAATGTTTTATCCATGTAACATCACTCAACAGTTCCTTTCCACAATCATATGAATAACTCATAATCATAATTGTGACTATAAATTTTTCTTCGCACCCAGGACGAAGAATATTTTCATCACCTGTCTTTACCTGAAACATCAAAGATCATGGTTATACCAAATCACAATTCCTGTTTATAATCATACTAACAAATCCATCTTTGCACTACGGGCCAAAGATATTCATCAACAAACCATCTTTGCACTACGGGCCAAAGATATTCATCAACAAACCATCTTTGCACTACGGGCCAAAGATATTCAACAACAGTTCATCTTTGCACTACAGGCCAAAGATATTCATCAACAGGCCATCTTTGCACTACATGCCAAAGATATTCATCAACAATTTATATTTGCACTACAGGCCAAATATATTCATATCTCAAAGAAATATATAATCATTTCAGAATTTATATAAACAATAATTATAACCATGTTGATCAATTCACCTTTGCACTTAAGCTTAAGATATTCAATTATAAATTCAATGGTCATGATCATACCAGTCACAATTCAACTTTGCACTACAGGCCAAAGAGAACCCTAGTCATGATCATACCAATAATCTACCCATCTTTACACTCCAGTGAAAGAGAATTTCAACATCAGGGTTATAAAAATGTTATATATGATGATAAAAATAATATGATCAACATATAGTTTTAATCTCAAGAGTAATATTCATAAATCAACTATAATTTGGTTAGAAAAAGAAACCAATTTTGTCGTGAATAGTAACTCGTGAATAGTAACTCGTGAATAGTAACTCGTGAATAGTAACCTTGACATGAAAAGGTAAAATTCCACAATAAAATACATACCAATATTTCGGTATAATGATATTGAAAGAATAGAATTCTTAAGCTTATAAACAATTTATTTAAATTGTTTACACTTTACTAATTAATGCATTTAATCATCATAAAATGCCAACTCTTAAATTTCATCATCAATAACCAAAACCCTCATCAAAAATCTGCATATACCTCATATAGGATTCTCAAGCCATAAAATCCTATTTTCCAATTTTCTTACTTCACATAACATATTTAATTCATTTACTCATAACTAGACTATTTTCATGAAAAATACCAAATCAGTTCCAAAAATATTTTTTTTCTGGAATTTAGCATAATATAGTCCCATAGTGAACATATATTTTTCTCAGAATTTTTAAAAGTCATTTACTATTTTTCATATGGCCAAAATAGCCGAATATTTAGACATTTATCAAAAATTGTACTTTTGTCTAAAAATTCTGAAATTTACAGAGTATACTCCTATCATATACATGTACTCCCAATAAAAATTTCATCAATTTTGGAGTTAACCACAAGGAATTATAAGCTGTTACTTTTAAAATAGTCTTTTCTCATAAAATTCATAACTCTCAATCTATACATCCAAAAATCACCATTTTTGGACACAATCAATAAAACTCATCAAAATATCATTTCAAATTTTTCCAGAATTTTTGAAGTTCAGAAAAATTACGAAACTGAAAATCATAACAACCCTTAAAATCCCTTAATATCCCTTACCTCAAAAGAGCAGTACTTCTGACTGGATATCGGATATGATGCTGAAGGAAACTTGCACTGATGAATAGCAACTCACCAAGTATCTAAAAACTCACAAAATATGCTTCATAATATAGAGAGAGAAAGAGAGAAAGCTTATGTTTTTGGTGTGATTTTCAATTCTAACTTAGCCCTCTATTTATAGGAAAATTTTGGTAGGTTTGACCTGCAACCTGATGGCTTTACCTGCTACTATTCCACCCACCACATTTGAAATATAATTCAGCACATTTCTTCACCAACCACAAGTGGGGCCCACCAATTCTAGAATTTTCCACCAAAATGATAAACTCCGAAAATTCAACAATTTCTGAACCAGTCATCTCGTAAAATTCATAATAAATCATACGTTCATTTTTAACGGTTCAAAATTTGTGGACATATACTCAACTTATATATGTATAACATATCCAAAATTACCACGATCCAACGGTCGGATTAAAAATTATAACCCCCGCAAAATATCTCAAAAACCCTGATTTTTAATACCTCCATTCCGACAAAAATACGGATAAAAATCTCAACATTAACTCCTTCATTTTTTAACCACAAAAATATATCCCTCATTTATATCCACATAAAATAAATATTTTCTTATCATATGAATCAATAATTAATTATTCACAAATAATATTACAGAATCACATTTATGACAACCAGGCCGTTCCCAGGAAAGAGGGGGCTTTCCAATAAGGATTTCTCCTTACTGCGCGCAATTAGATGACCAAACCTCTCCTTAGACAGAACTTTCTAGTCATTGCCAATAATGTTATCTAATAATATTATTCAAATAATATGAATTATTGATCTGATAATGGAAAATACTGTGCAGCAACAATTATTGAAACAACAATAATATAAAATATCAACGCAGCAATTATTGAATCAATAAAATAAAATATTGAACAGTAATTACTGTAACAATTATTGAGTAGTGCCTTCTTACGTAAGAATCAATAATTTCAAAAATACTGTGCAATACGTGTGCTACTGTGCAATAACGCGTATTTACTGTATTTTAACCACCGGGTATTCCAACAGTGTTAACGGTAACAACTACGCCGTTATTTGTAAAACTCAAATTTGTCATTTTTTCTTCCGACAGTTATTCGTTATGGGGCCCACAAATAGCTGCGCCGTCGTACGAATATTCCCCGACAGAAAGAATATTCCACGACCAAACGAATATTCCCCGACAACAATGATTATTTTATAACCACTTGCTTATTTTGAAAAAATAAATCATATTTCACTCATAACTTAAACTTTTATCAATTTAACCATTTACTGAATAGTAATTATAAGAAAATTGAATACTTTTATTTCATAAAATTCGGGGTCTTACAATCTCCCCTCCTTATGAAATTTCGTCCCCGAAATTTACGTACCTGGTATTTCAAAGAGTTGAGAATACCTTGCTTTCATTTCAGATTCCATCTTCCCTGTCATCATGATTTCTCCATTGCTCATCTCCTGTATTTCAGATATCATTCTAGAATACAGCTTCAAAAATAGGGTTAATTGAACAATTTAACATATCACATAATATCCCAATATTATGACTGACCAACAAATAAGCTTAGGTAGGACACACTCTAGCGAAGGATTTATCTCATTCTCCCTCCTAGTTATATTTCCCGATCTCCGCCAGAGATCATATCCCAAGCTCTGATACCAAATGTGACAGACACCATCAAAATCACAAGGTACCTATCATTGCCACC